>VXAZ01002100.1:139701-193314 GCA_013399875.1 Gymnorhina tibicen | reverse complement strand
TTCTCTTCTCTTCTCTTCTCTTCTCTTCTCTTCTCTTCTCTTCTCTTCTCTTCTTTTCTCTTCTTTTCTCTTCTTTTCTCTTCTTTTCTCTTCTTTTCTTTTCTCTTCTTCTTTTCTTTTCTCTTCTTTTCTTTTCTCTTCTTTTCTCTTCTTTTCTTTTCTCTTCTTTTCTTTTCTCTTCTTTCCTTTCCTTTCCTTTTCTCTTCTCTTCTCTTCTTTTCTTTGTGATACCTAAATGGTTTTTATCCTGCACCCCAGTGGATTGTGCACCCATCCCACTTTGCGTACCCCTCGTCTCCAGCACCGAGCCATCTCTTACCTAAGTACTAGTCCTGCAGTGGCACAAGTAAAAGGGAGCTACATATTCACTAATCCAGGATATTAAAGTGCACGATGGAGACAGCTTTCTTGTTCTTCAGAAGCGACCCTGAGTGGTACTCAACCACAGCTCAAAAACTACAAGCTGATAGCAGACATTTCTCTTGGCAGCGTTTCTATGGCATCTTATATAAGCAAATTATCTGGATTTTTCCAGTCTCTTTTGTTGTGTTCCAGACTTTGCCCCAGATAATGAAGAGCTGACAGTAGAGCTGCCTTGCTATTTCAGTCCTACTCCTGAACAGCTGGTGTGGAAATACAGGCAGCAAATGCTATTACTCAGATAGGGTGAAATTACATCTTATAATTCAAGTCATTGTCTTTAAAACAAACAAACAACAAAAAAAGAAAATCAATAGGCTATTTCACTGTCAACTAACGAATCACTGAATAACACCCAGAAACTTAATTACTTCTCCCTATTAAAATAATTTTAACCAGAGCGGAAACCAGGATTTCTCCCTCTGCCACACACTGCTTAAAAAGTGAATCTGCAACAACAGAAAGGGGAAGCCATACCAACAGCAGGACTCCTAAGAAACCACACTGAACACACATCAAGACTTCCTAGAGAAGAGTTCCTGAACAAGAGGAGGTATCATTTGTCCTCACCACCACAATTTTAACTAAAAAAGTACTCTCCAGACCCAATTTATTGCAAAAAATAATGTATAGAACAGTATTGAAGTGTCACCATCTGTTACACGAAGCCAAAACCAGGTATCAAATCCAGATTTTGAATTAAGCGCTCAAACTAAGACAAGGCAAACCTTCACCACAATAACCACCATGGTGCAAGGTTATCATAGTAACAGTGATCAACTTAAACTTTTCTTCACACTTGGGTGTCCACCCCAGAAGCTTCAGACTACATGGTCTCACTCAGTCTTTTCAACCATGAAATCTAAACTGACCAGTCAAATACAGCCTGTTGCACAAAGATTGAGCTCCAGAACCAAATGCAAACATGACACCCCAAGCCCAAGAATTATATAGTAAAAAGATCCAGAGACCTTTAGGCACATCCAGGAACTCCAAAATTTATAGAAAGTGACTCTTAGCACTTAGTTCTTGCTATGTCTAAGCTCTGCATGACTGTCTCTCTTTGGTTGCTTCCCACAATGATGAAAGCAGCAGGCTCAATTTGGGAAATAGCCCAGTAAAGTCACGAGAAAGAGCATCTATTTGTACTTCATAAATTCTTTTTTTTCCTTTTTAGGGTCCCCCCCCACCCCCAATCTCAATACCAAGCTACTCTACTTAATTTCAGATTCCTTCCATTTAATGCTTAATTCAGAAAGTGAAGTAATTTGGTAGGAAATGAGGCAATTTATATCTATTCCCACTGCTGCTTCCTCCCAACTTGAGTGTGGGTAAATAAACATATAAAGTCACTCAAAGGGAAAGCAGCCCCCAAACATCCACTGCTTCAGAACACAATCACTTCTGGCTGCACTGGAGAAGTGTGTCCCACCACAATTCCATAAAGAGCACTGTCATGTGCTCTATTTACTGCTATACTGGCACAGCCCACCCAAATCTCCTCAAACACAGCTGGGCTGAGCTTGGTAACAAGTGCTATATCTATCAACTATGTGGGAGAGAGACCACTGTAATTCCATCACAAAAAAAAAAAAAGAAGAAAAAAAACCAAAACCAAACCAAAACCCAACCCCCCCACAAAAAAAAAAGAAAAAAAAAACCCCAAAAAAAAAAAAAAAAAAAAAAACCAAAACCAAACCAAACCACAACCCCCCGTCAAAAAAAAGAGAAAAAGAAACCCAACAAACAAACAAAAAAGAAAACAACAACAAAAAAAAAAACAAAACCAAACAAACAAACAAATTATAAAAAAAGAAAAAAAGCCAACCCAGATACTTTCTCTCTCAAGCAGGTAAGAAAACCAAAGGAAACCAATATCAAAAAGAAATAATCAGACTTATTTCCTGAAACAGTACCTTGCTCCTATGACAAGCCTCCAAAGCATATATGTGGCGGTGAAAGGAGTATCTTCTCATATAGACTCATTCCTTTACAATGCAGGTTAGAGTGTTTCTTAAATCACTAGTTCTCAAAAATCTGTAAGTCATTTAGACATGCTTTCTGCATAAGGACAGTTAGAAACCTCACAGCAGACTCAAAATCAAAATTTATGCTCATTTATTTATAGCTGAGTTACTTTAAGGCTTTGATCAAGATAGAGCAATAGATATGAAACAATATTTTAAAAGAGCTATTGGTTTGTCAGTTGTAACAACCACCTCAACTCAGGCAATTCAAACATCATTTTTCAATTTTTCACATTTCTAATGTTCTGAAATGCTCAGTGTAAGGCTCAAAAGTAACATCTCCTTATTATAACTTGATTTCAATAGCTTGCAAGAAGCAGCATTCTTCTCAGCTCCATTTTAACAGCTTTGCTGATGCACACAGCACACAAGAAAAACACAGCCGTGAAAAACGATAAAACAAGCCACTGGGATAGACTCAGCATCTTGGTTCCTGTGAAAGCGCTGAAAGGCATAAGACAGGAGAGATCTCAGAGAAAAAGCATTGGCTTGTGACTATAACTACGAGTAGGAATAGGACTGTGGGGTACGTGTCAATTGTAACCCTGTCCCTGTTCTCCTCTCCTTTTTTCTTAATGCGAGGACAGATGACAAATCTCAAGAGTACTGGCTTGGCACCCTCCACACTGCCACAGCATACGCCTTGCCCAGTGCCCATCTGCCACTGCAGAGGGCAGGGGGAGTGTCTGGCAGACTTGCAAGCTGAGAGATATCTTCACTCATATATTTTCTAGGACATAGGATATTGTCTCCTGCATACCGATGCATTACAGGTGCACCCATTGGTGCTCAGAGTGCACAACTGCTTTTTTAATCAGCAGGAAAATACTGGCAATGCTGAGTATTTCACAGAAGAAAAAAAATAAGACAAAAAATATTATCGAGGACACTTAAACTAGGAAGAAAAACAGAGCAGGAGAACCTCCTCTTTCACAGCTATGAAAGATACAGTGATCTGTTTGCCTTACCTTTCTTACTCACCAGAGACAACTTACACGTTAATGGTAGCTAGAATCCAGGTCCAGTGCAACTCTATTCACACAATGTACTCTTTTCCTTTGCCCCTCAAGAAGTTCTTAAAAAACCAACAGGCAAGTAGTTCACTTCTGAGGCACTCAGACCATTGAGAAAACAAAGAAAACAATTCCCAGATTCCCAAACATAAACATTACCTTGATGGAAAGAAAAACCTAGTTTTCTAATGTGCTACGCAAGATGATCTAACATTTGAAGAGTGCAGCTCTTCAAACCCATGTCATTCAGGATATAAACTTGAATATCGCTGGAGTTACTTTAAACAAACCAATTCGGCTTATAAACACCAAAATCACTTACACACACAGCTTGTCATTGTGGGAACCAGGTATGTGTTCTTTGCCTTTGCAGAATCTCTTTTTTTTTTTTCCTTCGTACACCACAGCATTTTAATTGACTTACAGATACTGGACACCCCCCAAAAAATGATACGGAAACATCATCTCATTCTGACAGCTAACTTTGTACATACTCTTTGAGAAGTTATTTTGAATTCAAAAGCTGCTCTGTAATCCTTTCAATTACTGAACTCACCAGCTTAAAATAAAAAAATACGAACACGGAAGATACAGATTACAGATGTATGGAACATGGTAACCACTAAATGTCAACATTTTAGCTGTCAGATCTTGCTCTGCAGATGTTTACTTACAAGTCTCACTTGACTAAACAGGAGTTTCTATAAAATATTATTCCTTTCTCTTCTACGCTGTTTTTTCCTCTATTTAAAGGGAAACGTGTAGCTGAAATTATTTAGCATCTATGTGCTTTATACACTATCCAAAACTTAGTAGTCCTTTTTCTATAGGGAAGGAATACAACAATCATGTGCAAGCATACTTGCACATCTGTTATTTTGAACTTTTTGTGCTTGTTGCTGCAGGGTCCAAAATCCCCAAATAATTATTGCAAAGGCCCACTGCAATCCAGTTGTATAAACACAAATAAGCCTAAGATAACACCCCGAGCACCAAGAGTAATGACAGAGGTGGAAGAGATAGTTTAGTCAGGCATGAAATTGATTTTATAATAGCAAATATCTGTTGCCTTCCATGTGCTAAGTAAATAATTCTAAAGAAGAGAGTAAAGATAATAAAAAAAAATAATCATTACCTGCTCCTACTAAATCAAATGAAAGAGAGAAACTTGTTCTCACATTGACCCTGAAACCTGTTTAATAGCTAATTAAAGCAATTACTCCTAGCATTATAAAATCCTTAATCATCAACAACTTCAGAGGCAGAGGAGACCTTTTTTTAACTTTCTTCGAAGTTAATAGTATTTTATTTAAATGAGAAGTTTATGTCAGCAGAAATTTCACCAGTAGTCACTACATTGTTAACCACTAACACAAATCCCAAACTTCAACCAGTCTGGTTAATAGAAGATACTCTTCACAGACTTTACCAGGTTTGACTACTCAGCAAAAGAAGTATTACACTATTCAGTAATTTCAGCCCTTTTTAAAAGATTTCTGTATAACACTTGAAAGTAGCCCTAAAATGGACTTTTTCCCTCCTATTCAGAAACAACCTCGATAGCCAACAGAAATCCAGTATTATTGCAAAGCAACTACAAAAATTCCTCTTCTGGACCTCCCTGCACCAGCATCTGGAATTCTGCACTCCTTCACCTGGCTCACTCTTTTAAACTTACCTCAGTTACTTTTCTCCTCGGCTCCAAAGCCATCTGACACAGCCTCAACTTCCATTCCTTCATTTGCACGTCCCAGTCACAAACAATGTTTTAGTTTTAATCAAGCTTTACTTTCAGCAACTTTTCATAGCCTTTTAATAGCAACTAGTTCTCTAGTGCCGTTCCTAGTGCTCTAGTGGAGTTAATTACGCTGCTGTTTTGAACACTGATCATTTTCAAGTTACTAAATGTTGCTGTGCTGTAACAAGACACAGAACAATAACCGGAACTAATGGCCTGGCCATTATGAGTTGTTCAGCTTGACAGTATATCCAGTCATAAATTAGATAACTAAAAGGTTAACAAAAGGCAAAGGCAACTTTATTAAACTTTGCCTTGAGCCTTGCTATTTCTGCCTACGCTTAAAAACCCAAAGTATTCTTGAGTAGATCATTAAGGGATAGAAATACAGTATTAAAAACAAGAAAGAAACTCGATTCAATCCTATTGAGTAAAGATCTATAGCAATTTTGAGTTGAGGCAGGGGAAGCCCCCAAATGAATTCCAAGTTGGAACAAATGACCACATTCCTAAAACAGAAATGCTCAAAACACTTCTGTTTAATAATGTTGTCTTATATCCAGTTCAGAATTGAACTGAATTTAATACATACAAGTAATTTTGGAAGACTCCCTTTAACAACCTCCACTTCTTCAACCTAAGTTATCCTCAATTATTCCTAACCTATTATCTTATTTCTTCACTTATCAGGTTCCTCTTTCTTCTGGATTTTGCCAGGTTATAGAAAAAATACACATACTTTTTTTACATATCAAATATAGATATCCTCATAATTTATTTTAAAATTCCTATAATCTGACTCCCTACAGAAGAAAAAACCCCAAAACTACTGACTGATAACCACTTCTACTAACTTTTGAGCTCAATGACAAGCTTGACAAAAACAAAGTCTTCAAACACATCAAGTTCCTACATAGTTTAAGTAGCATTTTTCTGTATCTGAAAGAAATAGAAAGGTCCAAAGCACTGATGCTTCCAAAAGAAACGTAAAAATGAAAATTTTTTATGGGAATTATGATATTGTAAAAATAAAACCCAAGGTATGAAATCAAACACATTGCTGAAATACATTTTAGTACTTAGGTACTTATATTTTTTTATTTCTATTGCCCAGAAAAATAACTTGCCCTCAGCAAACTGTCTTCTTGTCTAGCTGGTATCCAAATTACAATGCTGGCATTTCCCTGATGGTCCAGACTGAATGGGAAAATGCTCGAACAGAAGAAAAGCAATCCCTAGGAAGATGCACAGCAGTCTCTTATCTCTCTCAAGAACAAATGTGTCTTTTGAATTTACCCAGCAGTAAGTGCTACCTAACTGTGCAGACCTCTGAGCTATCTGTAAGTTTTCCATGTTTGGCAAGACAGGTGAAACACAGAAACTTCATAACTCACCTGCTTCTGGCTGGGAAGCAAGATACATGATAAAACTCTAAACACTGCTTTTTGATGAAAGTGTAAGAATGAGGTCCCTATCAATAAAAGCTCATTCATCCTTCATAAGGAGTTAAAAATCACTTGTAGCTGAAAAACCAGTATAACTGATTACTTGGACTTGTATATCATTGTTTACTTTATAAAGCTAAATAGAAGACATCCTAAATTCAATTACCATCAACTTTACATTTAGATAAATTATTTCTGAAAGATTGACTGATTAAGTACCTGAAACTCCTTATGAATTGCACTGTCATTCCAAAAGCTATCACACTACTCCAGTATCCAGATGTTAAGGGAGCAAGGATAACCTGGCACCCTTTCTGCAAGCAAAGAGAATAGAATATATTCAATTTGCTAGCCATTTAATAACTATATTTCTACCTCATTCTCCTTTTCTCTCTGGAAGACATGTTCATAGAGAATATCACACTTTAAGAGAAAGACAACAGCCTCTCCTTGGTGCTCTGACTTTCTCTATCTGACATGCATTTATGCACAAACACATGCCTTCTACCAGTTTAAAAATACTCAAGAAATAGCTAGGTAGGAAGGTAACCTCATAACTGTACACAAAAATGAATAAATTTTAAAGTAGTGTTAGTTGGCAGGGTTTTCTGGCTTGGGCTTTGAGGGGAGGGAAGCTGTGTTTCCTTTAAAGTAAGCTTTAACTACATTCCTATGGCATTCATAGCCATCAAGTGGAAGTTCAACACTTGAAACAAGAAGCAAGGGGCAGCACGTCAAACAACAGATGACAGGTCTTCGTTTTCAAAGTTATATCCCCAAAAAACTAACAAAACTAACAAGTAGTGAAAGGCGATTCCTGGAGGTGATTTGGATAAATTCTATACTATAACCTAAAACACACACAGCACTGCCACCCAGCTTCGTGTCATCTGCAAGCTGACTGAGGGTGCACCCCGTTCTCTCATCCAGAGCATCAACAAGGATATTAAACAGGCCCCAGTACTGAGCCTGGGGACACACTGGTGACCGGCCACCAGCTGGATCTAACTCCATTCACCACAGCTCTCCAGGCCCAGTCACCCGGTCAGTTTGTGCCCAGCAAAGAGTGCACCTGTCCAAGCCAGTTTCTCCAGGAATGCCGTGGGAAACAGTGTCAGAGGCTTCACTACAGTCCACATAAACAATATCCAGAGCCTTTCCCTTATCCACTAAGTGGATCATCTTGTCATAGAAGAAGATCAGGTTGGTCAAGCAGGACCTGCCTTTTATGAACCCATGGAGGCTGGGCCTGATCCCTCAGCTGTCCCACACATAAGGCGTGATGGAACTCAAGATGATCTGCTCCATGGCCTTCCCCAGCACCGAGGTCAGGCTGACAGGCTTGCAGTTCCCCAGATCCTCCTTCCAGCCCTTCTTGCACAGGGGTGTCACATTTGCTTACCTCAAGTCAACTGGGACCTCTCCAGTTAGACAGGACTGATGATGTATAATGGAAAGTGGCTGAGTGAGCACTTCCACCCACTCCCTCAGTACTCTTGAGTGGATCCCTTCTGCCTCCACAGTTTTGGGCAGGTCTAAGAGGTGGCAGGCTGCTGTCCATTTCACCTTGGATTATGAGGGCTTCATGTGATAACCCTTTCTAGAGGCAATGAACACCCCCAACACCCACACTCAGCCATTAAGTGACATCTCCTGCAGAAGGCGAGAATGAAGCATCAGGGAACACTGAAAGGGATCAGCTTTTGGCAGAAGAGCAACATCTTTCACTGGCAATAAATGCACTTTTCAAAAGTTTCCATATGAAACACCTTTAACTTGCAACTAACTCCTGTTGCCTTCTCTTCTCTCCTTTTAGGTGGCTATGGCATGGCAACTGTTAGAGGAATGGAAACCCACAGACACATGGAAATGTCCAGTTGAAAAAACATTAAATACTACTAAACTGAAAAATCACCTACCTTTTTTTCTCAATTACAAAACCCATTCCTAATGTGTCTAAAAAAAAAAACAAAAAAAAAAAAAAATGAAGGACAAGTATTGGGCAACAGAGTCCAGAAGAGATTTAGTAAGCTGTCATGCGAGTTCCATCAGCCACTTCATTCGTGCAACAACAATCCAGAGAGACACCTTACATAATAACTTATTTAAGGGACAAATTTAACTAATTACTCAAAGTAAAAATACCTGTAATTATTAAAAAATATTTTATGCATAGAGCAGCCTTATTAGATTAAGAAGCTTAGGTAGTTTGTTCCCAAAGTTAATCACAAGTTCTTTTGATGTCACCAGAGAATTTTAGAGACACAAGACAATTTCACTGTTCCTTAACAACCTATGCCAATTCAGGTCTACTTTGCAACTTTACTTTTTTTTCATGTGGCAATAAATCATCTGAGCTGACTTGTACCCAACCCCCTCCTTTTTTCTTTCCTTTTGTTGTTGTTGTTTTTGTTAAATAAAACCCACACCATTTTCAAACTTGATTTTGAGCTCACTGACTACATACCCACCAAAAGATACCAGTAGATCTACAAGCAGAACCAAAGCCCTAGACTATCACACTTCAGGCACAAACCAGCAAACAGCATGTGCTGTTCATCTTCCTTCAAGCTAACTTGATCACAGAATGGGTCACATCATAAGGGACCACAGTGATACCTCTTCAATTTGTACTTGTTAAGAGCAAAGACTTCCTTATGCTTTCAATCTAGTTTCTTCTAGTGACACACATTCTGTAGATAGGTTTAACAGAGCAGGCCCAGGGTTCCTGTCAAATTAGAGCCCATTCAAAACCAAGCTTTTATCTTCCTGTTCCAATGGCATCAGGCAAGTTTCATCTAAATAAAATCCGAATGAACTTTCTTTCATAGCAGTAATGAATATCATCATAGCTACTTCTCTACTGCATGAATTTCACTTGGAATTTTTAGTACAGCAATTACAGTCACAGGAAGTGAATTATCCCAGTATCTATCATTTCAGGCATGATGGCTTTAGTTACAATAGAAATGACTTCTTTTAATGGGATATTACAGTAAACACATGCCACTAGATTTTCTGTTTCAGGGTGTTCTTGATATGATTAAACTGTTTTAATCTTTTATCAAAATGAAGTGATAGCCATTACACCTCCTCCCATACAAAGCAGCATCTCTGTCAGACAAATTTGAACTTTTATTAGTCTCATATATACTCATAACAACCCTGTCTATCGTCCACAACCTTTGCAACATCAGGCATGGGCCCATGTTCCTAGCTTGCAAGCTAGGTAAAATACTTACTACAGATGTGTGTCAGGACTTAGTAATAAAAGAAAGATCTAGTACCATGCTGGCATTCTTGTTAACTCAGGTTTTAGTGGGCAGTGCTTATTTTGACAAGCTAGTGTCTCTCTTCCCTCTACCCACTCCTTAAATTGTTACCTGGGAGAAAAGACCAACCCCCACCTTGCTACAACCTCCATTCAGGTAGTTTTAGAGAGCAGTAAGGTCTCCTCTGAGCCTCCTTTTCTCCAGGCCAAGCAACTCCAGCTCCCTCAGCTGTTCCTCAAGGATTTCTGCTCTAGATCCTTCACCAGCTTTGTGCCCTTCTTTGGATACGCTCCAGTAATTGATACGAGGGACACTTCAGCCACTAAACGTGAAAAGAGCACAACAAACAAAGGGCTAAGCTTCTCCATAATAAGGCAAAACCAGCTGGGAAACAAGGCATCGGTGCAGAAAAATTATCAACAGAGCAATTCAGTAAGCGATGTGAGTGCAATAGAAAAGTCTCTTCTGATGGTTTTGTTGCAGATCCGTGCATTGATGGAATGGGCCAAACAAGCAGCATGGATATTGCTTCTTTTAATAGTTTGCTAGAGTGAAATGGTATTTTGCTAGAGGCAAAAAGAACTGAAGAGAAAGAATTAAAAATAAATAGGCCAGAACAAAGCGTATTTTCAATTTCAGTTGCAAAACCAATGTAGCAACAACTTTCTCTTCTTTTAGTATGAAAAATAATTATGGCATATTGCAATGTCACCAACGTAAAACAAAGACTGAACACAAGGGTGTTTGGTGCTTGCTTTTTTCATCATTTCAAGAGAAAACTGCTCTACTGAGAAGTTTCTTTATGTGTAAAAACATGAAACTACAAAACCAGCATGTAAATCTGATCTGCTCAATCTCTATATTTGAGATTCCACTGAAATAAATGAAATTAATCTTCACGACTAATTGAAAACTTAAAGATGTCAAAAATACAGTCGCTTGCTTCTCTTGAGTATGATTTTATTTACACATGGTTTAGCACTTGTTCCAAAGTGACTGTGCGTACACCCCAAAAAGCGGTAGCCTAGGTCTTGAAGGTCAAATAAAATTCAAATATCAGACAAATAGATCTACTGATCATAATAAACGCATTTTCTATTTTGTTCCTGAAGTCCCCAGGCACTGGCAACAAACCTTTGGGCAAAACAACCAGGGGGTTGACTTCTATTGCTGTTAAGGGTCTGCCAAAGCCTAAGAGAAAAAGAAAAATAGGTTTTACTGCCATTTCCTGGTTTTACTTCTTGCGAGGTCTGTTAAAGACAATTGGAGTTTTTTCCTCTCTCCACTGCAATATTAACACATTGGTTCTCAGTTCTCTTTTTACAGGCTGAAATAAACTACCTCTACTCTTCACTTCTCCTCTGGAAGTCACATACTTTACACATTTTCCTGAATAACATTTCCTCTTTAAAGATGAAGAGTTCAGTGGTATGAAAGAGTTGATTTCAGAGGTGGGACTTGAGACTCATAACTTTTCCTTACCAATGTCATCAACATCAGCTCTGTAAACTCTTGAAATGAGATATTCACCAGGTAAGCATTAAAAAAAGGGCTTAGTGGGAAAAAAGAGTATAAAAGTAGGTACTAAAATTTATATAATTATACTGATTACTATAGGTTAGGATAAATTATCTTGTCTCTTTGTTTCCTTTCGAGATCACATACTCCAGACCCTGAGCATTCTTATTTTTTTCTTCTGTATTGTGTTTACCTGGTTCCTCTCTCTCTGACAGTGCCCAAAATGGGGCAGAATAATTCAGAGGGTTTAGCAAGGCTGAACAAAGCAGAAACTTAACTACTCGTGCCACATGCCTGGAGATGATGATCCTTTTTATACAGACCAGTATAACCTGACTTTCATCAAAAAAGCTTGACATCATCAAATAGTGATCAGCTGTAGCTTGTGCTGATTGCAGCTGGGGTAGAGTTAATTTTCCTCACAGTGGCTGGTAAGGGGTTGTGTTTTGGATTTGTGCTGAACACAGGGTTGATAATATAGAGATGTTTTTGTTCTTGGTGAGCTGGGCTTACACAGAGCCAAGGCCTTTTCATACTGCCACGCAGGCAAGGAAGTTGGGGGTGCACAGGACCACTTCCCCAAACTATCAAGCTCCCTTGAAATTCTGAAACCACCCCTCCTCCAGCCCAGCAGATGCTCTCACAAACATCCATGTAATTAACAAACTTAACTACTGATGTCTTCAGACAGATGAGCCTCAGGACTACCCAGTAATTCCCTGCAAAAGCGGAATACTGAAAACTGTTCTGGGTATAGTTTGTAAACAAATGTTGGACCCAACTTGCGTTCCTCTTCTCTGAGCCATTATTCCCCTGTCTAACTCATAGATATCTCACTTCAAGAGCTCACCAGAGGTCATGTGGATGGCACCTAATATTTCTTTCCATACCTTCACCAAAACTTGATATGCAAAAGTCAGGTGACTCAATCCCACCTCTGAACTTCTCATTTATAAAGAAAAAACATTACCTTACACAGAATGGCAACGTTCTGCTTTCTCTGTTAGCTGAGTTTTTATTAGATCTACTTAAATACTCAGATTTCCCCAGCTGATCCTATCCACTTTTTACAGTTTAAATTCAGAGTTACCAAGGGAACTGGAGGGCTGGTAAGGTCAGTCCAACTTTATAACCTTAAACATACAAGCCAAATTATATGTAAGTCAGGTCACAGATGGTGTCAGACGATACCATTGATAAGGTTTTCAGCACAGAGCACATGACATTAGAACATCTAGAAGAGGATCCAAACAGAATTCCATTTTAAGAAACATGTCTACTAAGTACAGCCTTCATTAAAACACTAGAAAAATAGCCCATTGTAAAATAAATTAGTATTTTAGCTCTTTGAATTGTAAATGGTTTTGGGTTTTGTGTAGCACTTTCCCAAAACATGAAATACTTAGTTTGACATCAGTTGATCTTCAGGTCACTTTAATCCAGAAACTTGGAAGATAAATATACACTTAAATCCTGGTCTCATCAAAAGTCTTTAAGGTGAGCAAACACATTTTGAAGTCTGAGCCTCGGTGCCTCTGATTCTCAAATCCCCATCTAGAAAACTGCGACAACTTTTCCTTGCTATTCCCCATTGTATGAGGGCAAACTATTCAGATAAGATGATCACAAAGACTAAGCAACTGCATCAGTTTGATTTTTGTATTTTCTTTTATAGATTTCAATACTTTTAAAATGTTCTTCCTCTAGTAGTACCTTTTCATGCAATGCAAGATTTGTACACCTCTGTTTCTGAAAGTATTGCTCTTAACGCTGGCACAAGTGCAGCAGAAACAACAGTAATCAATTTGATTTGGCCTTATGAAACAAGTGTCATTTTGATAAATGATCCTAATTAAGTTGATATTTCAGGTAGAAAGTGTATTGAGTTAATGTGTTGGCATCTCTCTAGTTATAGTCAGACAAGTACAGATGTTGCAATAAAGCAGCAGTAGTACATTATTAACTTTGCAAGTCAGTCTGCATTCACAAAGTTTGATCAAAGCCACAAAACTCAGCAATTGAAAGAAAATGCTGATTTTAAGTTTTAATTATTCAGCAACATACACAAGGAGTAGTACCAGGAAGTTTCAAAGCAATAGGTCATTCCTTGATGAACCCTCTCCAGCATGCAAATGATTAATTAGTATAGTGGCAGCACAGTTGTTTAGAAAACCTTGCTCAAACACCAAAAGACAAAACCTGTGTTTCTTCTCTTTTACGTAAATCTAATTACCAAATGTCCTGTTAAGGCTAAAAGACATCATACATTTACATAAACCTAATTATCAAATGTCCTGTTAAGGCTAAAAGACATCATACATTTACATAAATCTAATTACAAGATGTCTTGTTAAAGCTAAAAGACATCATATGTTTATGCATTACTTTCTTACACTGTGCAAGTCTTTGATACGTGGCTCATGGTTGGCAAATACAAGTTTAGTTTCCATTTAGCAATTGTAACAGATAAAATAAACACACATCTGCTCTGAAGTCAAAGCAGTCTTACATTTTCCCCATTTTTCTACTGAGTCCTCTGTAGCTCTAAACCAATTTATTGTGCTTACGAATTTGTACAGACTTGCAGCTACGCTTCCTAGTAAAACCCAACTCTCTTGCAGTATGGGAGCAAACAGCTTTGCTACCTAGCTAGGACAAGCAGGCGTGGTGCAGCCAGGTAGGTAACCACGAGCACCAGTGGGACACGGTGCAATTCTGTCACTGTGAGTTCGCGGCACACCGCACAGGCCGGAGCTCACTTCTGAGGGAACAGCCTCCTCCTCGGACACCACGGGGCCACACATCCACTTCTGGAACCGACAGGGAGCTGCCGGCCTGCTGTGCGGCACGCAGTGGTTGAACTCGAAGGTTCCTTCCCACTCTCAAACACATCTTCTCGGAAACACTTCCAGAAGCATAGAGACTGAAAGGGTCAAAGTGCTTCCTACCTGCGGCAGGTTTCAAAGGAGTTTGAAGAACCACGCCACAGCTGCACAGCTACTCAAATCCACAGCCCTTTGGAAATTGTCTTCCCTTCTTTTATCAAGTTTGGCCTGCTAAAAACAAGCATGTAAGGCTGAAAATACCTTCTGAGATTTCTTATATCCAATTACCCATCTCCTCAGGGGTTTCCTCTAGCAAGACAGCTGAAAGAAGTGGTTTCTCATATTTTTTTTCAGATCCACAGGAAGGTTCCCTCTGGAGAAAAATATTCTGTTCTTGATATCTACCTGTCAAAAATCAGGATAGTCTCCACAGGTGTTTACCCCAAAGAAATAACCTTGACATTAGATCAGTCTACTTTCATGTTGTAGACCATGAGGCAGGGGGTATCAGTCACCATGGCTGTAACATCTTTCAGGCTGACACATCAACTAAGACAGTCTAAAAATGGATGTACCATGGGCATGACAACAGACGAAAATTACTTCAGGCAGCCATGCCTCTGTCAAACTCAGATACCTCAATACAAACACAAAAAATAATAAAAAACTGTACACCATAGAAAAATACATACTTCTATACTGTAATGAAAACAGCCAGGAAAAAAAGGTAAAAAAAGAACAGTTAATTCAGTTGGCTACAACAGTAGAACACTCTTCTCTGGTCACAACAGAACGGAATATTTAGGCAACATTATAGAAAACAGGGCAAATTATACACCTATTTCCTTGACAAAACCATATAATTAGTAGCATTGCCAGTCTTAAATTAAAAAAATTATTTATATCCCCAAAATAACCATGAGAATACCAAGAAAACGTCACTTTTAAGCATTATTTTTTAAAAATTCCAGTTTTAATTTTCTTCAAATTTTGCCAAAAAGGTATCTAACACTGTTATAAGATCTTGCTGGATTGATGAGGAATACTAGGAGTTAATAACTTCTCTTACCTCACAAGAATTGTTCCAATGTGGACAGATCATGTAAGGCAGTCAAATAAGTCTTAATGCTTTAAGATCACTAAGCACTAGCACTAGAGCCAAAGAGGTTAACTCTCACAAGAACATAAGCAGTCCTAGCAAATGACTAGGTGCTCTGTGGATTCATATTCCACTCTTCAGAGATCAGTTCATGCTCACTCTTTCTATGAGATAGGGAACTACAAAGAAAAACAATAGAGGAAGCTTTGTTCAACAGCACCAAAGCTTTGCAGGTTGTGCCCCATAAAGTTACCTACAGCGTTGGTATAATACTGGTAGTTAAAAGGATTTCCAATAGTCTCATTTACAAAGGTGACTCTACCTGTCAACATCTCTTCTCTGTGAAAAAATAAAAAAGTACTTTGAGATAGCTGATGTTTCCTAGGCATCAAAGATAATTTCTTGGAGCTTTTCTTAGAGGGATTTATCAGGGTTGTAGCATTGCTTCCTGCAACCCGGTTCTGCCAGTGGCAAGACTCCACTGCTGATGCAGAGAATTAAAGGATTATCACCATGAACCACAGCACTCAGCTGTGGTGAGCAAACTAGCTTGAGTGTGCAAACAAACACAGTTTGAAGGGAGCATGTCATGCAGGAGCTGATCTGGAGACTGCACCAACTCTACCAGCCACTCTTACAAGAAGAGACCTCCAACTGTTCTCAGGATAAATATCTTCACTTCTTCCCCCCACCAGAATCAGGTTCCACAGTCACCTGACACACGCCTTTGCCTGGCCCTGATGCAGAGACAGTGCCAGTATGCAGTGCTGGAGTGGAAGTCTGGCAGGAGGGAAGCAAGAGTGCTGCATCTCTGCTCAGTGCCAAGGATATTTTACTGGCATAGTTGCCGTGAGTTTTGCAGATACCACTTGGCTAAAACTTCAGGTGAAGAGTATTTTTCCACGAACTGACCCATCTAAGTTAGAGCTGGAATCTCTCTTGTGAACTATGCAAAAATACAGGTGCTGACATCTATCTCTGAACTTCCCTGTCTTCACAGAGCCCAATAAAGAAAATGCATGCAGCCTTCTGTGGCTATCAGTAAAGGAGTAAAAACAGTGTCTAAGACATCAATAGCATTGAGGGGTCTGATACTTTGCCTCGATCACAATCTGGGTAACACATTTTCAGAGTGAAAGGGAAAACATCTTCTGCTCAAGGAAGAACAGAAAAAAAAGGAAAAAAAAATAAAGAAGGATAGTAGGGATACTTCCTACCATTATTCTAGTACTAAAACTACTGAAGACTGCCACTGGGATCATGCACTACCATGCATTTATCCTCAGGTGGTACTGCAAGAAGGTACCCTGAATCTCAGCTGGGCCCAGAATCAGCTGTTTTGATTTCAGGTTGGCATATATCCACTTATAATAAAGTGTAAATTGTAAGGGAAATGCACAGTAAAAAACTGTTTTGTTCACTACAAAAATAAAAATTACCAAGCCCATAAAGATCCAGAAGAAAAAAGTTTCTGTATCACAATCACACCTTAATCACGGATAAACCTTTTTAATTTTAAATATTTCTTTGCACATACTCCACATATAAAAGGAACAGAGTTCAATACCAATAACATTCAATGCTTAAATGATCCACTATTTCGTTTGGTAATTTTGCTATTCTGTTCAATCACTTTGCAATGAAAGAAGCATCTCTGCACTAAGCACCACTGAGAAAATTTTTAAAAACAGCATATTACTCCCTCTAGACTAAACATTCTTTTGTATTTTTTTTCCACACCACAGATAGCTAAATATTCCCGCATTACTGACTTGGAAGCAAGAACAAGTAAAAGTTGCAATTCATTTTACTGCACCATCTTGTGGTTAATAGTAGCAGCCACAACAAGAATGATCCACAGCAGTATTGTCAGGTGTTGACAAGACCTCTGCGCTGCCTCATTCTTTTAGGATTTAAACTGACTCCTTCAAAGCAAGCCATGGCAAGCTATCTGCCTCATTCCCCCAGCCAGGTTACAACAGAGGGCAGAAAATTATGAAATTGCTTAGTTTTTGAGTGTTTGTTTGGCTATGCAAGAAGTTTTAAACATCCACAATCACACAGCCTTGTTACCTCGCTTCCTTAACTTTGGATTTTACCCTTCCCTTGACTACGGTCCCTACAGACAGTTGTATATTACAAATGCAACAAAACCCTGATAAAGTTCAGGCAAACAAGATGACAATCTTGTGGCATGTAGCATCAGAATGTGGTGTACCACCTTACACCTTTGCCTCTCAGATCTGAGAGGGCAAAGCAGAGGTAGCAGTATAAAAAACTTAACGCACAACAGCTCCTTGTATATTCACATCATAGAGAAAACCAGGAGGCATTTGCAAACAGCCACAGGCACTGCCCAAGACTGACTACAGTGGTTATATCCCCTTCTAGAAACTCCTGTGCTTGTAGAGGAGGCAAGGACAATTTTCATAGAGGTATTATGAGCACAAACACATTTTAAAAACCACTCCCGCATTTTTTATTGTTTTCCAGTATTCTCAGGCCCAACTGAAAAAACAAGACAAGCAGAAGTCTTACAGCTGCATTTATAAACGTCTTAATGTTGCTCTTGAAAGTAAATAGAATGTAAAGTACATGGAGTTGTGAAAGTGAATACAGCTATTTTACTATATAGGGCAGTGATGGAACAAAAACCAGTGAACACTTTGCTAGATCAGTCGATACAAAGATGAGGTTTTGATGACTATTAATGAATATTCAAATAGTTAATATTTGGAAGGCATTAAGGCTTTGCAACTAAATGACAAAGAGCTAAATTGTTTAGTATTGTTCAATAAAACCACTTTTAAAAACTTTACAAAATATCAATAAAGTATTAACTTCCCAAGGGTAGAGAGCTATTAGCTCATTCCTAGCAGTGAATTTAAAACATTCTCATTTCCTTGAAAACCATTAGCCATCAAAATATTTATGCACAAGCTGTTATAAAGTCCCCTTTACTAAAACTAGATGGTTTTTCTATTCAACAGTGACAAATGAAGTAGCTACTGGTATAAATGCAGAAAAGTACTTACAAAATCACAAAAGGGAGAAGGAGGGAGTACCTTCACTACTGATTATATGAAAGAAGACCCCTTAATAGGATGGTTTAAATAGCATAGTTATTCTTTGAAAAGTTACTAATACAGTAAATCTGTATAAATAACTTTAAGTGTACTAATACTGATTCAGCAACACTTAAAGCCATCAAAGCAAATACTGCCTGTAGTGCTTTGATGCTGGCCAGAGGCCAAGCACCCACCAGAGCCATTCTCTCCCCTACACAGCTGGGAGAGAAATACAGTGAAGGGTTCATAGGTTGAGATAAGGATGGGGAGAGATCACTCAGCGATTATTGTCATGGGCAAAACAGACATGAATTTGAGATGTTAATTGAATTTATTCCTAACAAAATCAGAACAGGATAATGAGAACTGAAATAAACCTTAAAAACACCTTTCCCCCACCCCTCCATCCTTCCCACCTTCTCCCTCCTCCCGCCAGTGGTTCAGGGAGATGGGGAATGGGGGTCATAGTCAGTTCATCACATGTTGTTTCTGCTGCTGCTCAGGGAGAGGAGTCACTCCCTTGTCTCCAGAGGAGACAGTTCTCCATGAACTTCTCCAGTGTGAGTCTATCCCATGGGCAACAGTATTCCCTAAACTGCTGAAGCCTGGGTCACTCTTCCATGGGTGCAGTTGTAGGGGAACAGCCTGCTCCACTGTGGGTCCCCCACAGGGTCACAAGTTCCACCAGCAAACCTGCTCCAGTGTGGGCTCCTCTCTCCACGGGTCTGCAGGTCCCTGCCAGGACCCTGCTCCAGCATGGGACTCCCACTGGTTTGCAGCCTCCTCTCAGGCATCCACCTACTCCAGCGTGTGCTCCTCCATGGGGTGCAGCTGGATCTTTGCATCCCCATGGACGTCCATGGACTGCAGGGGCACAGCTGCCTCCCCATGATCTGCAGAGGAATCACAGCTCCAGCGACTGGAACATCTCCTCTGCCTCCTTCTGCACTGACCTTGGTGTCTGCAGAGCTCTTCCTATCACATATTCTCACCCTGCTCTTCTCCGCAATTGTAATTGGCTGCAATTACAACTGCAGAATAAAACTTTTCTTTTTTTCCTTCTTCTTAAATACGTTACCACAGAGGCATTACTAACATTTCTGATTGGCCCAGCCTTGGCCAGCAGAGTGTCTGTTCTGGAGCCAGCTGGCATTGACTCTGCTGGACATGGAGGAAGTTTCTGGCAGCTTCTCACAGAAGCCACCCCTGTAGCAGCCCCACTATGAAAACCTGAATTCAAATGGCATTACAGACATCATACAAGAAAACAGATTTTTAAAAGTAAAAGGTTTACCAAGCATGAATACAGAGCAGAGGAAAACAGAAGTCTAACTTTCTTTTCAAAAATATATGCAGCTTAATATGAGGTGGAAAAAGAGAAGACAGGTTTACGTGGGAGGAATGATACATGACATACCTTAGTAAGATGGATAGAAATGCACTTCTCCATTTGTTATCTTCTTCTACGAGGGTAAACAAATGAGGGCTTGGTTTCATTCACTAATAAAAAGCATATGTACAATTTTATATCTTAACATATTTCTATTTAGGTTCACACCACCACTTAGCTCTGATGAGCACTGCATATATTTCACATCCAAGTGAACATCACAATTAATAAGACAAAGTAATTTTACAGAAGCTTCTCAATTTAATAAATGCATATTAGGTTCCAATATGGATGTAAAGACAAGATCTGTTACTTTGACTGCTATCTGAGAAATACAATTAAAGCCTAATTTGTTGAAAAGCACTTTCAGGTACACATACAGGATCTGATGGGCATGCAATTAAATAAATTATACTTTCAGAATAGTAGAATAACTCCAAAGGTTAGGTAATGCATTTAAGATACGAACAGCCTTCTAGGAAAATCAAACCATGTGCAGGTATTTTCCAACATCATAAAAACCATCTAAATGTCATTTTACTTGCATCAGTTAAAAGCCTTTTGATCAACTAAGTGGCAATATTATGTCCCTTGCTGGCTCATTTTTGTCATCTGGTTGCAAATTACTTTTAAACAATACCTGACAAATACATTGCCTTACTTTTCCAGAATATGGATCAGGATGAAGAACATTTCCAAACATCTTAGGAGTAAGACGTGGAGAAAAGTGGAAACCAGTATCTAGAATAAGCCATCAGTATTACCTTACATCATGGCCCATATCTGGTTGGATTTATTATTTTCACTCTTTTTTTGAAATAAATACTGTGTTCTACTTTTGGTACTCCAAGTCCTACTTAAGACAAGTGAAATCCCTAAACAAAACCCAAGAAATGAATGTTCAAGACTGCTGAACAAAAAGTCCAGAGTTACTATGATAAAAGAAGTCTGTGCTTTCTTATTACCACATATAGATGCACAAATTTGTTCCTGCCACTTTCGATCCTCCCTACCACCCCCTACAGTAATTAGCATATCTGGAAAGGAATGAGGCATCCGTGTGGGAGACGAGAGAGTCTAGATTCCAAGTAGTAACTACACTGAATTAAAACTGAAACTACTTCAGAATTGTCATGCTTTATGACATAAAACTTTCATTATCAAAGAATCCGACATGGATCTCTTTTTTGCTATGAATTTCATGCTTCCTCTTTCCTGAGTTTTGATTGCTTATGCTATATACAGGGCATACGATGAAAGCCAACAATAAACACATGGTAGCGTATTTAGGAGAATCACTGTCCAGAAATGAATTATGAAAATAGAAGTATATGCACACTATATCAGAATTCATATTAATCTTAACTATCTCCAGAAAGCAACTATCAAGACAAATGACATTCAAATGGGCAAGACATTCCTACTCCTTAATTATTTCTGACAGTACTGAAAGCTTCTTGGAGTGAAAATTTAAGCTTTTTATAGCCTATTAAAGATTATAAATTCACAGTTATCAAATAAGGAAAGGGTCTTCTGTTGCCATATGAATGGCTCAATGAAACTGAAATTGGAATTGCTGTTTAAAACAAACTTGATCTAGGCAAACAAAAATAAGGGACTGGAGAAAAACCAGGGGCAGTGTATACATCATTATGTAATTCATCACTTTGGCCTCCTTTATAATACTACATACTGCAAAGCTCTAAAATCCTGGCATCAGAGTGAACTTAAATGCTACACAGAAGATCTAATACATAGAGACATAAAGGAATTAGAATGGTTTCCATAAAAGATAAATAATAGATTGTTGTTGTTTGCTTTTCTGTTATTAAAAAATTGTAAGTCTCTGTGGCATGTCTGTGGATAGTTAGATACTTGTCTATCCTTCATGCTGAAGAGGGCAGTCAGTAAAGTAAGCCAATAAAAAGTCAACAAAATAAGTGGCAAACAGTAAAAAACATTACATTCTGTATAAGTCTTCAGCAATGATTGCCAGAGTTAGTCTACACCAAAACTCAGAAGGGACTGATATCAATGGACTTGTGACAATTAGTGAAATACAGATGCCCAAAATAGTTCAGGAAAAGAGAGAGAGAGCATAATATTATTGCACACTGACCCTGCAGAATCCTTTGGGGTTTGTTTTGTTTTGTTTTCCTGGCTTTGCTGCTTGGTTGTCTGGGTTTTCTTTCTTTTAAAGGTTTGGTAGTGAAGACATCTAGACAGACCAGAGAATTTCATTTAGCATGGCAAATCTTATTTTTTCTGTATGCTTTTCTCCATGCTAGTGTGCATCTTGCCAAAAATGACAATTTGCAAACATCCATAAACCCAGCTGCATATGAGATATTAGAAGGCTTCAAATTAGAAAAAGGCCACTAAAACTATACGCTATCCAGCAAGTCTGCTTTGTACATCACCAAATCAGAAAATAATTTTGGTTGCACAGGACTCTGGAAGTCTCTTATAACCCAAACACCTGCCCAAATCCAGTCTGATCAGATGGCACTGGGCAGCGTCCACTCAGGAACATTTCCAAGCACAGAGACTCCAACACTGAATGAGACATCCCAGTCCAGTATTTTGACCATCCATGTGGTTAAAAAACACCCCAAACCCTAAGATTCCTACTCCCCAGACATACCATTTCATATGCTTCCCTAGCTGCCAAGCTCTTCCAGAGGTTGCCACAGCCTCGTGCTAGTTGCCCATAGGGAGGCACCCCAGCACCCCAGCGGACAAGGTGACTCCACCTGCAGGCAGCATCACGGCTGTGGCTGTCCTGGAACCACTTGCTGCCCCAGAGGCCTCTGAACTCCTGCTTCCCCATCTCGCCAACCTTCCCTTCTTGCCAGCCTATGAGCTTACCCAAAAGACTGGCACTTACTTGACTTGCCCCAACTCGGGCACTTGCATCCCCTCTGAGGCCAAACCAGCACCTCATACCCACTGCTTGGCACACCTGACTGCTTCATACATGTCCTGGGAATATTTTCTTTTTCTCTGAGGCAGCAATCTTGAAATATACAGAATGTACACCATAATAACAGCAACATCTGTGTAGTACAGCTGAGAAGCATCTCCCATCTTCAGAGCTCTGCTGGCAGAAATGAAACCTACAGAAAACCTCAAGTTGTCTAGAAAAGTTGATGGAGAAGTCAAAATGTATTCACTAACAATGGCCCAGGCAGGAACATAAAGGGGATGAACATCTCAGGAATATGAGCCAACACTCTATGGAGAGCCAACAAAAATAAAGAGCACCTCTTGCTTACAAGAGATATGTTACTTACAAGCATATATTTCATCAGACCATTTTATTAGCCAGGAGAGTCCAAAAGTCCACAGGATCATCCTTTTCTGAAAGCTATGAGAAGAACACTGGGGGTTTTTTGGCATCTCAGGCATTGCCTCCAGACAGCGAGGCTTTCTGTTTCAAATATCAACTACCAGCCTTCAGTCTGGTAGGCTTTTCAAATCCCATGACTGGGTGGTGGGATTGATGCTTGGGTGGGTGGGAGACACATGGAAGCAGAAGGAGCACGGAAGTAACTGAACTAAAACAGGAAACAAGAGTGAAGTAGGAACATGACAGAGAATAACAGGGGGAAAAACCCAGTAAGAATAGCAAAATAGGAGCACAGAAAACCAGGGAAGATATTCTGCAAATCACAACCAGGAAGAAAAAAGAGGCGACGGGAAAAAAGTAGGGAAAAAATCCCCCAAAACAAGAAAGAAGAAACAGCAAAAAATCTTTGGGTATAAAGTAAATTAGACATTTTTCTGGTTCCAAAGTTGATTTATACTGCCACCTATTAAACTCAATGCTCCAAAGCCAACACAGCCTTTATATTCTCTGGGTTAAGAGAGTGTGAGCTTTTTTTTTACCGTTGGTATTTTGAGTCTGTTTCTTCCTGGTGAAGGAAAAGATTAGTCAAAAATTTTCAAGGATGGGGGATTTCTCTAATGCTTTTTGACTCCTTAGGACTGTATGCCTGGTGTTTCCATATGCATACTTCTTCCCTGCTGGAAAATATCACCTGTGAAACCTGGTGAATCCTAACTGCAGCTTGTGATGGCAAATGGTAAACCATGACAGAGGCAAAATTTCACATCAAATATGATCTGAGCGTGATCTAAAGCTGCAACTGTGTGTGATATTTCTACAGCTGCTAAGCTCAACTGATTGATTGTAACCCACAGCACTAATCAATCTGGCAGAAGAATCAACAGTCTCAGCCCTCCTAGCCCCAGTTGTTATCCTCAAGCTGTCTTCCGTCCCTTATATGCAGCTGCACAAACATAAATATAGCTAATTTTAATTGAGACAGATTTCCAAAACAATTCAATTCACTGCCACATGAGCTTTGGGGTTGAGGAAGGCTGGGGAAGCAGAAACAAGCATTGGCACAGTAACTGAGACAAGAGAGAAGTGACTTTTTTTGAGGAAGTGCCAGTTTATCCTGGCTGGAAGTCTTCAGCTGTAGTTTCATACCCATTTTAAAGCAGCTCACAGGACTACCACCCATGTGAATGCCTACAAGATCTCCTTGAAAACAGTAAAGATTCAATGTGCTTAACCACAGCACAACTACTTTTTAGAGATAAAATAGGAGACATCTTGTACCACGTACCTAGTCCCATAATAAACCCCTTATCAGTTTCCTTAATTTTAGACATTTTAGAAACAAAGAAAGGTTCTTTCTTTTGCAAGACCACATTTCCACAAATGGCTGTATTGGTCCTGCACCCCAGTCACTATCAAACTCACCATGAAGTGGGTCATTCCCCCATAGCTGTGTGACTAAGGGGTTTGGACAAAGCAGCAAAGCATTAGCTTTTCCTTTCCACATTTACCAGCGCCTTGAACTTATGCTAAATTTTATTTGATCTAGTATACCAGTATATGAAGACACTCCAGGATGAAACCAGAAAAGCTTCTCCTGTGATGGATATTTTATTATAGAACACGCCACTCAAGGAGATCTTCCCAAAGACTCCTCTAACAGCATCCTTAACATTTCAAGGATCTGAATTAACACCTTGTAGAACTAAAGTATTAATTAGACAACAGTTTGAGACGTTGACTATTATAATAAATTGCTGTGGGCATGAAGGTCTTTGATTAATCTAACTCTCCATATGCTTATACATAACATTAATTTATAATATCCTTCAAATAAAAGCCTGCCACATTTCAATAATCTTCCAACTAAAAACTTTTAAATGGCACATAATTTTTTTCAGAAGCTATACATGGCAGATTCAGAGCAGATATTAAACCATTTTATCACAAAGAATAAGCTTTACAGTTCTGCTATACATAAGGAATTCTTACCATATGATTCAAACAAATCTTTGGTATTCCAAAATGTAATTTTTTTACTACTCTGCCTTAAAGCAATGCTGTAATTCACATGGAAAAAATACTTTATTAGACTGGGGGGTTAAACATGTTTTAGTTTTTTATTAGTAAGGTAGAGAGGAGGTTTGGGTTCATCTGGGGGATTGTTTCGTTTTATTATGTTTTAGGAAGTAACTCTTGCCACTTTCTTACCATTTTTTTACCATTTTTCAAAATATAACACTAAACTGAACACAGAAGCACACAGGCCAGTACATTCACACAAATAAGCATATGTATCACACATGACTAGATATGAAAAATCCCCATGGGTTTCATCTTCGTACATAAGTGAATGCTATAAAAATCATTCGCTGCACACCAAAAAGGTTCAGAGGTAGACATGGGCACCAGAACAACCCAAATGAACTGGTTACTCTCAAGAAATACAATAAAATCTAAACTTGTAACAAGAAGATTCCTGACTGGGACCTCTTGGGCTGATGATCTAAAGACGACCCTCCCAACCTAGACCACAGAATCGTTGAATGGTTTGGGTTGGAAGGGATCCTTGAGGATCAGCTAATCCACTTTCCCTGCCACAGGGAGAGACACCTTTCCCTAGATAGGGTTGCTCAGAGCCCAAGATCATTCTGTGATACAATGAAACACACATATGATAAGGTCTCAAAAAGCAAACTACAGAATGAAGAAACATAAGAAAATTACACTGTGTAGAGCAGACAGCATTGCAGAGTACAGTCACATGTTTATGCATGCTTAAACACTCATATATCCAAAATGAAAATAAAAATTTTAAACTAACAGAGACAGTAGAGTGGTCAATGTGAAGGTTCTACTTACAACTTTCTTTCTCAATTACTTACAGTGTATGCAGGTCCCTTAAAAGTCTAGGTAACATTTTAACAACGGATTCACACACTTCATATAATATTTTCAATGATTTACAGGCTTTAAAACATTATAAAAGGCACTGACCAACCATTCACAACACTGGCAACCAGAATCTGCTTTTTGTACTGGTAACATCTAAAGAGTTGCCAAGTCATTTTGATTCATATTATACTGAATCAAAAGCATTAAAAAAAACCCTAGCTCCAAGTTTGTTTCAGCCTTCAGCACGTTACCCAAGTGACAGAAATACAACAGCTATATAAAACAGATAAAGCAGACAGAACATTTGGAATACCTTCTAAGCTTTAATTCCAAAAGCATTTCTTAAATATTAAACTGCTCCCACTTTATTGCCCACTGAGTCAATTCACTTCCCACCAAGATATTTTTTTACAAAAAACTATTCCATTCAGTAATATCAATTCCACCAGAAATGGACTTCAATATTGATACAAAGCTGACTGTTAATACAATAATCTTCTATTTTCATTTTAATTTATAACATAGCATTGTCTAAAATGTACTAAAGGCAAAAGACATACCAGAAGATTATTTTGTCAAATTGCCTTCCCATGCATTTTATGTAAAGAAAGTCCCTCTTAAATAGTTTTATATGTTTAAATTCAATTTAATTTAAATCAAATTTTAAAAGTAACTATGATGATAAAATAAGAATTGGTGGTCTTATTGGAGACTCAATAATTGGAGACAGCTTAGGCTACACAGGTGTGTAGAAAAACAAGGCATATGTGGGTTGTGGATAATAATGCCTTCCCTGAAAACTCAGCATTCAATGATTCTGCCAGACAAGCGCCTTAAGTACTTCTGGCACCTTTGAATGGCTCTGCATGAATTTTCTTTCCATGACTTTGTCTAGCCATGTTTCAGAGGCTGGTTTCAAAAGGAGCAAAGCCAAAAGTAAATAATTTACTCCTTTTCTTTTCCTCACAGTACCAAGTAATGTTTTTAAGCCACAGAAGGCATACTAAGAGCACTGAAAGAGGTATTTCCTTCTTTTTAAGTTACACTGAAGTCTCCACGCAAACTCCAGGTAAGTTTACAGCCGAAGAATTTGTTTTCAAGAAGCTAAGGGTTAGTTCTCTGTCAGATGTACTTGTAGAATGCACACAACTTGAAGTGTTGTGATAACATTGGAAGTATTTTCTGCAATACAAATTTGAAAATGTTTTTATCTCTGAATAAGCCTTTCCATAGTAATTACATATTCTCATGGGAATAATAAAAAGTTACAAATACAAGATAACAATGTTGTAAGTGATTACTAACAACATTTCCATCAGACAAGAAATAAACTATATGCTGTTACTCACACAACTTCTAATCAAAGACAAGAATCTCTTAAGAACTGCCAAAAAGCAAACACTCTTGCTGGTGAAGTATAAAACTAAGAAATACAACATAACTCTTTAAAATGCAAAGGAGCCAGGAGAGGAAGATTTTCTATTCATTATATGTGACAACATATTATCTTTCAAGCACAACAAAGCCCTCAAAAGAGACATACCATACCCGCTTGGAAAAGGTTGTGGAGAGCGCACTGGTTTTTGTGGTTTTCTTCACTCCTTCAAACAGCATACTCTCAGTACCTCTGCACCACAACAGGCCACAAGGGGCTAAAACATTAAGAGTGGCAAGATAACTAACTGCTATGTACCACAGTATGGAGAAAAGGGAGGTAACAGAACAACTTCTTGAAAACATAAATAAAATTTTGAAGTAGTAATTTGAATAGGACGAAGACTCATTACATTCAGCTCTGCCTGACACAGAGAAAATGGCTCAACCAAGTATTTGAATAGGACAAAGACTCATTACATTCAGCTCTGCCTGACACTGAGAAAATGGCTCAACCACCATAAAATTTAATTTAGAATTGCTAAACTGGCCTATTTCAAAACCTACATGTTTAACAGATTCACACATCTAAGAAATATTTTTCTTACTTTTCAGAACACTTAAGGCTATCAGCTTCTCTTTTGCATATTTCCTAGTTGTGCATGAGATAAGGTAAAAGACATTTCGGTTAAACTTGTATATACAGCTTGCGTCAGCTGCTGACAGCGCACAAATATAGGACTTCTAACAATTTTTCAAAGAACACCTACTTTGATCCAACGTTACTTTGAGAAGAACACCCCAACTAGAGTTAAACCCATCACCAAGCACGTAATATACACAGAGAAGTCTTTCATGAAGGATACAGATCAGATATTTACTAAAGTATCCATTTGCAAAGGTTACTCATTTAATACCAACATTGATTACTTTCATTCCCTTAAGTAGTTAGTATCAGCATTTTTAATAGTATGCAATAAAACCTGGCAAGGAGCATACAAGAAGTTAAGTCTGGAACAAGAGGTTCGCACTTCTGATTTGAAAATGGAACACTGATAGGAACCTCTTTTAACTCCAGGTTATAATAATTTGGACCCGAACAGCTTAAAGACAAGTTTCTTCAAACCACTGCATTTCTTTCGGTATTTTATTATTAGAGGACAAATGGGTTACACAGTATGGCTAAATGACTTCTATCATGCTCCATTATAATTTGCTAATAAATTTTGTCAAGCTTTCACCAGTAAGGCTAAAACTTATCTTTTTTACTGTCTGTATAAGGGTTAAGAGATATTCTGAAGAAGAACAACAGTAGATCAACAAAATGAGACACAGAAGTATATGAAGTAGTGTAAGGGAAAGATTTCTGTGAAATCTCTTGGCTGTTATTCCAAGAGAAAGATTAATTTAAAAAAATTCTGCTTGTACTTGAAATGCTTGAAAACTTTAAGATATTTAATGGGACCTTTCATAGAAGATCACTTGGATGTCAGGAATTTGCCTACGATAACTCATGCAAACATGATAAAGTTTGAAAAATCAGAGCTGATAGATGTGAACAGTCCCCTAAGGCATCTAAAATTTAGCAGCATCTTTAATTTTCAATTATAGAAAAGATGTATTGAAACAAAGTACCCATGAGTATACTCTGGCTTGATAGAGCTCTTTTTTTTTTTTCTTTTTTTTTTGGTGGCTGTCACATCAGCTCCCCCTGCAGAGCTGTGGATACAGCATCGCCCACTACCGCAGAAGCACACAGCGCACTGCTTTCAGTGCTGGACTTGTGACCAACACAACCACAAAGTCACAGAACTCAACCTATCAAAGGTTTCTCATCCTACTGATAGGAGAGGGGAATGCCAACATGTAATTCCTCTTCACATCTTTTCTACTGTAATTGTAGCTCCCAGATTTAGGGAGGCCAAAGCACATTCACACATTGCACTCACAACTTTTTTCCAGCTGGCTGCTAGAAGAAGTACTCTGACTAGGGATGAAAACCGGACAAAGGAAGTTTGCTTAAATATAAAATTAACGAGAAACTTTATTAAGGTTTTTAAGATTTTATTTCTGCCAGTAAGTTTTCTTGTACACACCTAAATCTGAGTCACTCTGCACCGACACTTTAGGAACGTCTTCCATGAATTTCAAAGAACCCTTGCCCTAGTCACTGATTAGGAAAGATCCACCCTAGGGATAAATCAGTTGAACTAGACCACAGATCCTGAACATGGAATGTGGTGCTTTTTATTTCTCTTGCCTTCCTCTTCCTAAGTTCTTTTCCTTACCCACCTTTTCTTCTTTTACATCTGTCTGTGATTTAATTGGAGTAAAAGACTAAATCTTCTCCTGTGGATCTGCAACTACAGAGGCAATCAGAAACAGCATCTTAAAAAGACAGATGCTGTGATAACTTTGGCAGTTCTCCAAGTGGCTAATAAAACAGTTTTCTATGCCAACCTAAACCAGAAGCTGCAAAGTAACGGGTCAACTACTAAAAAATAGGATTTTTTCCTTTTAATCTTGCAATTGGATTGTAAGCAGCCCTGCAGAGAAGGACTTTGGGATATCGGTAGATGAAAAACTGGACAAGAGCCAGCACTGTGCACTTGCAGCCCAGAAAGGCAGTCATCTCTTGGCCTGCATAAAAAGAAACCTGCCCAACAGATGAAGGGAAGTGATTCTCTTCCTCTGCTCTGCTCTTTTGAGACCCCATCTGGGTACTGCATCCAGCTTTGGGGCTCTCAACATAAAGGACATGGACGTGTTGGAGTGACTCCAGAGGAGGGCCATGAATGTGATCAGAGGGCTGGAGCACCTCTCCTGTGAGGAAAGGCTGAGAGAACTGGGGTTGTTCAGCCTGGAGAAGGCCCCAGGGAGACCTTATTGCAAGCTTTCAAACTTAAACAGTGGCTTGTAAGAAAGATTAAGAGAGTTTTTTTACCAGCAGTAGTGACACTGTAGAAACAGAGCAAGAGGTAATCATTTTAAACTAAAAGAGGGTAGATTTAGATTGGATTTGAAGTAATGAGGGTGGTGAGACACCATGGGTGTCACAAGGGAAAAGGCTGCTCAGAGAGGTAGAAGGTCCATCCCTTTAAACATTCAAGGTCAGATTGGATGGGGCTTTGAGCTTCCTCATCTAGTAGAAGGTGACCCTGTCCATGGGAGGGGGTTGGACTAGGTGCTCTCTGAAAATCCATTCCAACCCAAAACATTTCATGGTTCTGTGATTCTATATTCTTACCTTTGCCAGATCATCTCTTGACCTCAAAAAGGTGTTGAATTTTTTTTGTGACATTACAAACATTACAGCAATGAGAAGCACAGAAAAATCCACACGGAAAGTAATAGCCTCCAGTAAAAAGAGCCTGGGGCTCAAGATGAACCAGGCTAAGATAAAATACTGATTAATATCTTAGGAAGTAAATATCACCTATCCTCTTCACTGAATGAGGCAGGACTGTGGGGGGGTGGTGAGGGGGCAGAAAGAAGTGGACAAGTGATTATGCAGCCAGAGGTTGTATCATGCTGCCCATGCACAAGGGGACAAAGAGGTAAATTAAAAACATAACACGTAAATTGTGGTATTTCTTAAGTGTGTGATGTCAATTTAAAGAATGTTTATAATTAGCACTGCTGCCTTTCCACCATCAAAGTAGATTAACAATGAATTTAGAAACATCTTTAATCATCTCATATAATTCATTATATTATTATTCAAGCAGATAGAAGACATCAAAATACTGATAATTGTATTATTCCACTTTACTTTTATCAACATTTTATTCTTTCATTTTAAAAATCCTCAAATGTTACCTATAAAAACCACCATTTTATTAAGAGTTCTTGTTTGAAGGCATTAGGCTTCAATTAACTTATATATGCAAACACTCACACTACTGTAACGATCCAGCATTAAAGGAAAACAAGCATTTTGCCTGAGGAACGTTTATGTACTTACAGATGTGTACAAAACTAAACTCAGTGTGCCTGTGTTTCTCCACAGAGACAGATGCAGCCTCCACTGGTAAGGCACTTAGGGTATAAACAGAAACTGATTTCAAAACAGTTGAAACACACAGTATTGCTTCTTAAGCAGTTTCTTTCCTTCTGGCCATATTTCAACTTTTCCAAAATATATCAAGGCTGTTTAAGTTACTAACTTCTTTTTTTTTTTAATCAAATTAACTATAGATTCTACAAAAGACATACAATTCTGAATTTTATGTCTGTAGTTAAATCAAATATCTTGCATGTGTAATGCGACCTTGAAATCATGAGGCATCAATAATATACACCCTGTAGAAACAGATATTAATGCAGTCCTAGAAAATCCACCCAGTCGAATTTTTGAGGATGGAACAAAAGAACAATCATTTCTCTGCCTACATATATATAACTGTTAATATTTAAGACCACTTCAAAAGTGTAACTGGGCATGCAAAGTCATTTTTACTCAATCCAGTGGTTCTTAGAAGACATTCAGGGTCAAATAAGACACGGAAGTTTAAATGCAGACAACCAGTCCTATTTCAGGCATCCTAAAGTAACACCCCCCTCTTCCTCAGTCTCCAGGCTTTGCCTGGAAATACAGCAGGTCTAGACACCTGCTCAGCCAGTTCCAAGTGCCTAGTGCTCCCTAAGGGAACTAGAACTATCAGCTAGTGAACTAGGGGAATATCTTAAACAAAAAGCCGCTCCACAACATTTATACGGCCGATGCCTGCCTGCCTTCAGCTCTGAAAATGGAGTCCCTCCTTGGAGACCCATAACTTTTAGTCAGTTTGGAAGACTGTTAGTTTAAAAAGTTAGTAATTCCAGTAGTATCCTCACTTATTCTTCAAGCTATTTGGTTTTGATTTCATATAGCCAGGTTTTCTTCCTTGCTTGGTGCTTCTACCATTTAGTTTATTCTCTTCTGTTAAGTGGTTCTCTCTGCTTTCCCCTGAAGTACATTCTGCTGTCCCCTCTCAATCCCTCAACTGCCTTTACACTCATAAAAAGTTATGCATAGCAGACCATTATCAGTGAGCAAGTATTCATTCCACGTACAAAATACGTAACACCTTTTAAAACTACGCATTCAAAGCGTAATTGCCACCTACAGTCATCAAAGCACATGTATATTGTAAAGCTTTCTTAGTAATGCAAAACAATAACAAGTAATTTTTTAAAAGGCTAAACATTACAGCAACCGTGAAAATCAGTACTGATTTTAAGGGCAATAACTATTAGCTCTCACTTCCCATCTTCAACAAAATAATCTTCCTGACCTTTAATGCAAATCTGAAGATGTCTGTTCATTTCCCTTAACATTTTTACCGAAAATTATTAGCTCTTGAAATCATAATGCTATTCTTTGTGGTCAAAAGCGTAGATTACCATGAACATTAGTTCGCCCTTCATTAAAGAAAAAAAAAAGAAAACAACAAACTACTGTTCAATATTTTGCTTTTTATAATCCTTAAAATTTCAGAAAAGCTATCTCATTAGCTAATAGCTCAACAGTGATTTATTTCCTGTGCTATTCCATAAATAATGTCCAGCCACAGAGAACAGAGAAAAGTCATCTGACAGCTAGTTTGCAAAATAGATCAAACACATTTTATACAATTATCTACATCAAGAAAATAATTACTTCTATTAAAAATCAACTAGACCTTTGAGTAGTAGATGCAAACCTTCCTCTGAAAAATTAGTGATTCACTTAAAAGGTACAACACTTCATGTGGACTTGCAGCTATGTCATTCTAGCAGAATACTGTTCCATGCTTTACAATTATCAGACTAAAAAAATAAAAAAACTTAACCTGAAGTATTATAGTAAATATGGAAAAGAAAATGTCTGAAACCTGTAGCACTCAAACAAAATACCATTGTGCTTGCTTTCCAATGCAAATAAAAGATGGACTAAACTCCCTCCCCGTTCACCATGTTTGTCACTTATGGAAATTACTGTACTGGGGGAGGGCAGTAGACTTTGGTGCCAATATTAAAAAAACCTTGATTGTGGGTAGATTTTGAAGCACTCACAATTCCAGATAAGGAAAAATTTTAATAGATTTCAAACAGTGGCATTGAGACCATAGATCCCTCATATGCCACACCCTTATTTAATAAAGATTATCTTGCTGTTACTATCACCTACAAATCAGAGAAATATGAGCCACTACCTATTTTACTGGAGTGCTGAAAGCAATGTCACACTGCCAGCTGCCACTTAGCAACTCAAAGAACATCTTAAAACAGAGATTTGTGTAAACCTCAACACAGCCTCAAAAACTGTAAATATCAAATTAGTTGGTCATTTTAGATCCCACTTGAAAGGATAAAGTTCTGAAAGAACTTTATCAAATAATCTGAAGCCTGTGGTTCCGTGATATCTCTGAAGTAGTTAGTTGAGTTTTTTAAGAAGAGAGGGATAAACAGATCTTGTCTTAAAAGTAAGAAGCAAGTCATTTTGATTAATTGCCAAATTATTTCTGGATCACGCTATGAAGATTTCTACTAGAAAGTGAGTATACCTCATATTGTATTAAGGAAACCCCTACATTTCTTTATTTGAGAAAAGTTTTCTTTCACTGGTATCACTTGTGGATACCAGGTTGGCCTCTGAATCATCATAGCACAAATTTTAAGTTTAGTTATTGAGATTTGTTCCAGATGAAGCGTTTGAGTCAAGCAGCCTGAAATACTGAAATCAGTGGAAACAAGCAATTACCTGTTTAAGATTGCTCAGTGAGCTGACCTCCCTATTTATTACCATTTCTCAATAGCAGCACAGGAATATGGGAAGCTATAGGTAAGCATTCATTCCATCTTCTGAAACAAGGATGCTGCTGACACCACGACTTTAAATCTTATCCAACTCTGGAAGTTAGCATTCTCTTCTAAGAAGTACCTAAAACAAAACCAAACAAACCAATAAAACCACTCTCTTTTAAGGAAACCATTTTTCCTCTTCCCTTTCATCCAACAGCCAGAAGATGCAAATGCAGGATATACTATTTGATGGGACTGCCCAACATATGTAACTGAATTGCCAAAGCATGCACCAGGGACACTTATGCAATTGTAAATAAAGCACTGTGTGCGCTGGGGGAACAGTTTGCCTACAGGCTAGGCAGTAACAAAAAGACACATTTAGCATTTCCTAAATCAGAACAGATGAACTTCAGAGTTTCATTTACCATGTCTATAAACATAAAAGGGGCTCTTAAATCCATATAAATCAGAATTCCTGTTTTTCTCAACTTGTCAGCATTGAAAAACTATTCTCTGAACAGCGAGTAACTGTGTTAAGATAGTTATGCTAAAATACCTTGGTAACTGCAGTCCTCTTTCCACCAAATGATATGCCTAGGTGTGTCTTCAAAACTGAACATCAAATAACCTACAGCAAGGCTAATCTGCAAGAATACAATCATTCTCAAGCTTAAACAAAATGAAGTCTCAAGTCCCACAATAAAGTGTGCATGCAGTTTTTGCATAAGTAGAGTATGACGTAATTATGTTTATACCCACTAAGCTTATCAGTTAATTGCGCATTTTATCAATTCCTCAAGAAATTTAAGAGAAAAGCAGTTGTTGAAGAAGCATTAGATATTCATACCATCAGCTGCAGGTACGAAGTTCACTTCTATTAATGTCAAATTAAAAGGTTTTATAGTGTCATTATGCCACTGTTATTTACATCCAAAGCAGTCATTAATGATGGTGGTACATACACTGCAGTGGAGAAAAGGAAATAAAGCGAGGGATTCCTCACCTGAGTTCGTAAGGAACACAAGGAAGCCCTGTACTACTACTGCAGCTCTGGAGCTGCTTGTCCACCTGCCCCTCCTTTGCTGTTCTCCCCACAGGCACTTCAGCTTGAGAGGCACCCAGTACCAAATATACTCAACCAATGCTATCATCTCCTGTGTCTAGAGAGGGGGAGTAGAGAAGTACCTTGGCCCTTTCTCCCCACTCCCTTCTTTACACTCAGCAGCCAGTCACTGTTAAATAAGAAAATAATAATCTACTCTGATTTTAATAGGGCCAAAATCAGTCTTGACCTACTTTCAACACAAAAAAAACGAAATGAGGTGTCATTTGCTCAAAATTTCTTCCTACGCACTTCCAAAATATTAAGGTCATTTTTTTGTAACAAGTTCTTCTCCACAATACACTTCTTATCTCTTCTCTCTAAAATACTTCCACACATACATGTAAGAACAACATAAGGGGTGCAAAGGAATATGAGCTGACATAATGGAAAAAAAGGCTACCTTGACTGCTCAAAGTTATAAAGAAAAAAAAAAGGTCACTTAATAGCTGTAAAGAACGTGAAGTCACTGTCATTGGGGGAATACTGAGAGTAAACAAACACTATTTTCCTGTGTGTAGCTGATATAAATGGTCAAGTACAAGCCTCTGTGGCAAGCACTCAGGAAAACAGAAGCATGGCAAATCCATACTTAATATTATGCTAAAAAGATACAAATTCATGTTCATCCTTTATAGAATATCTTGTTTTCGCTATTTCATTATTTCATGAGGTTACATTTTACAGTACACCATAAAACTCCCTGCAATTCATGTGACAAAGACTAAACCAGCAGTCTTCAGGAATGAGATGGTAGAGAAGAAAGGAGATTCTTCCCCAAACACTGAGCACTCAACCATTAAAAATACAGTAAAGAAGCACATGTGTGACAGATAGGGACAGATGGCAAGTAGGGAAGCTACAGGGCAGCTAAGACTGACAGTGTTCTTGACAGCTTTAGAAAACAGAACCACAGTCAAGCATCAAAAGGGGACTGAGTAAGGATATTTTCTCAGGGACTCTGAGGAAAAATCTCAATATGGAAAATGCAGATTGTCTCAAGATGGGCAACCACTGAGAGGGAAGAATGAACAGGGTTTGAAAGAAGGACTAAGGAAAAGCCAACACACTTGAATGACATGTGAAGCAAGCAGTAATTTGTTTTCCAGCCTTGTAACTGACTCTCCTTCACCCTCAAGTTTTCCTGGGTTTATCTGGTCAGATTTGTTGTATTAGTTTTAATAAAGTCTTTAGATTCAGAGATTGAAAAGTTCAGTCTCTATGCTCGATATAAAAATGGAGATGTGGATGCATATAGGAAGTAATACCAACTAAATGCACTGTCTGATTCAGGGCCCTAAGCTGTATTTCTGAAGAAAAAAAATCCATCATTTTTTAAAAAGCCTTGTAGTCAAAGATTTAAAATTGCATTTTCAAGAGCCAGTGTGGTTTATCTTAAAAATGCCAAATGAAGGTAAAGGATTTCTTTGCTTTATACATATTTAAGAACTCACAGGTAGTATTTCTAAGCATCACTACCATACGTACCTGTGCTAACAGCTGTACCACTAAATAAAAAGCTGTCACAATTTGCAGATTCAGAACTTCAGCTGAAAGGGATTTACCATAGCAGATGTATCTAAGTACATCTTTTTATGTGCAAGTACTTTTCATACCGACATCTCATCAAGCCAAAAATGCCTTTTCATTATGGAAAGGATTAAAAGGTGCATATACATGCAGCTCACAGAAACTTCACATGAAGTTTACTATACTCCATGGTGATTATTTTGATTCAGTGGATTTATAATCCATCTATTTCAGTGCAAGTGTCTGCATGAGTCTAAGTTTGAGTGCTATATGGGCAATTATGACCAAGAAACTTGAAGCTGATGTGACAAACCCAGTACCAGCAAAGGCATGAAAAAATTGGGGCATGCAGAAACTTCTTGTCTCCTTCCCTCAAGAGTTTGCCTTTTATTCAGGAAAGTTACAAGGATTTCACTTCTATTATTTATAAACTGTTACTCTATCAATGATTCTCAAAATGAGCACTGTACTACAAGGAGTCCCTTAATGTACGAGTTTTGGATAGGCAACTGCTAAGAGTTCAATTGGAGATTGGAGTTATTTCCAAAACCAGGAAAAATATAGTAGGCTCACCTATTGTGAGTTTTAAAAGCTGGCAAGAGCAGTTCCAACAGTCTCCATTCCTCTTCACTGCCAAGCTAGAGATATCCTTCTGTTTCTCCTCTTCACTCACTTTCAGTTCTGAAAAGCCCCAGTCTTTCAGAAATACCTTCAGCCTTATCTCCATTTGCTCTGATTCCACCATTGCAATCCACTTAAGGTTACAAGACAGTCATGTCCTTTTTTTTCCCACCAGTCCTCCCTCACACAATCCTAAAATAAAAGGATGTCTCCTCTATGCCTTCCAAATCCTTTAATTCCCACATCAAATTCAGAACTCCTGTCTTGAAGTTTCCCATATTTCTAACCATGCCATTATCCTTAACTGCTTTTTCTCCCAACTTCTCCTAAATTAGGTATGTCTGATGATCAACTTCTTCAACTTTGTCACCTTTTTCTACATCTTCCAAGTCATAATAAAGAAATATGCCAATAAAGAAATCAACCATTTGTCACCCCAGGGTTCAGTTTTCTAAGACTGAATTTCACTTAGGTTTTGGACTATCAAATCTAACATCCTGGTTTTAGTGTACAATACAAACACTTACAGCCTCATTGCCACCAATACAAAAAAAACCCCAAAAACAAACCAAAAAAACCCCAAACAACAACAGAAGAGTTAAAGTTACAACAGCAGGACAAACAACACTCAGCTTGGATATGAAACCTCTTTTTTTTTTTTTTTTTTTTTTACAATCAGCCTAAGCTCCACATTGAAAAGCCCCAATGAGACCCATGGATTACTACCATTGCTGCACAAGCAGAGATAAAAACTAGTTAGTTTACAGCATGAATTTCTGCACAACTTTCAGTTACACCTTTGCAACACAGTGTCTTAAAGCATGAGCAGTGGCTGAGAGCTCTTTAGTGTTGAAGAAGTGCATAGGCCATTAATCAGCTCTGAATAAAATGGAAAAAAAAGGCTAGGCCTGCTCTGATAGTTTTTCAGTAACAAGATACTGCTGCTGAACTTCCCATTTAAGACATTCTTCTCACAATAGCATTTCAGATCTAGAAGACTAATCTTAAGTGTTGCAAAACAAAACGTATCATAAGATCTAAGAATAAAGTTTTAGTTCTTCATTTGGAATATTTTCCTAAGATTGTGACCAGAAAAAGGTTAGAGAGCAGAAAAAAAACACACAACGATAAATATGGTTACCATTTTTATCTGAAGCGTACCACAACCACTCAACTTCCCTTGCAGACATGTTTTTTGACCCCCTTCCAGTTCCTGCATTATTCAGGCATGATTTTCTATTGCAAAAGCCACGTGGGCCTCCCACTGTGCTGTACTAGGCACCTATCTGCTAATTCTACTTCCTGTAACAATTTCTCCTAGTTCTCCCACTGCAGATTGTTAAGTAGTAACAGCTTATTGTTAAGTAGTAGGAGTCTTTAAAAATTACCTTCAAATTGTTCAAATATCAAGTTTTGAGCAGAGGGTTGCATCCACATTTACTAGTTTGGTTGCTTAATTCCTGAGCTCCTTTCAATACCGTCTAGTTCTGGAAACTGGCACCTTTAAATACCATCTGGTTTATGTCTTTTTTTTTTCATCCATCCTTTTTCTTTTTAAGCTTGCTTCATAATTGCTTCTACCAACACTTCAATTTGAAGAGAGATCCTTTGATACATCCTCTGTAATGAAAGGTTCCAGTTCAGAACTTCTTCAAGCTCAAAAATGAACTTGGATACAAGAGGTAAGACAACAGCTTCTTTTTTGATAGAGCTTTATTTCCAGAGGATAGAAGGAGAGATCATCTATTAGCCCTGTGCATTCTCCAGCGAGCTTCTTGTTCACAGTGTGTTTCAAAAAGATTAATTTTATACCTCCTTCAAATTGTTCCTCAAACATCTTTCTTAGCAGAATGTATGCATTCTGCCAGAATTTATGAACCTTTGTGTTTTTCTCTTGCAGGCAAAAACTTTTTAAAAATGGTGAAAACTGTTTTGTATAACCACCTCTTATCCTGCTGTTTAACTATGCCACACCAGTTCCTTTTGGGACTTATTATCTTTGATGGGCACATGCATTTCCTCCAACACTCCCACATGGCATCTTCAAGTAGTTTCCATGCCACTTACAAGGGTTTTAATTTTATAAATTGTCTTTAATATGCTTTTTAATTTTAAGTCATTTTCTTTAAAAAACAAAACCCTCAAAGCAGGGGATTTTCAGAGATGGAGGCAGATGATCCTGGAAGAGATGTAAATACATTCTACAGAATGACACTAACACTTTGAACCAGATCCTGCACACAGTGGTCAGAAGCACATACAAAACTGCTTCTCCCTCTTCTGGTTTGCAGACTAACTGCTCCATGAAATACTCACTAACTGTGTCTAGCAATTTAGTCTCCACATCAATCATTGCTGCAGCCACTGCCGCTGCCAGGCACCAGGCTGGCCAGGGAGCAATACAGCTAGGAGGTTAGAAGAGAATGAAAGGGCTCCAAAGAGAAAGAGAACAAGGGGAAGAGAACAACCGCATAATAAAGTCAGCTTGTGTACATTTACACACCACATTGCTCATGGGACTCCAGGACCTGGAATAACATGTTCATGATTTTTCATGAGCTGCTGTTTCTCTTAATTTCTACCCCATGATTACAGAGAAAAGAAATTAGAATTCAGATACAAGATGTGAATTCAAGAAGTAGAAGGCAAACAAATCTCTATTAAAAGATAAAAAGAAAGCATAAAGGTAACTGCTTAAAATTAGCTCTCAAAAATTTGAAACTAAAATTTGACTACTGAGATTGAGCAGCCACTGCAGAGCCAATACACTTGCTGAAAATTGGCTTGAGAGAGCTGTGTGCATTCCTGTGTCTTGCTGCAAACAGATATTCTGTTTGGATTTCCCTGCATATTGCTTCTCTCATGAAATCCCTTTTTCCTCTGTTTAACCCAGGGGTCTCTCCCCCTCTACTTGTTCCTTAGTTCTCCTCTTTACTTCACACATTTCTAGTCCCATCAACCTTTTCTCCTCAGGTTACAGAAACATTAACACCCTCCTTCTTTGCCTCTGTGTTAGGGGGACAAAGCCAGGACCTACCTGCCTTCCTTCACCTGCTGGGAAGGAGTCCCCAGTTCCTGCCTCCGGATGAAACCGGTGTCTCGCACTGCAGAGCTGCGTTTCAGTGCTGCCATCACACAGTTAATGGTAAAACACACTATTTTTCTGCCAACACCATCAACACTAATCTTAAATACCTTCTTCTCCAAGTCACTGTAAAAGTAAAAGACTGAAGCATGTGCTATTGAGACAACTTGCAATTGTTTAATGCTTTTTCCTATGACAAACTGAACGCAAATCAAAGAGAAGCAATTATAAAAGCCTCCTGAGCAGCACCTTAAGGGAAAAGACAGAAACACAAGACTTACACAAAAATGCATCTTTTCTGTCCCCAGTCTTTTCAGGTAAGGGGAAAAGACAGCTATTTTTCCTTTTTTGTTTCTGTGTACTGCTAGGAACAGAGAGAACAATAAACCAAAGAATTTAGGATAGATTAAACTGGTCAGTTCTGGTAGCTCTTGCAAAGCCAAACAGCTAAAAGCCCCTTTGAACTTTGACAGGGCAGACAAGCTCAAGAGCCAGTTCAAGCTTGCAGCTTGCTGAACATGCTGAGCAGAGAGGAGCACTACTCCAACCAGCTCATTCTGTATGCAAAGTACAGGTACAATGCAAAGGGGATGTGAGTCACACAAGAAAAACATATAAAACAAAGGAAAAAGAGCTGGCAAGATAGAAAGGACAGCAACGTGGGAGAGTGGGCACATCAGGCTACCAAGAAGGTAAATCAGAAGTGTAGAATTTAACCTGAATAATACAAGAAATAGTAGGTATCTTTACAGGCACAAAAAAAGATAAAAATAAAAAAATGAAAAAGAAACCTTTCATGTTCTACATGTCCTTCTAAGCTCCTCTGTTATCCATATATACAGTACAAAGTGAAAATCCTCTAGGCATATAGTAATAGATTTACCTCCTGAAAGGATACACGACTTGCAATTTGGCTTAAAATATCAATGCAACTCCCAGTGACCTTCTTGCTATGAAGACTTCCCAATTCACTTTACTTTTTTGCATTTTGTTTGGGTGTATGGTTAATATTTTCATTGAAACTACCTGATAATGTTCTGGAATACAAGTAGCAGAGCATGAAACAAGAACGATAAACTTCTAGCATCCCCACTGCTCTCCCAATCGAAGCCATAGTTCTGTGTGGGCACACTTAGGCTTCCCAGTCAACCTCTAAGTCAGATGCAGCCCATCAGTTTTCCTATTACTCTACTGCAAGGCCCAGCAGCCATTTAGATGGCTGGTACTGACCCATATCACACTGGGATTCTTTCTCGTCAGGTATCTGGCAATTTAATCAACCCGAAAAGAGGTATAGCCTGACAAAAGATAATCCGCATGAGTCCGAAGCAACGTTGCAAAACTCAACATACATTTATGTGGTCCTGGAGAGCAAAACAAAGACTTTGCTGAAGAAGGAAACATGTTAGAGAGGGCCTGGGCTGTTTAGGAAAAGCAATTTCAGTTACTCCTTTCATTTAGGCAGCTAAATTCTCTATTTGGAGGAATAATTTCAGTGGGTGTTTCCTGGCTTTAAATGCTTGACAGAAAGGCATGACCACTTCAACACAGTTGAGCTGAAGCTTGTGACACAAGTCTGTCTTGAAAACAGGGACTTTAAACCTTCACTTCACAGAAACACAATATTAAGCAGTAAAAAATTAGGATGCACACACAAACCAATTATTTGAGATCACATCTTTTGGAATTCTTCTGCTTGGCACTTTAAAGCTTTTATAATCCACTTTAAATACACGTAAACTTCTTTGCCTGTATATTTGCTGCTTTTTTTTCTGGATTCTGTATTTGCCTACAAAAGCTTTGCTACTTGCACAATGAAATCTTACATATATTGAAAGTTCTATCCAATAACTCAGGGGAGAAAAGGCAAAACGGTTATGTTCTTTCATTACAAATTCTGGGAAGTTATCTCACGTTAATACATGAGAAAGTTTTACACTATCTTTTACCTGTGAACAGTTTAATAACATTAGCACTGTAGATGGAAGTTAGAGCTCTGAAGAACACCATCTGCAATATGAATATGGAAACTATAAAAATGTTAGCTTTCTGGATAAAAAGAATTCTAATAGAAATGGTTGACTCAATATACCCTGAAATCAAAAAAAAAAATTAAAAAGACAAATATGTGACTGCCTCTTATTTACTGAACTGCTACTCAAGTTCTATTTTACATACTAAACTCAATTTAATAAGAAAAAGTGTACCCTCCCCAGCACCAGAGACACATACCATCCCATTCTTAAAAGAAATGTACAAAGGAACATATTTTTGTAATACATGCTCAAAGCCAACTTTACACTGGATGTCACAGAAGTATCACAGCCCATTTAAAAAGTTGTTGCTGTAATAAGTTGTTTCTTTCAACAAACTAATGTAATGTTCACAGCTGAAAAATCATTGCACATATCCTTCATTTATTTAATAATTATAGCTTCGGAGCCTGTTCCAGGAATTCTCAAATTGAGGAACAAGGAGCAGTTAAAATACTTACTTCAACACCTTCTGATGTTGCAGCATCTTCTCCATTGTAATCTTTCTTCCCAATTTCCATAAATAAAAACCAAACTACACATTTGGTTTCAAGAAGGATTCAAGGAGCTACAGACTGGTGAGTCTCATCTCTATCCCTGGAAATGTGATTGAGCAAACTTCCCTGGAGCAGTGGATGTTGTTCAGAGTGACATCAGCAAGCATTTTGCCATAGTCTCCCACCGTGTTACTTCAGGGGTGCTGGTGAGACATGGGTACTATACAAAATCCAACTGGTGGCTGATAATTTGTGGTGTCACTCAAGAATAGGCAGTGATGCCAGTGGTGTTTAAAACTCTCTACTAATGACCTGGATGGTGGGACAGAGTCCAGTCTCAGCAGGTTCAGGGGTAACCCCACACTGGAGAAAGAAATCAACACTCCAGAAAGCAGTGCTTCTATTTCAAGCAACTTCAAGAGGCAAGAGAACTGTGTGGATGGGAAACTCATGAAGATCAACCATGGTAAGTGGTTTACTGTGAGGATGGTGGGACAGAGAAGCTGTGGACACCTGTCTCTGAAAGTGTTCGTGGCCAGGTTGGATGGGGCTTTGAACAACCTGCTCTAGTGGAAGGTGTCCCTGCCCATGGCAGGCGGATTGGAGCTACATGATCTTTGATATCCCTTCCAACCCAAACCATTTGATGATTCCATGATTTTAAGTAAAAGATAAAATTTGCTCCTGAGGTGAAGTAACACACAAGACAGGCTGGGCATGCAGTGCCTAGGACACAGCTCTGCAGAAATAGATCTGGGGCTCCTGGTGGAGACTGCTGAATACCAGCCACCAATGCACCCTCTGGAAGTGAACCAGGCTAAGCAAGTATCGATCTCTGTTGGCAGGAGCTACTGAGCAGGCTGGGGGAAGTGACTTCCCCTCACTCCACCTTTCAGCACTGGTAAGACAGCATCTGGATTGATGTGTCTGATTTTGACACAAATAAAAGGCAGACCAATAAAAGGCAGGCCTTGGTACAGTGGGAACTGTCAGCAGAGCGCCACCAAGATGATCAAGGGGCTGGGACATACGATACATAAAGAGTGGCCAAGTCAGGCTTGTTCAGTTCAGCAATCAGGCAGACTTCATTACTCTACTCAATTTTCATGTGGGAGTAAATAGAAAAGTCATAGCCTGACTCTTTTTAGATGCACACAGCAATAAGCCAGGAAGAAACAAACACAATCTAGAAAATGGAACGTTTCTGCTAGCTGAGAAGAAAAGCTCTTTTCCCACAAGGGTGGCCAAGCACTGCAAGAAGTTGCTCAGAGACGCTGTGACACCACCATCCCTGGAGCTACTCAAAATTTCCAGGCATAGCCTAGAACAACCCGCTCTAGTTAGACTGACTTTTAAGCAGGGGTTTGAGCTAAATGACTGCCAGAGGTCCCTTCCTACGTAATTCTATAATAAATCCAAATGACTGGTAGTAGAAAATAACATAAAATATTTCATTAAGTTACCCTTCTCATCTGAACCTTGTTAAGTCAGCAACAGAAGTGATATAGCTTTAGCCTGACAGAGGCGTTTCTGGCATGAAAACAAAGGTTTTGCAGTTATAGAGGTTATTCATCACTCACACTGGGAACTTCTTGGAAAATAATGGTCCTACTCCTATCACTAAAAATTAAAGTCTACTTAAAGGATGAAACAACACCTGACAACTCTGCTATTAGGGATTTACACTGCTGGAGCTGAAGATGCTTAATTTACTATTTGGCTCTCTTATTACAACACTTATGTAACTGGAGAAAACCTATACCAGAAAAATAAAATACCTATATAGAACAGGAGCTCAAACTAGCTAGTACTTGAAGTTTTTCATTACCTCTGTATCTTTCTCTTCCAGCAAGTATAAAAGGAACATATGGAGAGCTTTAAACCCTAAACCATTTGTATTTGGAAAAAAAAAATAACCTCCAAATTGCATAATTTTGATCCTTCCTTGACCTTGCAAGACTGCAGAGTTATTGCTGCTCCCTGCTGTCTCCTGCTCTCTTACAGACTTCACTCTCACTTGAGGCTCACAGCTTATACCTACACTGCTTCTCCTCTTTCTCCTCTTCCTCAGAGGAGTTCTCAAGCAAACACCATCAGTTGCTATTCCACCTACCCCCACATTCTCAGACAGAGCCTGTGTGCAAAGATACAGGGAATTAAAGTCAAAAATTGCAAGTAGACACTTTAAAGTGTGAAAATACACAAACACTGAGATACAAATCTATTTGCTACTTAAACAAAAGCCAGCTCACAAATCAAATGGAAACCTGTAAGTCAGCAAGTTCTTTACATTGGTATTATTAGAATTTAGATGCGAAATTTTAAAAAATGTATTTTTATTAGTGCTTTGTGAGGCGCTTTATTTCACTGACCTCACTTTCAAGTTAATTCCTTTGCAGAATGTAAGTGGTCTCAGAGATGTCAGCTCCTCCACAATATACATCCTGAAGGGACTATTTCTTCCAGTATCAAAGAGCAGCATGTGGCAAGACTTCTCATCAACATCAAGTTACTTCACAGAATGGGAAGTATACTCTCAAGTCAATTATGAGTATTATGGTCTGTTCCACCCTTTGGAAACTGAAGTTGCATCTGCTCATTGCTTTCCCCATCCCAACATTATTCTTCATATGGCATTCAAAGTTGATCCACTACCATGCCAGTATGCTTGGCATCTCTATCAATTTTTAAACACTCAGAGCCACACTCCACCCTGCATGACCCTGTCACTTTCACAACTGACATATAACTGTTTTAATGAAACACTTCTAATGTGTCTGAAAACCACTTTTATATCAAGCATTTTCTAACAGATTACCAGCTGTTAAAGAAAAAAAAAATGGGGGTTAAGACATTAAGTTGAAACACTCTTTTTTCTAAGATGACTTTAAGCTGTGGGCCACACACCAGATCTTTACAGAAATATACATAAGACTACCTAAGTGTAAGCTTCATAGTAGAATCAAAATCCTGATAGGTCCTGTCCTTACAAGAACACATTTTATACCTTTTCAGTCAATACATATTGAGATCTCAAGCACTGATCATGTAACAGACCATAAGTACTTCAAGAGTTACTGATTTTGCTACTCTAGCATTTTCTCTGAAAGAAGATTCATGCCATCTTGAACAAAATCCCAAAATACTTCTGTTAAGTTTTTCCCCTTAAAATAGTAGTTGTTTCAGGGCTGAATAATTGTAACCTAGCGGCTGTCCAAATGAAACTCTTAATTCATGCAATTAGCCTCCTACACAGTCTTTAAAACCTTGCTCAGCAATAATAGAACTTTTAAGGGACTTGAAGTTACCTTCTGAGAAAACTGGGAACATTAAGACATCCAATGTAGCACAGAAATTCGGGTTATAAATACTTCCAGAGAACTGGCAGCAAGTTGAATGCAATACTAAAAATATTAAAGAATACATGCTTTCCCTTGCTCTCATTGGGTCTCATTCTGCACAAACAGCAGCAGCCTTTACATTATATATAAGCTCAATTCACTGCCATGGCTTCACCAAACTCTGCGAGGAGATGCTTTACTCTTGCTGACTTAGAAGTTAAGACATTGAAAACTGTCAACACACCTGAAAGGAGAAATCATTCAGTTCAACCAGATCTTTACTTTCCATTCAGCTTCTCTGTGATCACTAGAGCTGAGCTGGCAGAGATTTTTTCTTCTCCACAAAGAGTTCTCAAAAAAAACTCCACATGCAAGCTTACAATTTTATCCCTATTTTTGCCACTGGCTGGGTCTACAGATCTAATCTCTCTCAGCGTAATGGCATTATGCAGCAACTTCTCCCACTCACGAAGTAACCTTTCCCATTCTGCCTCAAACATATATATATTCTAATGCTGTGCAAGAATATAAGCAATATCCTACTGAAGAGGATTGGAAATTATTCTAAATTAGGCAGCTCGTTAATAGAAATTAAAAAGCACCATAACATGAGAAAGTTAAAACAGCTGCTCTGTCTTATAACACTGTACAGCCCTAGGGGATACTCCTCATACTTCCACTCTTCTCCCACAGGACTTCTCTGCCTGGCTCCTGCACAAAAAAGATAATAGCTCCTGCATTGTACAGAAAACCTTATTAGACACCCTATTTTCCAGAAAGAAATACCAGAAAAAGCCAAATTTGCTTGGATAAATCACTAAATTCTCTTCCAGACAACTAGAACTGCAGTTCAGGTGATCATTTTCATTGCATGCACCTTCCCAGATCAAAACTTACTCATTTCCAGTTATCCATAAATTACAATGATGGATGAATAAGAATTATCCATTCCCATTTGAAGTAGTGCTGACCACTTCTTTATCATTGCTGGCAATTAACAGTAAACATGAGTTCTACTCATTTTTTGTAGGCAACCTGCTGAGATTTATAGTAGCAACTTCAAAATTCTGAAGAGAAGACTTATCTTTGGGTGAAAGATTTTTCAGGGTTGTGACAACCTTGATGCAGAAAAGTTCTGGTACATCGATCATTTGTCTGCTATTCTGACAGGGAAAACCTCACAGGTGTCACATACAGTGCAAAAAGTAGTTAAGGATAGTTGCCAGTTGTTGCCACAGATTCTAGACAAGGTATCTTTAAACAAATATAAGAAAAAATTAGCAGACAGCATTACTATCTCAATCAATTTGGATCAAATCAGCCTGATTTCCCTCTAAAATATAGTCATTAACTTAAAAAAAATTATAAAGGAAATGCTTTTCAAAAAAAAAAAAAAAAGGATGACTTTAGGCAACATCTCCAATTAGTCCCACAAGCCAAAAAAAACCACAGTCTAGAAAAAAAATAGAATATGGCAAGGGCAGAACTCCCTGGAAAGCAATTCTGAGAGATATCAAACAAAAGATTTATCACAAAGGGCTTTCATTCTATTCAATGTTTGCATCAACAACATGGATGCTGAATACAAAACCATTTTTACTAAATGTGCCAATGATGAAAAGCTAGGAAGGATAAAAAACTTAAATCAACTTTGCAAATGAAAGAAATTGACACAAGAGGAATGAAATCCACTGGGGATGAGCACAAAACTCCTACAAAAAGACAATGGAAAATATAAGTAATAGTCTTTAAGAAAATGAATAATGTCTAAATCCCAAGCTGACAGTCGATGTCAGGCAAATGCAAAATGGTAAATATCAGTGAAGTGTACAACCACAAGCACAACTTTCAGAATAAGCCAAGTAATTTTTTCTGGTCCATTTTGTATTAAACTCAAGAGACGAAATACTGTACTCCCACTGAAACACCACTTTTCAAGAAAACAACTGCCACAAACCCAAAGAGTAGGCCATTCTTCGTGTTCCTCCAATAAAGACAGAGTGAATTGGATTTGCTTACTATTTAAGCAGGGAAGGTTGAAAGAGGGCTTCCTAAGAACCAAAGTACCCAGAAGGCTATTGCAGAGAAAACAGGATCGATTTGTTCTCAGGTTCTCAAAAGACAGGAGATGCAATGGGCTTAAAATTGAAGTTAACAAGATTCACACTAAGCACTTGGGGAAGACAATACCACTTTTCAGTTTTAGGGACAATGAAACGCTTGAGCAGATTACACTGGAGACAGTTAAGGAAGTAAAAAACCCACAGTCAATAGCAGGACCACAGGAAATTGTTTAGTCCTTGTTGTTCCTTACATTTATTAAAAAAAAACTATATAGAGTTTACTGGCTCCAACACTCATTTCAGTAGAAGATACTAAGGTACAGTAGAGAACTTGTGCTTTTTTTTCAGTTTAAACACTTGTGACTTTTTATTCTCTTCTCTCCACTATCTTCAGCATAGCCTTATTTTTCAATTAACACTCTTACATTTTTGTGATGATCAGTTACCACGGCTGCAAAGATCAGAGTCTGTCTTATGTTCCATTATCGCTAGAGCTTAAAAAACACACAACAGTCAAATAAAGGAAAGCAAGACAAGGAAAAGGAATCCTACTAATATTTTCTATTCAATTCTCCCCATTCCAGGACTCATGGGTTTACTGCTGATTTACACTTCCATAGAAAAATGTAGCACAAATGATAAGTTAAACACAAAAAGGAAATAGAGAATATAATGGAAGCAAATTAATGAAAATCAATAGTTTTGAAAACCAAACTGCATTGACAATAAAGCTTACGGGGTTTACACAACTCGAGTGATTTCACTGTTCCATATTAGAAAATTAGACAACACTTTCAATACAGTGTTCTTTCAAGTGTGTAGTTTAAAAGATCGCCTTCCTAGTTTAATCAAACTTCAAATAAACAATAATGAATAATTATTAACTATATTGCAGGCACCATCAGCAAGGGATAAAATGTGCCTTGATCAGGACTTCTCAGATTCTCTCAACCCCTCCTCCATAGAGCAGAGAGGCAAAACAAGCCCTACCTCATACACCAAGGATTACCTGGTAACCTAACAGAGGCAGACAATCGGTTTGGACAACGTCTCTGCAATATTAGATGTGGAACTCTTCTTGTCTAGTTTCAGACACGAAGCCCCAGTTCACAATTCTAGTCTTCCCTTGTTAGCAGTGAATGGAAGAACTGGCCCTCGAGAAGACAATTCAGCAGGTCTCAGACATGTCTGAGACCCTTCAAAGGGCTGCCTGTGTTACTCTGTTTCTCCCCACTATCTACAGAGGCAGCCTAATGTCACTCAGACTTGACACCAACTCTTCCCTGGCATCCCAGGTTAGACATTTCTCTTCCCATTCTTTCCTCAAGCAGTGTTGGCTACGAGTCCACAGCCTCAGCTTCTTGGCACCTCTGAAGGAAAGCTGAACACAAGCATCACCAATTTCAATGGCTTCCAGAGAGGGCAAGGCAAACACATACAAGACTGCTTCTTTAAAAAAAAAATTTAACAATTAAAAAAAAATTAAAAAGGCACTATCCAGATAGCAACTTCTGTAAAAGTGAAAGCTACACATTAGTATGAAAAACTAATAGGCTGGCTCTGTAAACACTTAAACAGGTATTTTAGCAGAAAATCTCACATCCTGAAAATGAAAACACATGCAAATGTTTGAAGAAATAAAGTCTACAGTTTTTGTCTTGGTTTGGTTGTTTTTTTAAAGCAATGTCATTGAAAAGAATTACTTTGCTTTCTAACAAAAGAGATATTGGATGCTACTGTGAAGTTGTAGAACTATGTTAAGAACGAACAATTTTTCATATTGAAGCTGGGACAAGGCACACCATACCATTAAGTCACACATAAAAGTCCATGCTGGCACTTGGGCTTAAAGGAGTTCAGATTTCTGGAGCACAGCATCAGTTCCTTCTTGGGTCCTGAGACTTTAAAACTCCCGCATTAGAAAGAGAAAAAAAAAAAAACAAATTCTCTTCAAAACCCTAATGTGATTTAAACACACCATCCATGAAAGACAAAGACTGAGGAGAGGTTGTGCTTCACAGATCTTCTAGGACCTTTAGCACCATCATCCACTCCCTCCTCTCCCTACCAGCTAGCCCCTTCCCCCATGAATTCTAATTATAGTTTCTTCATGAAATCTTCTGAACACCTGTATTAAAAGGTAGGACTTAATCTAACTTATACCGTTACTAGCCCTCTAAGAAACAAATTTTCAGAATGTGGAGATATACACTATAAATCCTTTATTCCCTCCATGTAATAAAAGATAGACCACGTATACAGGGATCCGAAAGAACAGATTATATTAACACCTGCTACGTGGAGAAACAAACAAAAATAATATGAAATACAATTAACATCTTCACTGCATCAAATATCTGGCACAGGAGATCAAACACCTTGGTACCAAATCTGTAAGAGTTTGTCCTGATGGGCACAAAGAAAACCCATTGTCAGATATTTAACCGATTTAGCCTACTTTTGTGACACCATAGCTGGAAGGCAGAAGAGAAAAGTTGAGCTATTCAAGGAAGTCTAGTGCTTCAAATACATTCAGAAGCTTTAAAGGAAGACTTAAAAATATTCAGTACGCTTTACTTTAGACTCATATGCTAGTTTCTTGCCTATTTTAGGCCTACAGTCTCCTCAATTCTCCATTCAGACATTTAAAAAAAGACTTAGATGCATGCCTCTAATAGTACAGCAAAGTAGTTTGGGCTTGATTCCAATTTCACCAGGAGCAGAGACATTCACAGCAGAGATAAGTCCATACTTCAGGGTTATTTGATTCCTTTCACAGCTCCTTGAGAAGTGGAAGCCAAGCTTCCATGATTATAATGACAAAACAAAGGGAAAAATGTAAAGGTGTCTCCTAGCACAGGATATAATACAAGAATGAACAAGTATTAAAGCAATGCCATAAATAATTATTCCTAACGCTTCCCTCATTTATGTAAAGACAAATCAAGAAGTGCAATGTTACAGTAGCCAAATCATTCACTAATTAAACAAAAAGCAGCAACCAAAAAAATCCAGAAGACACTATTCACCTATAATGGCAAAGTATCGCTACATGTCTTTCTTCAATCACAGTAATTACTGACAATGCACTGAATAACCACTACGACTGGCTGTGTAGTTCAACCTGAAGTTTTAAACTTACCTAATACAATAATGGTTTTATGTAATAGTACTGAAGCCACTACTCCAATTTTATTGCCCATTTGTAATCTTTGCAATTGAATTTAGCACTCAGCTGTTTACCTACTAACATTCTTCATGAGAGAGAAAAAGTGGACTTCACTGGCAGATTATGTATTTTCAGACATTTTTACAAGTATTACTCTTCCTCCTCCCCTCCCCTTTACATTACAAGTTTCTAGAATATTCCTTAAAGCTCTACAGCTACCACCAAGTTATTTTGTCCTTGAAGACATTCACAGCATTTCTCTTCCATCAGCAAACACAAACACTTCATCTTCAGCTAAATCCTTTTTCATAAAACTGTATGAATTACCTTAACAGTATTCTGCAAGTACAGTCCAAGTCCACAACCATCCACAATAAATTCAAATTATCCTGACTGGAGTCTTTCCAAATGCAACTAGCTTTGCTATATGGGAGGGCCTTTGATGTTCACATCAAATAACCTTCAAATTGTTCAACAACAATAATAATCAACTCTATTGTCTTGATGAATAAACCCTGTGAAAATGTGCCCATGAATGTCATGGACTATACGTGTTTTTAAGTGACAAGATACAAATCACAGTGTGGGAGTGATTCTACTGAAAATGTAAAGTTTGTGGACTCATAAAATCAAGATGGATACTAAAATGAAAGAACGAAAGGTATGTGCCAAACTATATAACTTTTAGAAAAGGTATTCTTCCTGTATGTTCCTTAATATTTTACAGATGTTCTAGTTACAATTTTTAAAGTGCAGAGGTTTAAGAGTGAATTCAGCTCATAACTCCTTAATACACATGTTCAAAATCTATCAAACAAATAAAGACAGGCTCTAATGCTAGCCTGAATAATCTGATTGAACGGTAAACAAATCAGACCAAAGCCCAAAACTTACTGAATCACCCAGAGGTCTCTCTTATCAAGAGAGATCACCCATCTGACAATTTTTCCATGTTTAGAACAGAGAAGACCTTTCACAAGACCCTACAAAACCACATTATAACATGCAGAGAGGCAGCATGCACACAGAATTCCCTTTTCCACTGTCATCAGATCATCAAGGGGACATTTACAGTGCGATTTTTGCCAGTACTGTGTTCCCAGCACAGAGCCTGGCACGCATGGTCTCCCGACTTCCAGCTTGCACAGAGAGCGAGCGCTCAGTACAGCACGGGAAGCACAGCATCTGCCTATCTGCCAACAAGAAACGCGGGTGAAAGAGAGTTTAAGGGCTTCTGGATACTTCGAACTCCACTAGTTACGACATTCGGCAGCTGCAACGATCCATCAGATTCTGCAGAGGCACCCCTCTTACTGCAGCAGAGCGTAGTGATTTGTTAAAAACAAGTTTCGAAAGGACAATCAGATAGGAGAAACTTGCCGAACACGAGCGGAGTTTCTCGCGCTATAACCTGTACAAAAGGCAGCTGCATGCGCGCTACGTGGAATCAGCACAAATTTGAGGCAAAACAAAAGCATCACAGGTAACACACCGGGAAGAGCCCGAAGTAGAACCTCCCCCAGAACACCAGCCTTGCCCCGCCGTTTGTTTCTTACTGAGGACGGCAGCGGACAATTCTCGCCCAGGTGCTGGGGAGCGGGACCCGCTGCCAGAGCGCCTTCCCACGGCGCTGGGAAAGGCGGGATCTGATTTCGAGCATCTGGAAAGCAGGCACTGACCTGAGGGTGCGGTTGCCGGCGCAGCCGCGGCGCTCCATGGCGGCGGGCACGCAGCTGGTGAGCTCGGTCCAGTCGGCGTGCAGCCCGCAGCTCCAGCCGGTGGAGAAGCGGGAGAAGAGCCAGGTGTCCTTGTCGCCGCCCGGGCGGTGGCAGGCGCACTTCTTCTGTCCGGCCCGGCAGTAGCAGGGCTGCTCCAGGTGAATGTTGCGCACCAGGTGCCGCCCGAAGGTGGTGCCGCCCGTCTTCTGGATGTGGAGGAAGACGATCACGTCGCGGCCCCGCATGTCGAACCGCA
>VXAZ01002100.1:97028-139188 GCA_013399875.1 Gymnorhina tibicen | reverse complement strand
TACCGGCGGGGGCGGGAGGAGCCGCCCCGCGCTCCCCTCCAGGTGTCGGACCGGGCCCGGCCGCGCGCGGGCCGGGGGCGGGGGGCGGGAGCAGCCAATGGGGGGCGGGGGCGGAGCGCCAGGCAGCCAATGGGACGGGCCGGGGGCGCAGCCAGGTGAGCGGGGCTCCGCTAGGCTCCTCATTTCCCGTTAGTTTGCCGTAAGGAACGGTGCTCCGTGCAGGTCGCGCTTTCGCGCCCGTGATTATAACCCCGAGTGTTTCATACAAAGAGGTTGGGCAACACCGACCATCCCGCAGATTAACTAATTGTAGATTAACGGGTCCGCGGCGCTGCTGGTTCTTGCGCTCTTCAAAGCACAAAGTCTCAAACGATGAACCCAGTTTGCAGAACACTTTTGCCTCTCCGAGGCATTAACATCGGTTCCCCAGCAGCTGCTCCATTAAAATTTCAAAAGGTTACTTTTCAATCCCTCTCATGTATTTACAACTATCCACATCGCGAAACTCTGTGGTTTTCCCTATTGAAAATTATACTTTTTTTGATAGATATTCAAATCTTTAGCCCGCAGATCACACTTAGCTGAGTTTTGCAAAAAAAAAAAAACAACACTCTTTTGCCTGCAGTGTGTTCCCCATAACGTTAAAAGCCTGTTACAAACACTTCATATCCAAAACCAAGCCTCATATGGCTTCTGGATTACAATATATTAATATGCAAAGCATTTTGTGTTAGAACTGATTGCACATCTCTCTTATTTAATTACAGAATGCCTTTATTTACTGAGGGATTAATTAGATATCTGACAGTGCTAAAGCAACTTTTTTGCTCAACTCTAAAGACAGCTTCACCTCTGCATGGCTGGTAACAGAAGAGCAGTGCCTTCCCATGGGACCACTTAACTTTAGAACTTATAAAAATAGACAAATATATTTTAAACTGAAGATTTTTATACAGAAACCAAGAGTACTTGGACTTTTTAAGGTAGAGTGTCTGCTCCCATTAAAGCCTGCCAGAAATCATAGAAATTACCAGAAGATGGTCTAAACAGAAGGAGCTAAAATTGTAAATGTTGTGAGGTGTCCACAAGAACAAGAGCCTACACCATCCACCTTCAAACATCTACCACACATTCATGCACACTCCCAGCATCCCATAGTAGTGTTATGGTATTACACCAGCAAGTCTGAGAGTGGCAAATTTTTGGGTCTTGCCAAAATATGAAAAGAGATGATGCATTTCTACCTTTAGTGAAATCTTTTAAGGAAAACGCCATGGGTTACCTGGTGAAATTCACCCTTTTACAGCCATGTACCATAGCACTGGAAGTCCTTTCATCCTTTGGAAGAATTCAGAGTCTGGTGTCAAACAAACCTATTTAGTCTTCTTCCCCTAATGACAGGAGGCATACACTCACTGACTCTTACCAAAATAGAAAACAGCATTTTTGCCTTGAAAAATCATGGTGTTCTTTGCCAGCACAAGCAGCAGAGCACCCATCTTCTCTCTAGGGAGACCAGACTCTCTTCTCTGCTTTGGCCACCACCGTGCTCACCTGCTTTCAGACTCTCTGTGCTTCCGAAGTGTGCACTTAGTGAGGTTGCCTTTTAACCTCTCTCTTTTACTAGGTGACACAAAGCCGGTCCCAGAGAAATTTAAATATTTATATGTGTAAGGTACAGAGCATTTTGTTCTCATCTCAGCCTGTTCACTACTTAACAAGCAATATGGCTAAATTCATTTGAAATAAAAGTGCTGCTAAAGGATTTAGGCTCAAGCATCTCTTATGATGCTTTTAGCTGATACGGAAATGTTATTACAATTTAAGATTTTCTCATTAAATACCAGATCATTAACACTGTACCTCCATCTCCATGAAAAGGAGCTCAAAACTAAAGTTACTAAACAGAGAAACCCTCAATTTCAGTAGAATTTTAAATTCTTATTTATTTAAACTTACTCAAGACAGTTACTGATTCATGAAGACTGGTAAAAAAAAACTTAATGGAATGGATGTACAAGAGAAGTAAAAGTATTTATAATGAGGTTTAGCTGAAAAACCTGACTTCTAAAGGGTTCTCCTTCTTCTGAAACTAGAAGAAGTTACTTGCAGTGCCACATGAATCAATGTGTTTATGCAGCTTTCAAAGGCAGGCTTTTACTTACGAATTTGAGTGCTCTTAATGACGGTCTGTGGACCACACTTTATGTAGAGTCACATCCCACGGCACAACCAACAACGTAGAGTTTTCATTTGGCACTATTTTATTTCTCTTTATAGAGGCCCACATTACTGTGCAAGTCCCTGTGGGATTAAGTTCTAATAAAATCATTTAGCTTCTTTGCAAGTCTGTGGCCATAACTCCTTAGCATCGATGAAGCAATGAAAAGGGTCATTTTGAAAACAGTCGTGTTCCCACTGATTTAACGGGATCATGACTGGGTTCAAAATGAAGCCCTAAAAGTTGCAAACACTGCTCAATCACAACATTTTCCCTTTCAAACGTAAATCATCTCTAAATCTCCAATGAGGCTTTAACTACAAGGAAAATTCTAAGTCAGTTACAAGCTAGTTTTGAGATACTCTTACAAAATCGATGTAGCTTCTGTGGATTTCACAGTAAAACAGTCATGTGTAAGACTTGGGATTCTCTTATTTTTTACATAATAATTCTCCAAGATCCTATGCTGTCAGCAGATATCTCAAAGTTCACCAAGCGTTCAAATAAAATAATCCTGAGATGGCCTATTTCTCATGACAATTTCAGGCAGAATACCTTCACCTGTTAAAATTTACATACCAAATCTACCCTTTCTACCAGAAGCATGCTGACGTGTAAAAGTGTGCACAGAAAAATATTTTAGAATTCCGACACAGTATGTCCCTTCTCCTTGCCAATTCCCAGGTAACACTCAATACATTTTCCAAGTTGCTAAAAATAAAAATTGGCGTGTTTACAATTTATTTAAAAGGATAATACAGTATTGGTTAGTTTGAAGCAATGTGCATGTGAAACAGTGTCAGTACCAACATCAAGGTTTGTACAAAATGCATGAGTAAGCAAGTGATGTTATGAAGCACAGGTACAAAAACATGATTTCATTTAGCAATTACCTGTCTGACAAGGTTAACATCTAATAGATCTGTTAATGTAAAACTAAAGTGACACCTACCTCACACTGGTTTCTTTAAATTATTTATCACTGCTTGACCTGAGATGTTTCAATACTTGTAGCCAGTTGAGATTTCCAATAAACCAATTTTTCACCATACAGCAAGTCCCAGGTGTTTCCCTTGTCACAAGGATAGAAATTGTTAAATTAATAAGTGCATGCTAACTTCAGTCATTTGTCTGAGATTAATTTGTTTCAATGTTTAAAGTATAAACCTCCCTTATTTTTTGTCAAATTAAATTCTAGTGCGTGCACTTATCAAACCTTCATTTCAAAGGCACTCTGAGTGCCATATTCTTCCTTTCAAAACAATTTAGGCATCATAATGCTGCAGGTCCTTCTTCTTGTAAAGTTGCAATTCAGCATAAGGCTTGTTACTTTACACTTCTCCTGCTTGCCATTCTTTATCTGGATGTAATAATTTTATTAAACCTATGACCACCTTTAATTTCCTTTACTCAGAACGCAACCACTACAGAAGCACTGTTTTCAATCAGTGTTTCATATGTGCCAGTCCATATGCAGGAGCTTCTGCAAGTCATTCCTTACACCACATTGCTGCATGTTTTCCTTATGACAGGAAGGATCAGCTATATTATGCTTTAAGTAGCCATAATTCCACCTCTGTAAGACGCTGACCTTGGACAACTGGAACATCATAAATTGCTTCCAACATTCTAGTATTTTTCCTTTTTTGTTTGTTTACAACCATTTAACTCCTCATAGAACTAATACAATATCTTTCAATACCTTTCTTAAAGTTACAATTGTTGGGAAGGTAGTTTCCCAATAAAGGAACATATCCGAAAACTTTGAGCTACATTTTTTAGATAATGCCAAAACAAGACATTTAAAGGCAGATCTCCTTTCTACCAGGTAAACTTGGTCATCTTTTGTTCTTTCACTCCTGGTGTTTGCAACGGGGACATCTAGCAGTATAAAGAATGACCAAATGTTCTAACCATGTTTGGGCATGTGCCAACTAGCACTCTCCCAAACAACTCCTGGATATAATTTGGGAGTTAAACCATTCCAGAAAGCATTTCCAGCCAGCACTAAGTGTCCAAGATTACAGCTTCAGTGTAGGTCAGACCATGTCATGTTATTTGGCCTCAATACCCAAGACAGTTCCTGAACATGTTTAATTTACTAATGGAGACAACACTCCTGAGCATTTTCAGGTTTCAATTTAAGAAGAAAAATTTGTGTTCACTCCCTTGTCTTTTGTACTGTGGCATAACCAAGTTACACTTACAAAACTCAGGGTGAATTTACAGGGTGTTGAAGTTACAGCTAGCAAAGAAAATCTCTGGCACGTAAGGTTGCATATGGGCTTACCAGAGTCCAGATAACGGGGTAGCACTCGGGGAGCCTTGCTGGTATCCAGCTATAATCCCAATGGAAATAAGGATGATGTTAAGCAAATTAGCCAAAGGGCCTCTGGCTGCTGTTGCCATTCAAAAGATATGTGTGGCTTCATGATGTGGCCAGATAGAGCTGGTGAGTGGGAAGATACTTCGAGTGAAGTTGAAATTATTGAAAGATGCCATATCAAATGACTAGCAGCAAATGCTGGTCCTGCGCCAAAGGGAGAAGGCAAAGAGTACGAAATGCAGGGTGGTTTTGTTGTAATCCCAAACTCTAAACACAGGGTGTTTGTGTATGCTATCTGCAACCAGAATCTGCAACATGAAGACAGTATGAGGAAAGCATTTCACAGGACACAGGAAATTGCTCTCTCATTTCTGCCCTGTGCATACAAAAACTTAAGTGTACTCACACATATTCCTTCCAGCCTTCAGCCTTCTGAATCCTGCAATATTTATGATGCAAACTCTAGAGTGTAGAGAAGCTTTTGGGTACTTACCACAGATCAAAGGCATGTCACCTGCACCACATCCACACTTATTTTTCCACATTTGGGTCCAAATGGAGATGCTCCACACTCAGTCACTCTGATAATCATAAAGTGGAAGATATCATTACTGCATTTTCATATGGTGTTTTGGTTTTCCTAGTAAAGAACAGTCTAACAGCACGTGAAAAACTCCCTTGTTTAAAGATTAAAGTGTCCAAGAAGTCAACACCCAAGTTTTCATATTGCAGCTTCCTCTCTGATCAGGGAGATCAATGCGCAGAGAGATATGGCTCTTCTGAAACTGGTGCATGCTTCCTCCTGCCTAACAAAAACTAACAAATATCCCTATCAACATTCCCACCAAGACCCCAAAACGGCTCATACAGCAACGTATAGGAAATGCAAAACTGTGTAATACTGCCACCTGGTGATAAGCATCACAGAAGCATTTCCTTGCTCCTAGCATCACACAAAAGCCTTTGCTTCCTTTCAGGTGCTTGTAATCTGCAAGTTCCCATCAAACGTCACTTATCCTGATGCCTGAGGTATTAACTTTCATATTTTTCAAATCCTATATTGCCTAGTGTGTAACTCTTAAGTTTCTTGTAGCTTGTTAGCTGCTCTCCTAGGCCAGATAGACACAACAAAGCCTCTCCGAGCTTGCTATTCAAGGACACTCAGACTGTCCTAGGCCCAAAAAGTGTAAACTAGAGCCCCTAGAGAGGTGGAGAAATTGAAGAAATTACATCATTAGCTAAAGTTTTAATTGGTGAATTTATGCTAATATGCAAATGGACCAAACCTATAAAAGTGTGAAGAACTCGTGACTCGTTGTCCATCTTGGGGTCCATTTTGGATGTAGCCCTTGGGTCCCCAGGGTGTACCTTTGAAGGCCTTTCAAACAAATACCTACCTTTATTCCCTTACTGCTGTCTAGTCTCTGTTTCTAGGTAGCCACTCAAGGCATCAATCCAACCATCAGTTTATCTTGAGCACTTCTGCTTGTGCCTAAAAGTCAAATTACTAAGGTTTTCAAAGTTTTGTAGGCCATATCTTGCCTTTTCCTTCAAGACAGACTTTTAGATTTGCCATGGACAGGCATAGACTACCTTGATCCAAATCTCCATCACAATTTTATATGAAGTCTAGGAACTTTAGTGTCTTCAGAGAAATAAATCTGAAGTAATACTAGAAATGATCCACTAGACCTTCCCCCTCTCTCTCTCTCTCTTTTTTTTTTAATCTTTTCAGTCTTTGGGATGTCATGTAAAAAATAGACACAAACAAACAAAAGGCAAAATCAAAAAGCCCCAATGGAAACAACAAAAATATCTTCCAAGAAGTTTCCCTCTCTGAGATGGAAAAAAAAGATTTCTGTAGTACATGATCCCTGAGTCCTTCACGTGATCTCTGTGGGATACAGGTGAAAAATGAAGAAAAAACATAACAAATAGTAGATCAGGCTCAACTTCCAGCACCCCTATCTGGCTTTCACAGTTGTCTGCAAGTCTGAACCCTTTTTTTATAACTGACCTCTAACTCCTTAGTGAAAATCACAGCAAGCTGAGAACTGCTATCGCTTTCCGCATTGCTGCTATCATACAAGACCTTTCTTGGATTCTTTTCAGAAATCCAACCTGGACACTTTGAAGTTTAAATTCAAGAATTGCACTTTTTTAATGTGCTGCCATGAGAATTTTTAGAACAATTCAGTCCTCTTCTTTGGGGATTTTTCTTAACTCTTTCTTATTTAACTACCATTCTGTAAGCCCCCAAAGGCATGTAATCAGTGGTTCTTCCCTAACATATGGACATACAAAGATTTAATGTTTTCTCTTGGTGTATTCATAATATATAGGAATGGTAATATTTATTCTTTCAATTGTCCTCCCAAGATAAGTGAAATACTGGTCCCATAATCAGTTAAAAGTTCAGTTGGACTTCTGGAAAAGGCTGAGAGGAATTCAGGTTTAATGCTGAACGGATCTAAGTTATTTCACAGCTGAGGCTGCAGCAGAATTACTCCTATTACCTCAAATCTGGCCAAACTACAGCAGTCACAGCACAGAGAAGTCACTAGCACTGAAGGTGACAGGTTAGAAACTCATACTCAATTTGAAGTCTTGGTATGAGACATCCATCTCTGGCACTAATTTGTCTTATGATCTTGGACTAAAGCATGTTGGGAACTGTAATTACCATAAGAACTGGGAATTTTAACCTATAATGGCAATCTGTGGCAGCAAATGTCAAGACAGAAATAGTTCTCCTAAGCCTCAGCAGAGGGCTGAGGCTTGGCCTTGCAGTCCATTTTCAACAGACCAGTGACTACGTAAGAAATATGAGAGGGAAGAAAAATTGTTCAACACTGTGACAGGTTTCAGATGAATAAACTGTAAATTCAGATGGAGAGTTGAGGTGAAGATTGCTGGAGTGTTCAGATTAAGAATTGGCAAAAAATAAGGGAATAATTCTTTGGCTGTCAGAAAAAGGAGATCAAAATACAGATTGGTCAAAGCAGCTTGTTTGACCAAGGGGTCTAAGGCACCTCATATTGAAGTGGTTTAGTGAGAAGCATGTACCTACAAACTACCAAGACTGTATGTCATCTTGTGGCAAAAGAACAACTGGAGTAGAATAAAAATTGCACTGCTAAGAGAAGACGGAGATGGTCCACAGCAGTGCAGTCACACTGTGGCTTGCAGACCATTGATAGTGAGTGAAATACCAGAATCTGATCTGTAAAATAATTAGCAACCCTGTACCCTCATCCATGGTTTTGTGCAAGCATAACTGAGCATTAAGAGGCATTAAAATATCTGAATTTGTGCTTATAACATAAAAATTCATATGCTATAAAAGTATTTTATTTAAATACAGATATTTTTAGCACAATTATCATCATCTCTCCCAACTGCTAAGAAATAGTAGGATGCAAGTTGTCCGATATTTTATAATTGCATTCCTTTAATAAAGTGGTTGGGAACCCCAAGTTTATAGCAAAACTGTGGGGAAAATAGGAGCTTACACTTTCTTTTGGAAGGAAGACTCTTTGAAAGATTCTCTTGAAAAAATTTGCTGGGGCCTCCAGCAGGCAGGATCTCACTTTTCATTCTTTAGTATCACAGAGTAGACCTATCATTTAACCTTAATGCTTTCAGAAGACCCAAGTTTATCAGCCTAATATACTATAGTAACTTCTTGTTGACAACTGCCAGTTATGAAAATTATAGTGTGAACAGCAGTATATCAAAAGTGAATAACCAGTACAAGCAGCGTATTTCTGATTTAACTTCATTTAATCTAGGAAATCAGGATCAAAGAATAACAGGAAACCAAAATAAAGGCACGGTTTCCAGACAGAAACCTATCTTTATTACAATTTAATAGCCAAACATAACTTTCCCTTCGTTTGAGGTGTTAATTCTGTGTGATTACCAAATATATATATATGGTAATCACATAGAATTGTGACCATTTTATTTTCTTTATAATGACCATTTTATTTTGGAGACAAAGTTACTCAAAAGAGTATGCATCGAGATAGCATGCATCCAGCACTAATCCAGTTGCCTTCTCTTTTTCTTCCTTTCTGCATCTCCAGTGTCCCATAATTTGGAGCTGCACATTGCTCCTTCAGCGGCACTAGGGAGCGGGGGAAAAGCTCATCCCACCGCTCTTACCAGCAGAAGGATACAGGAGATAGAGGCAGCAGCAGCTGGCACATCAGGGGTTAAACAATTTGCTTTTCTTTAACAACACTTCATTTTTGCCCTCAAAGTTTATCTACATTAAAATATTCTAAATGTAGTGTGTTTCTGTAAGTCTAATTATATGCGGCATGCGAAAACATATTTGATAATCACATTGCTAATTATGTGCAATCACTTCAATACACAGGTGCAAAGCTCCAGAAAAATGCATATTTTAATCACCTTGTATATAGATATAAACCACAACTTTTCACTTAAGTGTTCAGTGACTCCTTATTTCTCTGGAGCTACACTTCCTTGGATTTTTGACTGGCTAGTGCCAAAGAAAGAAATACACTAGGCTACTACAAATCTGGAATTTCATTTACATGTGTATGTTCCAGTGTTAAAAAACCTGTAATTCTTTATTTTTTCATGGTTTATTAAGATTTTAAAGCACACATTTTATAATTTATTGATGGATACAGCATGCTGATTTCAGAGATATGGGAATTGTAATTTTTATTTTCCTTCTGGGAGCTTTAATTCTCAGTGTTCCTTTTGTATACATTTGCTTGGGAAATCATGTATATGTGCATGGAAATGTGTCTTATCCAGTTTGGATTAAACTTGAAGGACCTTCTTAATGGTTTAAAAACAGAAGGTCCTAAAAATCTTGAGCAATGAATTCATTTTCATGTTATTTGTAATAGCTTGTGGCTGCACTTTTTGCTTCTCTTTCATTTACATGTAACTGTTATTTTTTACATTGATTTTTAAAGCTGTCTTCCCAAAATGGATTGCAATTATCTTTGTGTGTAAATCATAAAAATTGAAAATTTTATATACTCAGATTAACTGAAAAGGACATAAAATATTAATGTGCGTAATTCAAAAGTAATATTTCTCTTTTCCCTCTAAAGATATTTAGCATAAATTACTGGAAGGAATAGCTCTATATTACTTGTCCATAAGTATTCTTTTTCACTTTGGGAAGTGAGCTGAAATGACCCCTGACAGACAAGAAACTCATCTACTAGTCTGCTTCTAACATTAACAAAAGGACAGACTGATAGAAGGGACACTGCAAAATCTGGAAAGCAGCATTGGAATTTGTTCCACTGGAAAAAAATCCGTCATATCTCACACAATAAAGCAGCACGGCTTGTTCTGTTTCGCTTTAGCTACACAAATTTTTAATTAAAATAAATTACCCTTAAGAGTCACAGAATAGGTGTTATGTGTATTACACATGCCAGCCACTGTAACAGCGTTCAACAAGGTTTTCACTGTACCAATAAGCCAAAAAGAGACTCTTCTAGGAAGTCCTTTTTATAAATAGTGCTGCAGCTCACACTGGGTGCCCCCAAAAAACGACCCTGAACAAAAAAATCGCTGGGCAATTATACCCTTACAAGCTTCCCACCCTCCATGCAACTGACCGGACCAGTAGTAATATTAAGGTCACGACAGGCACAACACAAAGGACAGGGACATCCCTCTAAATAGGAGGAAAACTTCTTTACTGTGGGGGTGACACAGCACTGACACTGGCTGCACAGAGAGGTTGTGGAGGTACTCAAAACCCTCCTGGACATGATCCTGTGCACCTGCTCTAGGTGAACCTGCTTTAGCAGGGGTTTGGACTAGATGATCTCCAGAGGTCTCTTCCAACTCCAATCATTCCATGATTCTGTGATTCTGATTGNGTGGGGGTGACACAGCACTGACACTGGCTGCACAGAGAGGTTGTGGAGGTACTCAAAACCCTCCTGGACATGATCCTGTGCACCTGCTCTAGGTGAACCTGCTTTAGCAGGGGTTTGGACTAGATGATCTCCAGAGGTCTCTTCCAACTCCAATCATTCCATGATTCTGTGATTCTGACTAGGGTCTTCCCATTCTTCATTGGGTCCCTTCACTGTTTCCAGATGGGCCATTTCTCTTCTCTCTAAGAGAGAGAAATCATTGCCCATGATTGCAATTTCCTTATCTTCAGCTTGAACTGGCTCTGGGGCCTTCTTTTACTTGACCATAACATATCTTCAAANCCAACTCCAATCATTCCATGATTCTGTGATTCTGACTAGGGTCTTCCCATTCTTCATTGGGTCCCTTCACTGTTTCCAGATGGGCCATTTCTCTTCTCTCTAAGAGAGAGAAATCATTGCCCATGATTGCAATTTCCTTATCTTCAGCTTGAACTGGCTCTGGGGCCTTCTTTTACTTGACCATAACATATCTTCAAAATATCTAGGTGAAAGTTCACAGCATGCAGCCTACAACTTCAGCAACTTTAGCTAAAAATGCTAAGCAAGTTGTGCAAAGCAAGTTCTGTATAAGTAGCACACCAAATCGCACCGCATAGTTTAGGCTGGATGAGTGCACTGGAGGCCAGCTTGTTCTGCTTGTGCATAAAGCAGGACCAGCTTCAAAGTCACCTCAGGTTGCTCAGCACCTTGTCCAGTCAAGAGTCACTGCACCATGAAAGACAGGTGTAATTCTATGTCACCACTCTGAAATTAGACCAACACAATGCACAGGGGTTTGGAAAGTCATTTTTGTTTGGTGAAACATTGGAACAGGTTGGCCAATAGGTGGTGGTTGACCCATCCCTGGAAATATCCAAGGTCTGTGGGGATAGGGATCCGAATAACCGCCAGTGGAAGGCGGTCCTGCCCATGGTGGGGGGGATTGGATTAGATGATCTTTGGTGGTCCCTACGAACCAAACTAGTCTATGATTCTATGATTCTTTTAAGAAGTCCATTATAGTTTTCATTCCTGCATTAGAGGTGCGCTAGCAAGACATTCAGTGAGAAGTGAGAAACAAACGCAAGATTTCTCCTACCAGCTGCTCAGTCACACAAAGCCTGCAAGCCAGCTGGCCCTGGCACCCAGCTCTGCTGTGACCCAAATGCTGCTCCATGCAGAACCAGGAACAGGGAGTTACTGCACAAGTTACCTCTTCAGGAGCCTGTGCCTCCTTGCAAGGCAGTGGTTTCTGCTGAGTCTGTAATTCAGCCTGAGCCAGGAGCTGCTGTCAAACAGCCCTGCCCCCCAGCATATGCTATCACTGGAGCATGCTGGATGGTGCAGTCTGCACCCCGCACAGGTGGAAATACAATTGCAATTCTGACCCAGTTTAAAAAGGATAGAAGAGTCTGTTCAAAGGAAAACTGCACTTGGCTTTAAGTAGACAGTACGTCATGGTTCTGCAGTCCTCGCTTCTGTCAAAGGTGATTTGGTTCAGTGCACATTCAGGACTCACTGGCTAATTTCCCAACTTAGGTTTTTTTAGGTATTCTGGAAAGGATTCAGAACTCTGCTCACTGATCTGACTAAAAAGGAAAAATCACTGATATACTTAGTGGTATAGGTATTTTATCTTTATATTTTCCACCTTGCATGTAGCAATAGCACCTTTTGATCCCTACATAATAGGCCTGCAGTTCAAATCCTACTACCCCCTATTCTGGGAAATAGTTTATTTTCTCAGTGAATACACCTGTACCTTCACTGTAAAGTCTCTTTTGGTGCTGGTGTGGCACTATGTGGCCAGAATTGTCCTAAGGCACTTCATTGCACATACCAGCTTATCAGTGAACATAAAAATACTCAACTTTGTGCATTTTATTTATAAATATTCTATCTTCTGAAGTTATAATCTCCCAAACAGTTGCATGTGACAAATCATGTCTAAAATATAAGTATGTGGCTATTATTTGAATCATCAACAATGGTGATTTAATAACCTCATTGTACATTTTAGGCTAAATTATGTATCATCAGCATATTAGCTGTGTTCCTTTCACTGAGTACATAGACAGATTCACAACTTACAACTAGAGAAAGAAGGAAAAATGTTCTTTTTTTCAACACCCAAGAACCTCACAGGGTGTTGTAAATAAGAGATTAATTATGAGCACAGGCCAGTTAACAACCAAGATTGTTAGCTGTCATCAGAAGTGCCAACTCATGCTACATGATGAGCTTGACTCAGGAATAATAAGCTAAGATTTAGCACAGACAAACTCAGAAAAGCTCTGCAACATTATAGATTTTATCCACTGGTGCAGTTAGTTAATCAGATTTGGCATGATAGGAGCCAGGGCAATACAAAAATCAATACAACCACACAATTTTTTGGCACAGCAGAGCAGTGGCATTGCTTATGAACTTGAACTGGTGTATCCAAATAGAGCTGCAATCCCCATTATGACCACATTTTACTGTTCTCCACTACACAGTACAGACATGCCCAGAGTTTTGTAGGAAGTTTTTTGACCTGGTCCAGGAAGTATACTCTCCAGATCTTTGAGGTGGATAATTTTAAATAAGAGGCTGTAACTCCTGTGTTTATTTCACAAAGCAAAATATTTCTTCAGTTCCCTTTTTTTCTCTTTTTTTTTTTCAATAAAAGTTGGAAAGAGAAGCATTCTGGCAGCAGGCCACTTACTATCACTGCAGCTGTATGCGTGGGCATGGCAAAGCAGCATAAATTCTCATTGCTAGAAAGTTGCCACCGAGCAGATTCTGTGAGCTGCTGAAACCAGGCTTATGTTACTTCTGCATCAATTTTTCTTTCACTGGCTCATCCCTGTAAATGAAAATGAAAAGTTAACAGACTATGAAACATACTTTGCATGGTCTGCTCCAGAATACCACTATATTGAGATATGCTAATCAAGTAACCTTGGCTGGTCTATAATGGAATGGACAAAAAGCGATGCAGTACAGCATCCTTAGTCTTTTTAGGGAAACACCTCAAATGCCTATCAGAGTAGTGACACTGACAGGTTCTGAAGAGATTGTCCTCCAATCTCACACAAGATAAAAGGATGCCAGCAGCTACTGCTCAGGAGGCCACCAATTAATAACCATGTTAACAGGAATATCTTTTGATTAGTGTTTGACATTTACATTACCTCCAAGTTAGGGAGAAAGGGAGCCTTTCACCACAAAAATTGTTTTCAATCTGTTAAGAAAATACAGTTTTATTTTCAGCTAACTGAATACGCTGATGAAGCTAAACTTATTTTCACTTATTGCTACTGTTTCTATAAAATAGACATAGCTTACTGTGACTTATAAAACATTTGCATCTTACTGAGAAGCATTCATTAATCACTCCCTCTATTCACACTGAAACCACTAGGATAATCAATTCCTATTTGCACAGCTGCAATATGAATAATTTTAAATTTCGGCTCTAATTGTTTTTCTGTTCTGCTGAAAAACGGTTTCAGAGAACTAAGGGTTTTTTCATATATATATATATGGAATGTATGTACAAGAATGGCCAACTGTTATTTGAAATGCTTAATTACATAAAATTCTGCTGTAGAAATGAAGATTAAGTCTGCTCTCCATCTTCTAGGTTTGCATTCTGCTTAGCAGATTAATATCTGCCTTTGTCAAATATACAGAAACAGATTTTTTTAAAGTGTGTACCGGCTCTTCGTGGCTAGAATGTTGTTAATGTACCAAAGCAGAGGAAAAAACTGATAAATATGCAAAAGCTTTTATAAGGAATGCAATGTTCTCTTACAACACTGTATTTCTTTCCAAGGAGCAATCCAAACTGCATCTTAAGCAATGGATTAGGTTGCCCAGAAAGGTTGTGCAGGTGCCAGCCTTGGATTTTTCTTTCAACACTCGACTGGACCTCAGACCTAACCTTGTTCTGAGCTGGAGGCTGGACTAGAGACCTCCTGAGGTCCCTTCCAACTTCATTTCGCCTATCTATGATCATAAATTTAAGGCCCCTAATAAAACAATAACCCTAAATGGGGGAGAGAGGTATCTCAGCAGAGAGACTCTTTCTGTCTAACAGAGATCTCTGAATTAAAGCAGAAGGATCTTTTCTCAAGAAAACTACCGGACTAGCTATTTTCTGTAGTTCACCACAGACTAATGATCTGACCTTTGAATCAGAGCTACCACTTTATCTTGCCACTGAATTCAAAGCTAGTTATATTTCCATAGCCAGTGCCAACAGATTTTATTTATCTTCTTTTATGGCAAATCATAAATTGTCACAGATGAAACAAGTACAAGCTTAGGAGTTCACATTTAAGCAACAATAGCAGCCTCTTCAATATCAATATAAAACAAAAGATAACAGAGCAACTTTATATAGAAAAGCAATTGATAGATTAGGGTAAGGTGGGTGCATCCATCATCACATTGTATCACATGGAGATATGAAAAACACGTGGTAAACGTATATATGTGGGGAATGTGCTACGTACGTCTCAGTTTCGCTTGAAGAAACATCAAAAAAGCAACTTGTAACTCCTTTAACCACAGGATTACTTGGGCTGGAATGTTTTTTGGTAGATGGTCAATAAAAACCAGCTATGGCCTATTCTGTGCAGAACAAGTGTAGTGTGAGTTCTACTAAGTTCATCAAAAGCATTTTGAACTTTGCTAGGGAGTGGTGGAAGTGTGTTTTATCAGTGCACTGCATGTGTATTTACCTTCTATGGATGGAAGAGTTTGGCCCCATACCTGCGTTATTAGCATAGGAAGACAAGGGGACCAGACTTATTCATCTGTACAGTACTCTGGCCATGCCATCCCAGAAGTTGGCAGCAGCAACTTCTGAACTGTCAATATGAAAGAAATGAAGCTGCTTAGACAGTGTATCACAGTGTATCTTTCTCCATAGAAAAGATGCTGAATTTTGTTATTTCTGATGGCCTTGCACATAAAGCAAGAGAAATACTCCTGTGGTTTTCCTTATTTCCGCAGAGGTGTATGAAGGCACTACCAGTTTTAGGTAAGGTTTACTTAACCTATTTACATTAAAGTTGGCTTCACTGATGTGACACAGTGGTAGCTGGAAATTATCTGAGGTCTTATAACAGCACAGTTTTGTGTGAATAAGTCCAAAAAAGATCAACCATAAAGGCCCCAGGCTGAATTTACATATGAATGACCCTCGGGATGTACTTTTCATATTTTCACATTATAAAGACCCAGAAGCATGTTAAGTACAGGCATTTTGTGAAGGCAAGTTTCTGTACCATAGTTTGAGATGAGCACTAACCATCCAAACTGTACAATCCATAGCCTGCTCCCTGGAGTTATGCCCAAAATGGCTCCCACCACCCACAAAGCAACTTGGAGCAGTCAGGAGATGACTGTGTACAAAAGAAATTAAAGTGTATGCAGCAGTAATATATTCCAGGTTTCAGCTTCGAGTTGCATGAGTCACATTTTGGAAAAGGCAATACCCACTATTTTTAATACAGCAGAGGGATTCTTTCTCCAATGAACGACTATGCAGAGCTGCTCTGTATTAGCATCCCACAACACAGCTCCAGCAGCACCAGCCTCTCTGAGGGAGGGTAGCAGCTTCGTTGAGGAAATGGAATTAACTACGGAGACTTTGAACACACAAAAAATTAGTAACTTAGAGAACACGAGTCTGAAAATGCCAAGGTAAGTTAGGCAGAAGATAGAGGCAGGGTCCCTGTGAAGCTAATGCTTATTGAGGAAAAGAACCCATGCAGATGGGAAACAAAACACATCTCAAAACAGAGGTCGGTTTGGAAAACTTGGAGGAAGGGGAAATTAAATACCTCCCTCTCAGAGGAACAACTTTATGTGAATATACATATTATGTATGAAGCTGCTCACCTAAAATAAGACTTTTGCTACTATTCGTAGGCTGGTGAAGGCCGAGGGAGAACAGCCCACTAGGACACGGACAGCGAGAGCTTAGGGGAGCGCCAGGGCAGGCGGCTGCTGTCCTTGGACACAGCCATGTCCCTCCACAGCCTCCTGCAGCCACCGCCACCCAAGCTTAAGGGTAGTACATAAATCTCATACTTGCACTAAACAACCCGAAACCTAAAAAACCAAAAAAAAAAGTAACGAGAATGCCCCGACGCCGGCACAGGGGGCGGGGCCGTGCGCGCCTCGGGGGCTGAGGGAACTGCTTCCGCGCATGTGCACTTCTGGCGCCGCGTGTCACGGCGCCGGCCGCCCCGCAATTTATGTTCCGTCAGCCGCTGATTGGCCTCCGGGCCGGCCAATAGCGCAACGCCGAGGGCGCGGCGCAGCCAGTAGGGGCGCGGCACGGCCGTGTGGGCGGGGCGCGCGCCGGGGCGGCGGGGGCCGTGCGGGACTGGGCGTCCCCGAGCACCGCTACTGCTCATGGCGGGCTGGGTGCTTCTGCTGCCGCCGGCGCTCCTGCTCGCCCTGCTGTGCGCCCGGCCGTGCTCCTGCGGCACCGCTCCGGCTTCCTCCTCACAGCCCGTGACCGCCCGGCTCGCGGCGAAGTGGCCGGCGACCCCGCTGCTGCTGGAGGCGAGGTGCGTGCAGCCTCCTCCTCTTCTTTCTCCTCCTCCTGCCAGCGGCCGCCCTGTCCCGTCTGTCTCCTCGGGGACAGGAGGGCGGAGGGACCCCCTTTTCACTCCGCTGAGTGGGAAGGAGGGCTGTCAGAGGGGGATGGCCGCGTTTCTCTCTCGGAGGGTGTGTTAAAGTACTCCTTGGATGTGAGGCTGAACTTTCTTCCCTCGGAGAGTGCTGCGGACAGTGCTGGCAAGGCTCTCCCACGCTTTGAGGGAGCCGTACAAGCGGCGTCGTATTTAACCTGCTCAGGCGTTTTGGAGGGCTGAGGAGATGTAATGGGCCAGTTACACAATCCCTGCCTTCATCTTCGTCTGCCCCCAAGTAGTTTGCACGTTAATTAAGTGATTATAAAGGTACTAGTGAAGATGTGAACCTGAAAGAATGATAACACGGTGGTATTATAAAAGGTATTGTTAACTTGTAAACGTAACTTCAGCCTGGAGAAGAGAAGGCTTTGGGGTGACCTAATTTCAGCCTCCCAGCATCTGGAGGGAGCCTGCAAGAAAGATGGGGAGGAACTCTTTCTTACAAGGGCATGCAGTGAGAGGACAAGGAGGAATGGCTTCAAACTGAGAGTAGGTTTAGACTAGATGTATGGAAGAAATTCTTTACTGTGAGAGTGGTGAGGCACTAGAACAAGTTGTCCGGAGAAGCTGTGGATTCTCTATCCCTAGCAATGTTCAAGGCCAGTACTGGTCTAGTGGAAGGTATCCGTGCCCATAGCAGGGGATTGGAACCAGATGATCTTTAAGGTAATTTCCAACCCAAACTACTCTGTGATTCACATTTGGAAGGGAAAATGTTTTCCAGTTTTAGGTGCTTGTAGCTTCCCTGCCCATTTGGCTTAAATTTCTTTTGCTTTCAAACTTACTTTGCCTTGTTTGGAGAACACCCGTGAAGGGGAGAACTACAAGCTTCTGTAATCAAAGGAGAGGCAAACTTCCAAAGTAAAGATTAGAAGACAATATAGTCATGCTAGCAAATCGAAATTTTTGGTAGACATAAGCAGGGGGAGCAAAAGCAACTGGTGTTCCTTTAAGGAAAACCACAAACCTTAGAAATGTTACTTGTAAATCACAGAATGGTTTGTGTTGGAAGGGACCTTAAATACCATGTAATTCCAACGCCCTTGCCATGGGCAGGGACACCTTCCACTAGACCAGGTTGTTCGAAGCCACATCCAGCCTGGCCTTGAACACTGCCAGGGATAGAGAATCCACAGCTTCTCTGGGAAACCTGTTCCAGTGCCTCACCACCCTTACAGTAAAGAATTTCTTCCGTATATCTAACCTAAATCTTGCCTCTTTCAGTTTGGAAAAAAAAAACCAGTGGTATTTGACATAAAATAAATCTTACCTTTTATGCTTTTTAAGGATTAACCCATGTTTGAAAGTGTTTCAGAGATTGATGGTCTCCCTCCATGCACAGCAAGGTAGACGTCATTGATGAAAGCCCGTAATTTAATGAAAAACTATAACCTGACAGTGTGTGTTCTTATTTGTATACTTAGCTATTATTAAATATAATTTGTGTACTGAATTGATTTCATTTATAATTATATATTGGAATATCTGTGGAAAAATAAAGTGAACATTTTGGGGGTTTTCTGTATCAGGAGAATAGTTTGCATACTTTACAGCTCCGACTGTTGAGTTTGGATGATAGTACTTTGCTCAAAATATCTTTTGACCAAAATAGAGCTCAGTTCAGTGTTTATGCTACAGAGATGGTTGTTAGTCATAGAATATCTAACATTTGGTTGCTGATGGGTATTAATTATTTTAAACAACTGAAGGTTTTTACTGTGGTATGTCTTTGGACAAAGTCAACCTATGGACAATTAATTTTTACTTTTAAACAGTGAATTTATTGCAGAAGATGGTAATGAGAAGTTTTGGCAGTTCTTGGAAACTGTACGGGAATTAACAGTTTACAAGCGAGGAGGTAAGTTAAACAGCATGCTGGTTTTTAATATATTATCTTGTGCTGTATTTAACTTAAACATAACATGTTAATTAGTTCCAGACAGGTCAAGCCTGACTCTTCCATTATTGCTTACTAGGTAGGTTTAATTCAGAAAGTTGTAGCATATTTTCCTCTAAGAGCAACACTTGTAGAGGAGTTTAAGAAAAAAAAAAGAGAGATGACATGGACTGAACTGCTCTTACAATGTGGAATAGAAGTGTAAAGATTAAAGATACCTACCTGCTTACATGACTTGCCAAGAGCTTATAGGATACTGAGACTTCATGTTTTCTGTAAGATGGATACTTGCAGGGCATAAAATCACGCAAATAATAAAACGAGAATGCTAGCTAAAGGAAAAATTTGAAGAATTACCAGAAAAGGTTTAATACTTGTACATGGCATGGAGACTGTTATCTAGCATCAGTCTGCTGGTTTTGAATAAAGGTTTATCACTGACAAAATAGAACTAAAAAAGCCTTGCATGATTGGACAGCAGAATATTAAGTTGTTAGAAATTTGGAGAGAAGACCAAAGCGTAAAATCCAGCAAAAGAAGCATAAAAAGCCACCCTAGAAGAAACCTTGGAGAGCAGTTTACTAGAAATGTCCATGGTAATGAAAAAATGGGAAGAAAAAAAAAAGTTACACCAGTCAAATACTGACCACGTTGGTCAGTATTTGACCTGCTTGGTATGTCAGCAGATGAACAAGGTGTAAAAGGCTTTAGAACAAGGTAAGACTGCTTCATTTTGCTCTTTACTTACAGAATAGTACAACTCTTTAGCCGAGAATGTGAGCACCTAACACTACCATTGGAAGAGACTTGAGGGAAATTGAATGTTAAATTAATAGTCAAAAGCTGACAAACTGTAGAAAGATCCTGCAGAAAATGACAGTGAGAAGTGCAGGTACGTGAAAAATGCTGTATATGGGAGAGAGGACTTGAGAAACAACATTTCAACAATTGTGGCTGACTGAATACAACTTAAAAAAGCTTGTGGTGTGCATGTGATAATGTTATTTGAGTGCTCAATAGTGCCTGAAGCAGCCAGTAGACTTAAAAGAAGGGAACAGGGACATGCGTGGTAAACATAATTTTGCTGCTTTTGATTCCATGATGTGCTTTTATGTCAAGTACAGTGTGATGTGACTTTACTGTCTCCCCGTGTTTTCCTCATCATTTCTATAGAATGGAAGAAGTACAAGCAGAAAATGTACAAAGAACTGTGATTTTAGTTGTAGAGAATCAACTGGAAAAATTAAAAAAACACCCCAAATTACTGTGAGATGATGATCTCACAGTCAGAAGTATATACAAAACCAGAGAGAATTACTGAGAACAGAATGCCCAGATGGTGAATGCTGCTAAAAGACATTCTGTGTAAGGCATGAGGACATGGAAAATGGAAATAAGTGCAGAATTTGACCTGTGGTCAGCTGCTAGTAGCATTTGTTGAGGCAAGTGCTGTTTAAGGTCTTTGTCAGCACACAGGACAGTGGCATGTGTGGCATTCAGACCCTCCACAAGGTTCTGAATGACACAAAGCTGGGGGGAGAAGCTGGAAGGTAAGACTGTAATTAGATGGACCTTGGCAGGCTGGAGAGACAGGCCAGCAGAAACACTGGAAAATTTAGCAAAGGCACTTTACAGACTCCCTGCGCATGGGCTGGAATAATCTCAGCAACAGTGTAATCTTGGTGCTGACTGACTAGAAAGTGGTTTTTTGAGAGACAGAACAGGGGTCCTTGCAAACAGTGAGAAGGCCAACTATGTGCCAGGCTGCAACAGCAAGAGTGTAGCCAACAGGTCAAAGAAAGTGTTTATTCCACTGTATGTGGCACTTGTAAGACTGAATCTTACAGTCTGTGAAAAGAAAGACAAGAGTCCATCATTGGAGCAAGTCTAGGAGAGGATCTCTGCGATGTTTAGGTAGCTGGAGCAGACTTCTGAGGAAAGGCTGAGAGAACAGTGAACCTGAGAAAGAGAGGAGGAGGGAGAGACATTCTATCTTCAGCTTTCTAATGGAGAAATGTGCAAAGAAAGTGGAACCAGACTCTTCCTAAAGGTACATAGCAGTATGAAAAAAAAGCAAAGGGCAGAAGTTGAAACCTGGAAATTGTGGTTAGATACTAGAGAAAATGTTTTTGCTGTAGGATTGGGTAAACACTGAAACTGACTGCTCCAGGAGGCTCTGGAATATCTATTAATTGAGATAATTCAAAATTCTACTGCATTGGGCCTTGAGCAGCCTAGTCAAGCCTTGAAATTATATCTCTTAAGTAGCAATTTGGATGAGGTGACCTCCAGAAGTCACTTTTAACTTACTCTTTTTTTTCTATGAGTGATTTAGATGCAGTTGGTATTGCCTTGAGATAAGACTGCTGTATTAGATGATGTGTCAGGGGTTTTTTTATCAGCCATCTCTTTTCTGCTTGCTTGGACACACTTTCCAAGGAATTTGAAGCTTTAATGACATTTATTATTAGCGACACAGATGTCTGTTGAAATTAGCTGTTAGTTAAATACCTACTTCACCTGGATAAACTCTGTGATTGAGAATAAATAAATTACAGTAGGGTGATTTCCATGACCTATCATGCCAATGAACTGTTAGATGCTGGCAGTTGGGAACCTTGAGAATATACTAAAATACTACTTTAATTAAGCATATTGAGCAGTTGCTGTGTATATTTATCGTTATGGCCGACACATACCTATGACAAGAATGCAGAAAAATTTGACGTTCTGGCACCAAGTGGCTTTCCTGAAAGTGAAGTCATAGTTGGGGTAGTCTTAATCTAAGGAAATGGATGTTCTTAATGAACAGGAAGTCTGCACTGGATGTTTACAATAATTTGGTCAGTTTGAGTGAAGAATCTGGTGCAGTGGCACAGTTTACTGTGAGGTGTGCAGTAGTTTACCTCTGAGGAGAAGCTGGTTCTCTATATGGTGTGGAATGGGTTCTGTCTTAGTTGCTGCATGTCATGACACGTTGACATTGAGGGATGTTCATGATGTGTTAAAACTGATGTAGCAATAACTACTTGTGTAAATTAAAGGATCTGGCTGAAAAAAGATTGGTTGGGGCAATTGACTTTTCAGTTCTCTGAGTGATGCCAAGAGTAGACAGGATGAATAAGCAGGAAATAAAAGCATTGTTTGTTAAAATAGAAACATTTTCATAAAAAAACCCCCAATTCCTAGATTTGAAGCTGGAAATCTGGGTTTATGAAGGAATTGGATGATAGATTTGTATCCCAACGTACTGCTGAATGTTTCAGAACAGTTGTAAAGCTAGAAGGCAACTTAAAAAATCAAATAGGGTAGCTTGCTTTTTTTCTTCTAAATCCTCCCTTGGATGATTTTCAATCTGTTTTTTTAATCAGTTCTCAGAACTTGTTTTAAATTTAGAATAATCAACATCTCTTGTTAATTTGCTAATTTAAAATATTTAGCATTACTGAATTAGGTTTGTTAATGGTCTGTTTAGCTGTGATATTTGTAGCAATTTAATGGGATTTGGTAGGAATTATGTACATGGATGTTGGTAAAATACTTAGTCTGGTGATGTATTTGGTGGTTTTAACTTTTTTTTTTTAATATGAACGCAAATCAACTTGGGCAGCATCTTGATTTTACCATATGGAAAACATGAACTGGTTAGTGATGGGATACACTGTATTAAATTAATGTGACGTCTTCAGGTAACATGGGCAACACTGTTTATATCTACTTAATATGCAACATATTTTCTGCCAGGCTTGTGAAATACTTGGGAAGGCAGATGATGCTATTTTGAGCTGCAGGTATGTTATAAAGAAATCAAAGCTGCAAAAATTTCACACTAAAATCGGCACTTACAAAACACTGAGGATGGCATTTTAAACTTGCTGCTGCTTTTATATCCCTAAAGGTTAATTTATGATCGCCAAGGGAAGGTAAGTAGCCAGTTCCCTGCCGACTAATTATCACTTGAGTGTTTACTGTCTTCCCAAGTGCTTCAGTTTATATATTGAATTTTCAGCAGCCTCATAAATATATATTAAAAACCAAAACAAAACCAACACGCAAACATATTTTCTCTATGGGAACAATTTTCTCTGAAAAAAAATGTAACAGTATATTTCATATAAACAACAATCATGCAAATTATTTGTTGCAATCTAGAAGACTACACATTATTCAGAACTAAATTAGGCAAGTATTTTTTATGTGTATATAAAACTTAAAGATTAAAGAGGAATCAGTTTCACAAACATGGCATTTCTATACTAATAATGCAATTAAATAAAGTATTCCCATCTTGCTTGAATGGCATAGAGATTTGACTGGCCAGTAATTGCCTGAACTGCTGTTACCTGGAATCTCTAATTCCCTAGCTGATCTGTGGATCCATACATACATATCTATGCAATTGGAACAATCCTCATACTTCCATCCCACAAAATAATTATTCCAGCACACTGTGGTCTTCTGATTAATTATGTGCCTTATATTTATTCTCCCTGCCTCCTGTGCCTCAGTACTTTGAATTCTCTTGTAGGTTACCAGCATATATTCGGATTAATTTTGTGCTCTGTGTGCATGAGGTCTGAGGAGCTGTGCTATAACTCTTTCTTATCTTTTGTGACTGCCCTGGTTGTCTCTTTTAATTATTTTTAACTTACCTGGGATAAAAGATACTGCTGTAAATTGTGGATAGTAAATGTCAACATTTAAGTGTGAGTCCGCTTAGGTGGCTGTTCAGTTCTTCCTGTAGTCAATCTGATCAGTTTGGCTACAGGAGCTGAGAGGGCTTTTCAGCTGACAAATTCAGGCATCTTCAGAGTGAGCTTTCAGGTTTTGTTGGCTGCTAGACTTTCTCATGGCTAGGATGAAAGTTCACAGATACGAAGCTCATACATGAGCATTCAGATGTCTGTAGTCTGGAGCTGTATCCTGTTAATGTGATCTCTTTTATTTACTTTTAAATTGACTTTTTAAATGGTGTAGTGGTAATATGCTGTCATGCAGGATTTTATAACCAGAAAAATCTGGTTCTTCATGATTCCCTGTAACATCCTAAGACACTTACTATGACTTCTACTCTTCTGGCAATGTTAAAATGAGCTTGGAGGGCAAGTAGTTATCAAATCGCAAGGATTCAATACTATGTGAAAATAATTTGCAAAGCTCAAACCATAGTTCTGATTAATGCAAATTAGCTCAGTTGGTTAGAGCATGGCATGCTAATGACACCAAGGTCACAGATTCAGTCCATGTACAGGCCCTAAGAATCCACTTAAGTCCACTGTAGTGTTGAACTTGAGAATCCTTGTGGGTTCCTTCCATCTCAAAATATTCTGTGTATGTAATAAACTCTAAAAATTGGTTTTGCATTAGGTAGCTCGTATAGCATTTGACATGGATTCATGTATCTTGGTGAAGTTTAAAGTACAGTTGTATTCTAAGTGAAGCCAACAGTGTTAATAGAAGTTGAAGTAGTAGGAGTAAATCCATGATTTGAGAAATATATCCTTGTCAATGTTGTACAGTCATTTTTGAATTCAGATAAAAAACTATCTTTTTCTTTTTTTTTACTTATTAAAATCATCATCATCATAATCATCTTCCAGGAAAAAAAATGTCAGCTGTTTTAAATACAGTAGTGAAAGCATAGATGAAATTTGTAAGCCAAAAAATGTAAAGACTTGTGGTAAAAATATTTTATTGAGGCAGAATTTTTAGAATGATATATTTACTGGCTCTTTGTTGTCTTCAATAGGATGTTATTTGGGGCTGAGTGGAGAGGCAGAAATTTCAGATTTAATTTTATTTTTCTAGAGATAATTGAAGAAAATTTTAAAATACAGTTATTGAAACAAAGTTTCAATCTGGAAGGATTTGTTGCTTCCAAATTTTTATATTCACTGTTTTCAACATGTGAAGCCAAATTTATCTCATTTAGAATCACAAAATCATTAAGGTTGGAAAAGACCCTCCAAGGCTGAGTCCAGCCTTTGACCAGTTGCCACTCTGCCAGTTAAACCATAGCACCAAGTGCCACTGCCAGTCCCTTCTTGAACAGCTCCAAGGATGGTGACTGCACCACCTCCCTGGGCAGCCCATTCTAATGTTCAGCCACTCTTTCAGTGAAAGAATTCTTCCCGGTGTCCAACCTGAACCTCCCCTGGCACAGCTTGAGGCCAGTTCCTCTTGTCCTGTCCATACTTGGCAGGGAGAAGAGGCCAACCCCCCCCCGGCTACAGCCGCCTCTCAGGTGGTTGCAGAGAGTGATAAGGTCTCTCTTGAGCCTCGTCTATCTGCTCCCACCAAGCTCCCTCATCTGCTCCTCACAGGACATGTGCTCTAGAGCCTTCACCAGCTTTGTTGCCATTTGGGTTCTGCCAGGGTTATGTGTGGGTGTAGAGAACACAGATACGTTTTTCATCCATTGCATTTAATGTAAGACTGTAGCAATTCCATGTCATGGATTAACCCCAGCCAGCAACTAAGTAGTGTGTGTTCACTCTATGTCCTCCCCAGTGGGATGAGGAAGAGCATTAGGAAAGGGTAAAACCTGTGGGTTGAGATAAAACTGTTTAATAATTGAAATAAAGTGAAATATAATAATAACAACAGGAAAAAGAGAGAGAGGAATAAAACTTCTCTGAAGTGAGGCACAATACAATTGCTCATCACCCACTGACCGATGGCCAGCCTGTCCCCAAGCAGAGATCGACAACTCCCAGCCAGCTCCCCAGTTTATATACTGAGCAGGACGTGCCATGGTATGGTATGGAATGGCTCTTTGGCCAGTTCAGGCCAGCTTCTCCTGGCCGTGCTCCCTCCCAGCTTGTTGTGCACCTCCTCGCTGGCAGAGCATGGGAAACTGAAAAGTCCTTGACTCAGGGTAAGCACTACTTAGCCACAACTAAAACTTGAGTGTTTTATCAATATTATTCTTCTATTGAATCAAAAAAAGAAAACTAAAAAATCAGAAAATTAACTCTACCCCTGCTGAAATGAGGACATCATATAGTATTCATGAGAAGGAGCTTTTATACACTTACCTAATATTAGGGTTTTTTTCTAGTGAATTACAGCAAACTCAGCCTTTCTAAAGAATGTGTTTTAAGGAGGAGAAGGCAGAAAGGAGATACTAGAAGCTTTAAGAGCAAAAGGTGTTTTTTACAACCACGACAGGGTTGTAAAGAGGAAAATGAGAGGATAGGAGCTGCTTAGTTATGAAAATTGAATATGCCTCTAGAATGAGAATTGAAGGTTAATTATTTCCAACCAATGTTCTGTATTATCACTTCTGTCATTCCCAGACACCATCCACCTACCTTCTTACTCAGAGTCCTAATTTTGACCTTGAAAATACAGGATATGCAGGGAGGAGGGAAGCTACTTCACGTGTTGCATCCATTCTCATACTCTTGTTTATCATGTATTTTTAAGGAAGAAATAGAATATGTGAGAGTAGCCCAAAGAATGACACCTTTAGAAGATTTTTATTCATGTAAATTGCATGGTTGGAGGGTTTCGAAGTTAAATGTGAGGGAATTATTTGTAAAATAATGCTCTATTCAGGACTTTCCATATGGGTTTTTCAAGAGACATTATTGTTGAGTGGGTTTTTATATTGCTGAAAATAATTTAGATATTAACTAGTGCTATTGAGCTCTGTTTTGTTGTTTATGTGTTATCTTAGGCCTCTGGATTCATAGGAAAGGAAACAGTTATTAGTGGACAACACTGAAGACTTCTGAATGGCAAGCAGCACTGGCATTAATGCTTGCCTATTACGTAGTGCTAGTAGATATGCCACATGATTTAGGGCTGAATACTAAAAGTTTGTCTTTTCTTTTGTTTTTTCTCTCTTCAACAGATTCAGAGTACTCGTATTACAATTTAATCTTGAAGAAAGCAGGACAGTTTTTATCCAATTTGCAAATCAATCTATTGAAGTTTGCACTTTCCATACGGGCTTATTCTCCAATTGTTCAGACGTTTCAGCAGGTGACAGTATTGCCTGATATATTTGGTACATGATTGAATGAGGTATTTTGGCTGAACGATGTTCATTGTTACAGTTCAGTAAAATATATTCTGATATTATTTGGAGTCAAACATGATAAAGGTGATGCTTTATAAGCTGGTTGTATTGACAGGAGCAAATACTTATGTTCAATTGTATGGATACCATTCCTTTCAGGGTAGAATTTTTTTGCAATTGTTCATTTTTTAAAACTCAAGATCATGGGGATTTTTTGCATTGCTTTAAGTAATCCTATGGGAAATCAGACATTCCCAGAGTAAGACATTTCCTGTAGCTTCAAGTAATTTATATTTGTTATTTGGTGGATTTCTCATCTTTCTCATTGTTTTAGTATTTGAAAAGTTGAAAATAGAAAAACCTGCTTTACTAATGCAAAAGTGAGAGGACATAAATTCACTGTGCCTCTAAACCTAAAACTGCTACTCCTCCTTTTAGCAATGCCACCTTTAAGATAAAGTGAGAAATCCATGTTTCTGAAAGGTAATAAGCTGTAATAAAGTTAGGGAGTTTTGCAGATGTTCTCTGGAGGTATAGCATAATCTCAGACTCATGTCTTTTTGTTCTTATCTTTCAGCTGGTGAATCCAGAGTCACTGACATGCAGTCACATGATTCCCACTTCATATGGGAGTAGCTTAGTAGAGTTTAAAAAAAATGCAGGGAATGGGAAAGAGAGAGAATCAAAAATTGATATTATTTGTTTGGGATTTATTGGTTTAGAAATCTGATCTTTGTGTGTTAACATGATTGCTGATAGCAACTAAAGCTAAAAATATCTCAAGAGTACAGCCTGTGATTTCAGCTTGTGGAGATTTCTCAGTCCTGTCTTTACAGAACATAAATGTACTTTCATTTTTTGGAGTATGACTGTGTTTAGTAGACTACATCTCACAACGGTTATAGGGTCTTAATCTTTTAATATTTTTCTTTCCCCCCCCCCCATACCCAGTTTTGAATGGGCTTAATTAGAAACACAATTTAATGGCAGCTGTTGAGTTATTTTAATCAAAGGGATGTGAGTTTAAGTTGAAGTGCAATCAAAGCATTCTGGTTGAGTATAATTGTTGAAATATTAGATTGCAGCTGATGAACCTCCACCAGAAGGCTGCAGTGCATTTGTGGTTATCCATGAGAAGCACACCTGTAAGACTAATGAAATAAAAAAGCTGCTGAAGAAGGCTACTAAGAGGTAAATATAATGATCTGGTTTAAGAGAAAAAATAGATTACTAAAGAGCTTAATATTATGAGAGTTCATCAATTATGAATCAAAGTAGGTTTTAAAATAAAGTCATAGAGCTTTGATCCTCTAATCACATGGACAATTTTGTACTTCTTCCTTTTTTTTTTTTTTTTTTTTTTTTTTTTTTCATGGGGTTTGTCTGTTTTTATTTTATNNNTTTGTCACATGGGATAGTCGAGTTTAAGTTATAGTAACTTTCTGTACAAACTTACAGTTTTGTATGTCTGACACAGTACTCTTCTGACACACCTTTCTCTGTAGTCAGGCTTGCTGCACTTGAGGTTTTCTGGATTGCAAGGGCTTGGCATAGAAGCAGGAGAGGAGTCTACCTCAGCTGGTATAACCTTTCCTCACCTTGTCCTGGACTTTGCACCTGTCAACCCTTTCTGCAGGTTTTGTCCTGTGGTAATTAGTATCAGGCCAGAATTAATTTGAGCCCTGAAGTAAAATATGTAGAACTTATCAAAACAACAGTAACAAAATAATGAAAGCATAATGTTTAATCTCTCTTTTAAAAAAAGATACTTATTCAAGACCTGCATGTATCATTTTTTTTCTTTGTTTGTTTGTTTTTTTTCTCCCCTGCAATGGTCTCCATAATATGTGTTAGTGTCCATACCCTCAGCCACTTCATGGAGATATGCAGAGCTGAAAGATGATTTAGTAGGGTATATTTCTTGGATTTTGCTTTCTGTCAAAAATAAATCGTGGGGGAAAACCCTGAAAACCTATAAATTTCTCTCTTTGGGGTTGGTTGCTTCTGAAAATAATTGTGTTCTACATGTGTGATTTGTGGTGTATTCTAAGTCCATTGATACGATTACAGCCTACTAAATCATTGTCTTTTACTTATTCAGTAGCCAAGGTTTCTGTAAAAACATCTCAGTGTCTAGTTTAAAATGTTCCATGTTATATTCTTCTAACAAATGTCTTATTTTCTTAGATAAAAGCCAAAATATAGTACAAATAATTTAAAATGTTGAATTCTTGTGGCCATATAATAAGGCATCATGAGACCTTAACATTTTATTGCAATGTCTGAATACGGTAATCTTTTAAAGCAGTTAACTGGATTCAGTACATTCTCCTTTCTGGAGATATTATTCCCAGATTTACAAGATTCTGGAAAATCACAATACTAAACAATAGAATCCTGAATTATTCAGAATTGAGAGAGTTAGACTTCTAGAAATCATTAAGAACTTGCAACAAAACTGAAGTTTCTTTTATTTGATTAATCTTCTGTTTTCAATAGCTTTGCATGCACCAGTCACATCACAGCCTTCAGAGTTGAAGGGACAAAATCTTGATAAATTTTCCCTCCTTCTCCCCACCCTAAAAGTAGTTGTATCACTCAAATATTTAGAATACCTGGAGCTAGACTTTGAGAAAAACATGTTCACCTTCACATGTTCAGGTAATTGTTTCCACTGTTAGTTCCATTTGTACTCTGGGTAGCAGATGCTTTTCACCTATGCTGGTGATCTTTAGGCTAGGTGATAAAGATAGGGCCGTGCTCCTGTTCCTTTTTTTTCTACAAGGTGAACAAATGATATATGGCACAGTGTGCCATCTCACAGCTGGTTGCTCTAAACCAGTCATTCTTTTTTTGTCTTTTCATAGAAGAGAACTTTTTGATTTATTGATTTTTTTTTTTAAATTCAAAGTATTTTCCTTTGTGTTCCATTCTCTGCCTTCTGTCTGTCATGACTCTTCCAATTAAGCCAGGCGAATTTAAACTCTGCTTTCAATTGTTCACCGCATTTGGATGAGGACTGTAGAAATGTTCTAATTTTAGGAATTGATAGTTTCAAATCTCACTGGAAGAGCAAGAGGAGGTTGCAGCATTTTTTTTGTGTGGATTCATCATCTCAACCCAAGATTCAGGAAGTCTCAGGCTCTTTGGACTAAGAGAGCCCAAATACTCCACGTCACGGTTAAGGTTTTGCTTTATCCAGTCCTTTATGCAGCAGCGACTGTGGTTTTGTCTTACGCACTTTCAGCCATATTGCAATGGACTGTGTGGCTCTAATTGGAAGTATTTTGTGTGGAGCTGCAATGGCTCTGGGTGGGCTCAAGGGCTCTGGATGTGTCAAAGTACACATGGTTAAATGGTTGGGATTGGTTATCTTGCTAACTGTCCAAAACACAACACTGAGATATCTGGGGCTGTCGCTGTGTAGAGCAGAAGCATTGACTGGAGTCACATTCTGCTCAAAACATTGTCAGTACATGTTTGCTGTCTTTTATCACACTGCTTCTGCATCCTATCCTGGAAACTATCTAGACAAGCATGTAGTTGCCTGTACTACCCTAGTAACTGATTAGCAAATGCTGAACTCCACATCTGTGTTATTTTTTTATCTTTTTCTTTTTGTCTGCCCAGCTGTTCTTCATTGTCTTTCAGGCAGCCTTCTTATGAGCGTCTCTTATGGCAGGAAATTAATTAGCTTTCAGTTCTAAGAGCAGGAGAATCAATTCCTTGTCACTACTATTCAGTGTTGAAGTGAAACAGAGAACAGAGCCTTATCTTGGATTTACAAGGGCTGAACACTTTAATTCTCAACCCAAGGTCATTAGAAGAGTTCTATACAGTGTTACTTCACTGCAGCATTCAATATTTTTGTGAAGCATGTTGATTGTGATTTGAAATTCTTCCTTTCAGACTGTCACTGTTCAATCATGGCAGTACTCAGAAACTACCTTAGCTGATTGGTAGAAGTAGGTGGTTGCAGTTGGTTAGCAAAAGAGAAGCTCCCTTGATTTAGGTTTTCCACTCTCTACATGACTGTGACAGCTCTTGTCTCTCTGGCTATGAGCAGGAAGTTGCACAAGTCGCATCCCACACGTATGCTTTCATTGGGGCAAATCTGGATCAGTTCTTCCACAGAGCTTACTCATTCAAGAGTGGTTTCAGACCCCCAGATCTTACCTATTTGGTCTGCCTTGTCCTGTGATAGCAGTGGGACAGCTTGCCTGATATTTCTGTGACACCTGGCTACATGCACCCAAGTTAATTCTGAAACTGGGCCCCTCCTTTTATTTCTGCCTTACAAATGAGGTCCTTGATTGCTTACACAGGACATTGATGTTAAAACCCTGAGTAACCTCATACAAATTGCTCCTGCTTGAACTGAGGGTTTGCAGCACATTACCTTCAAAGGTTACCTTTGCAGTGTAAATTATTCTATGGTTTTTTACACTGAAGATATTCCTAAGATTTGCATCACAGAAACTGTGGTGGTCTGGAAGGTCATACCTTTCCAGTATGGTTCTTCAGTGAGTGTCTACTACACAGTTCTGTACTGTGTATTGGATTAGAGTTTCCTAACTTGTCTTGGGGATGCTTGGAGAGAGTTTACTGGTCTTTTGACTGTCTGTGCAAAGACAACTGAAAAAGTGTGCTCATCAATAATTAGTACCTTGAGTGTATTACTCAATGATATCCTCTACTACTTCTCCATCTTTCCCAGGTTTTATTCAAAAGATGTTTTTAGTCATCTAAGAAATCATTGCAGTGTAGCTTTTCTAGTCATGATTTTCAATAAGAAGGGTAGGTAGGCAGTCAAAATTTGCAGAATTAGCTAAATAAGTAGAGCTTGATGGTGTCAAAGTATTATAACCCCAATTTGTTTCTAGATGTGTTACCAGCTTTCTCAAACTTCTCAGAATCTCCCTCTGCTACTCTGTTCCTCACTGATTGCTCTGTGCATCTCTAATAGATGTAACGTATCATTCAAATTAAAAGCTTCAAGCTGTTACTGATGCACAAAATCTCCAAGTGCTATGCTTTTTATATGCTTTGTGTTGTGATTTGATAAAATCTGTTACAATTATTTATAGTTGATGCTGATTTTTCAGTTTCTTATACTTGAATTTGTGCATATGTTGTTCTGGGTTTGTTTGTGAGCAATCATGATTATTTTGTGATGATTTTAACATGGCTTGTATACTTACAGCATATAAACATTTACTAGTTTTTTCAATTATGAAGTAGAAAAACTGCCACTGTTTTAATTAATTTTCTGACTTTATAATATCACAATTATCTGTTTTAAAACCAGACCCAGGCCATATCTTTTCAAGGTAGACCATAAATTCCCAACTCTCAAAGAGGATGGCCCAGTGGTTATTCTATATGCAGAAATGGGTACAAAAGACTTCGTCAAATTCCACAAGATTTTATCTGAGAAGGCACGAAAGGAGGAAATTGTTTATGTTCTCCGGCATTATGTTCAGGTATGAAATTCAAATTGTTTCAGTAAACTGTTAGTATTCTGTCTTTGCTTCGCTTGCTTTTTGACAAAACACATTTTCTACATTAATTTTGCATTTGCCTAAATTATGTGCAATACATTTTCTAATATTAAAACTTTCTAGGTAAGTAATTCATCTAATACAAACTATGAAGCCAGGAAAGCATGATGATGTTACCAATCCTGCACGCAAGCACTGATTGCATCACTTATCTTGAAATATATCTTTTTTGGTGATATGTCTGGATTTTGTACAGTGTACGAAGCTCTTGGGTGAATCTTGGTGCAGCAGACTGAACACACTTGTAACTAGAATTAGAAAAATGGAAAGTAGAATAGAGAATCAAATTGAGAAATTACCAATTATATTTTTACATATTCTCAATGTAATCTCCTATGTTGATCGAGATACAGCAGTGTGGGCTATCACAGCCAACATCATTGACTATTTTTAAAATGTTTGTGTACCATAGTGTCACTATTTGAAACATAATATTTCGATTCTTTTCTTAACTTACTCTTCTCCCTGAAACAAAACAAGAAAAATACCAGTACATGGAACTGTACTGTCCCCGGTTTTGATTGTTGGAAGGCTTTTGTGATTTGTATTCAAAGTACAGTTCTTAAACAGTGTGACTAATCTGAGAATAATCTGATGGAGTGAGAGGTTGCTGCGATTTATGTAGACCAGGCTTTTCAGGGAGAGGAGATACGTAGTTTGCAGATGACTTTGAGTTGTTTGCTCATAGTAATGAAATAGAGATTTTGAGGAAACCAGTCTTGAATTCTGAGTTGTGTGGGACATAGTTTTTATTGAACTTTGTTCTTTTATGCTCTTTTATTTCATTTGAATGCCTACTTGCATATTAAATGTCTCATTGTTCTGCTTGGCTTATGCATCACGGTCCCTCCAAATGCACGTTGTCTTCCTGCCTGCACCTTTTCTCTCTTCAGACCTCTCTTCCCTTTTCTTCCTTCCTCACAACCTCCATTTCTGTTCTTTGGTTCCCACTGAAGTGGATTCTCCCTCCTTTTTTACATTAAATGCCAGAAGAGGGAGCATTGGTAACAGAAGAGGTACGGTCTTTCTGCTGTCTCTTTTTTTTTTTTTGCCAATGTCACTGAGACTACTTACAGAGAGCTCTCTGCGACCTCTGCCTTGAGATTTGCTTAGAAGATGGACAGAGAAACCCCCCAGCCCCACTGGATTTTCACTTGTGGGCTGGAGGATTCTCAGTACAGAATGATTCTTAGAAATTGCAAGCTGAAGCTCAAAGGCTTTCAAGAAATTGCTGCTGTGCATGTGCAAATTGCATTTTGGAAAGGGGATTTTCATACATTTGGGGCAAACTAGGGCATGTATACAGAAATAAGTATGCATTGTGTAATTACACTATTGAATGTCAAACTTCCACTTCAAAGCTAGAAGTAGTTGTCTGTTTTTAGTAAATGGCAACTTGTTTTTAGCAGTGATACTTTAATACATTTTCTTAATACTCCTTGCAGAAAGTGATTAATTGTTTTATCAAAACTTTTTTAAAGAATAAGTCTGATGCAAAAATAGAGAATTTCCTCTTAACATCGCGGAAGTCTGGCAACATTAAAAAGAAATGATTAACAGTTTAAAATGTGAATTGTGAGGCATCAGTAACTGTATAGGGTGCTATGAGCTCTACGTGTTCTAGTCCCTCTTCTAGTATTGTGTGAAGGGACTACAGTTTTGACCAGCCTTTCTGAGATTTGGAGGAGATAAAGGACTTTGTCACGTTCTGTTACGTGCCTTCTCAGTGGACTGTCAATATGCCTTGCCCTTTGAATTGAAGGAAGGATTTAAGTAATGATTGTCACAATATTTTAAAGGTACAATATTAGATATTGTTAAATCTCCTTTAAATACATTTTTTAAGTTACGTTTTTTCTTATGTTAAAATAATATCGTCAAGCAGAAACCGAATTCCAGGAAAATGTATTTATCTGGATATGGTGTGGAACTTGCAATAAAGAGTACAGAATACAAAGCAGTAGATGACACACAGGTTAAAGGTATGTGGGTTTTTTAATTGATTTGATATCTTTCTGGAGATACTTTTGAAATGTGTTAAAATCTTCAGTTTGTACAATCTTCAGTCACTAGTGTTTTGAAGGTTATACTGTATTTCTTTCTACAGAAGGAAATCTCAGGTATTAGGAACTAAGAAATCAAAATACATGAGAACATTTGTAAAGATCAGTGCTTAGGATACAGTCAGTTTTCTAACCTCTAATTGTTGTTTTCTGTGGCTCTTTAAAACATAACCCGCTCTTTTTCCTTTCAGTAGTTTTAATTCTGTTTAACCTTTGTACTTAACTTAATTTGTGATTGTTGGCATCTCTCATATACTAATGACTACAGTATCTACACATTAGTGTTTCAGGCCTGAGGGTTTTTTTTTCTGAATTTCTGTGGAAATACTTCCACAATCTTCTGTAGGAAAGATGTGATGTACCATAGAATTTGGACCGGTGCATGTTACAATGTATTGAAATGAGATATTTACCACAGAAAGTGATGACTACAGCATGGTGAGACAGAGAGGTTACTTTGCAGGGACATTTACAAGAGAAAAAGAAAGTTAACTCTGTTTGGTAAGACTAAGCTTTAATGACCTTTGAGTCATGTCGAAAAATAGTTTAGTTTTTTTAAAGGGGAAGAAACCGATCTCTGACTTACATCAAATGCCAGCTGGAGATTCAAGTGCTTTAAGGTCATCAGGCTTTTCAAGTGTAAATTTGGTAGTAATTACACCAGCTGACTGATAAGAGTCATACCTTATCACTTAATCAAACTGAGAAATGGCTATTTTGGGAAGTGAACTGTTTAACCACATCTATTTAATTTTATATAAAAATTGTTACCACTGAATGAATTGTATTTAAAAATTAATTTTAATGATGCAAAGTTATGTAGAGTAATTAATTCTGATGCCAAAATATGTATGTATAAATCTAATTAAAACTACATCTGGGAATGACAATTTTGTGATTGTATGTTTCTAGTAACTGTTTTATAATTCATAAAAACATAATAAAACAATAACTTTATTGGCTTATATTGTCTACATGCATTATGTGTTCAGGAGCAAATGAGACAAAAGAAGAGGAAGATGAGGAAGAGGAGGAGGAAAGTGATGTTCAAGGATTTCTCTTTGGCAAATTAAAGTGAGTTGATACAAGTTATAATTAATCTTCTACATTTGTTTCTGGAACCTGAACGAGGTTTTTTCATAGAAGAATTGAGATTTATGTTGGAAATTACTTTATGTGGTGCAAATTATGATTTTTTTCTTTTTTTTATGTTTTGTGAACATAAAGATGCAACGGTTGTTTATTCTGTTAATTTCAATTTATTGCTTTTAGTTTTGTAATTATCTTAGAATGTATACAGTAAACTTTTAAAATTAAAACTATCTGTCTGGGTAACACTCACAAAAACTTGGAACATTGTGATTTCACATTTGTTAGATAATTAGAATCAAAATGTTGGTTTTCAAAGTGCAAGAGTAGCACAAGAAATCCAAACCCGTGTGCTGTATCTCCATAAGGTGTTTTTCAGAAGGATAGTAATGGATTTCATAGAGTTAAGGAGTGATATTTCTAGGAAGATGGGCTTATTAGAGGTTCTATCTTATTTTGGAGTTTGTGTTCTCTTCCAGCAGGAACTCTTATCTCCAAGCTGCAATCTGTTAGGTGAAATTGAATGTTACCCTATCCAGCTCTCCTTCCAGCCCTCAGCTGATGGATTCATTTTGTGGTTGCAGTCATCCTAAGGGCTTCCCTTTCCCTGTAACAGATCCATGCAGTGAATGATAAATTTTTTTCTTCAGCAAAAAACCCTCGAGACTGTGTGTCTTGTCTAGATTTCATTCTCTCTTATTCTTTAAAACAAAAAGTAAACTTGTTTGTAGATATTGTCACTAAACTGTTAGTCTCAAAAGTTCAGAGCTGCTAATTCTGTCTGAATTCTTGAGAGCCCATCCCCTTCCTGCTTTTTTGTTCTCAAACACATTGAGGTAGAAGTGCACTCATCTTGAGGCTTCACTGTTGTTTCACCCATGTGTCTGAGACCTTGCACAGCAGGTAATACCAAATGCTTATGCCATATCTTTATGTGAGCTTTATTCTTCTTGTATTCTGCTAGGTATAGCTATAGTTAGTTTCTTGATTCTCCACTGTGACTGTTTTGTGAAGCTGTCAGATAATTATTCAGACTTTTTGATGTTGTTTCTAGATTCATTGGTTTTTTTCTCTTCTCCTTTTCGTACAGGAAGTGAAATAGATGTTTCAGTAGTCTGTAAATTGTCCCTCTGTCACAGCCATGTTAAAAGTTTTACTTCTCTCAGCTGTGAAATAGCTATGAATGTAAGCAGAAGACATAAAATGTTTAGAAATCTAATGGAGATTTTTTTTCCAGGGATATCTTGTAGCAGGCTGATGTATTTGCCCTCAAAACTTCTTTAGCTACCTACTATGTTTTCAAAACAAATAGCTAAGCTTTTGTGTACCATGTTCTTCAGGTCTAACTGGTGATTTGTCACCAGTTTGTCACTGGTGCTCAGTAGATTGATTTTGTCAGTGGTGTCAATTTGTAAAACGTTCTCAGCATTGTCTTACCTATACCTTTTGTAGTTAATGCCACAAGGAGTGCGTTCAGTTACAGTCAATGCATAGTACAGTTAATACACAGTTAGGTATACATCATACTATAGTAGCCTAACTAAACAGTTACCTGTATGGTGTGTTAATACTGTCGAATCTTTGAGTTCATTTATTCTGTATAAATTTATGTGGCGGGTTTTGAGACAGATCACTACAAAATAATTTAACTCCTGGTATTTAGTAAGAATTTCCTCAAAGAGAGGGTTGTCAAGGATTGAGACAGGCTGCTCGGGAAAGTGGTTGAGTTGCCATCCCTGGGTAGATGTGGCACTTAGGGACATGGCTTAGTGGTGGACTTGGCAGTGCTGGGGTAATAGTTGGACTTAAGGACCTTAAAGGGTCCTTCCCAACCTAAATGATTCTATGATTCTATTTAACTGGGGTTTAGCCCTCAGAAATCACCTATTCTCACCCCAAATCCCTATTTTTGTTTCAAGAATGAGTTAAAATTTTCATTTTTGGTTGTTATCCTAAGAATACAATATTAGCTGTGAGCAGTACTTTGGATGAAAGCAGACATTGATGGATGTAATTGATTCTTTTTTGAAATAAAATGTTTTATTGTAGGCGGATGCACCCTGATCTGAAAAATAATCTGATAGAGTTTAAAAAGCATCTAATTGAAACTACTAACAACATGGAACCACTGAAGGTTTGGGAGCTACAGGGTATGTAATGCTTTTTTTTTTAAATTAACACAATGCTCTGTTTAACAGTCCTTTCTTATTTTAATGTACCAACATTATGATAAAAGCTTCTTTTAAAAAGCGACATCGTTTCATAAAAAGGCTGTAATACCTCAAGTATTTAAAAGGCATGTGCTGATACCTTGTATTGTATGCTAGAAATTAAAGGAACACTGAAGTAATTTTATAAGATGGAGAGATATATTGCCTGTTTTTCTGCCTGATGTGTCATCTCAGGTATTAAAACTTGGTTTTGATATTTTTTTTTAGAGCTCAGGCAAAAGATATAATTTTGACCTGACTATTGGGTTGGGACAAAATACATGTTAGGACAGTTGGTTTTCTCTAATTTATCAATTTTATCAGTGTACTGGAGTTCACATTGATGCATTTTTTAATATAATACCAAGTGGAAGAACATGCTTTTAAAAGCTTTCCTGTAGAAAAGGAAAACGAATATGTTGATTGCTAAAGCTTTTGTGCCCATGGCTTGCAGGACGTTCTGTAGCTTGAATGAAACTGTAAATCACGCTAAAATATAAATCACTGTTAAATGTCACGACACTTTAAGTTTATGCAACTAAATTTTCCCCCTTACGTTCTTCAGCTTTGGAGGACGACCTGATCATAGTTAGTTTGCCTATATATTAGTGCAGTGAAGGAGACTGAGCAATCATCTGAGCTTCAGTTTCTTTTGGGATGTTACAGAGCTTGTAAGCAATGCTAGCAATGTGTGATATTAGCTGTGTGAGATAATTGTAGTTCACTTGCCGTCTTTTATCAATGAAGTTCTACTGCAGGATTTATTTTTGTCCAAAATTAAAAACAATTGAAAAATATTGCTTCAAAGTTCTCTTGAGAAATCTACTTTGCAAATAAAAAGAAAATAGTGGTTTTGACTGTTTTTCTTTTTGTGTGTGATTGAATACCACTTGACTGATATTAAAGCAGAAGCAGCCATGAAACTTCAATCTCTTTCATGTCTACCTTGAAAAGCCAGTACAAGGTCTCTGTTTAGTGGTGGTCTTTTCTGTGGTATAATGGCTATATATATATATGAAAGGAAACTGGTGCTGCTCCCCCAGAAATCAGTTCTTAGTGTTGAAAGTAATTAAGCATTGGGATGCTGTTAATTTCTTGTAGTGGCTTATGGTTCAGGATCTTCAGTCTTCAGCCCTCACATTTTTTGGTGCAGTTGTTTTGATACCCTTACTGCTGACATGACAGCGTGCTTTCTCTAGTTCATTCTTAATGACTAATTATAGTGGCTGAATTAATGGCTCATCTTCTCTCTGATTTCCTTTAATTATCTTCAAAGTAAAAATCTAACTAAATTTAAGCAAAACTACTTCAGCTATAGGGCACACTTCTATTTATAAATGAACCTAAACACTATTCAAGAGTTGTCTTTCAAGAGCTTTTATATTTTAGGTAAGTAATTAGTAAGTACTTTTTCCTCAAGGTGCCTTACACTGCACTCTCAGCTGTGTTAGGGTGTTGCAAGGGGAAGTCTGTAAGTGACAGCCCTGACCAGAGATAACCAAGGAGGTAAAAAGATGTTGGTCTCTGTGGTATTTGAATATTGATATTCTAGCTGTTCAGCATAAAATGAAAATTATTAACAAAATATGCAGGGTTTTAAGTGTATGACCCAAATTCACAGCTTCCTCACTATCTTTAGTAAGAGCAGGAACTGGGTGCTGTTGCTTCAACTGATCACAACTTACGTGCCTGTTGAAAGGGTTCTGAAACCTACTTTTAAGAGTGATTTCTTCTTATACTTCTTGTTAAAAGTATTAAGAAATAGAAGTTAACGCTCCACCTCTCACCTATTTTTTTTCAGCCAAGGAGTACCTTATCAGGCTAAACTAGGAATGTCTTACTCAGTTTGATTCAGCCTTCTTTTAAATTCCTAACTGCTTCAAGAAGATGTTGCAAAGTTTTACTAGTCAGCATCACCTATGACTTTCTGCCTAGCACTTTTTACTGTATGTGGCATCAGCTTTCCTCAAACTGAACAAACTGAGGCTTTCAGTTGTTGCTTAAACTGCATTACCCTATTGGTACCAAAAATTGGATTTTTCCTGTTCTTACTTGTCAAAATTTGTCAAGCTCAAGTAAGGGTCCAGAGATAACTAACTGAATTCTATCGTTGTTTTTTCAGTGGATAGACAAATTAATTTTAAACTGTTCCATTATCTGAAAATTTACTTTGTTCTGAAAATGAGATCCCTTTAAAAATTGTGCTAGGTGTTTAGGAGGACTGAAATTTGACAGTAGTTTGACCTTTCATTCGTGAGTCTCCATTTTCTCCTTCTGTGAAATTGCTGCTCCTTTTGAAAACTGTACAATTCACATGTTCAATGCGGCCTTCTACATTAAATATATCTGTTATCTGAAAAACTTGTGAAGTCCTGGATCTGGAAAGGTCTTGCTCTTTCCTGCAGTTATGGGGTCTGTGGATTGGTGTGTATCTAGGTTTGAGTGTGGTACCACCCTTTTGATGATGGTGTAATACCTCGTGATGAATGGTCTGGGTTTTTTCAGTGTGTTTCTTTAAATTTCAAAATTACATATGCAATGTGTATGTTCAAGGAAGTCAAGCAGAATTCTGTAGAAAGGCCTGAATTTAGTATTTCCAACTAACGTGACCAGTTTTTCAACCTTAATAATGTTACTTCATCATTGTTGAATCAATGATTAAAATATAAAATGTGTTAATAGTGAGAATGTGTGTATGGAACAGTGTTCTGATTGTAGGCAGTAATGATTGAGTGATATTTCCAGTGATTTTTTTAAAAATTTTTTTTTCTCCCCCCACTCTAGATCTTAGTTTTCAAGCAGCTACTCGAATTATGTCTACCCCTGTTTATGATGCCTTAAAGGTAATGAAAGACATCTCTCAGAACTTCCCAATAAGAGCCAGGTATGATCCTTAAGCTTTTTTTTTTTCAAATGCTATTTTTATTTTTGTCTTTGACTGTAATGACAGTAATAAAGATTTATATCCAAATCCTGCAGTCAGATATTCATACTTGACAGCTTGCTAGATGGATTCCAGGCAATTTCATTGAGTAGAAGATAACTCCAGGGAGAGCTCATGATCAGTCTCTTAAATGTTTCCTGTCTGATGCAGGAGTTGCCACAAAAACATGCTAATCCTTCAGGCACTTAGTCCTCATGGATTTTACTGGACTGATATTTTCCCAGGTGAAAACTTTTGTTGAATTATTAGCAGAACTAGTCACAGTAGGAAGAGGCAAAATACTATTAATAAATTTCCTGGGGATCCACACACTTTGGTTCTAAGCACAACATTGCTGTTGAGATTGGGCCCTGGCTATTGTATGTGGTGTTCTTACTGGGGAAGATCTGTCTTCCATAACAGATTAATTAATAAAAGATTAAGATAAATATTAAATAAATGGACATGTCCTGATTTTAGCTGTCCTAATATGAAAAATTGTTCTTCCTGTAAGCCAATAGTATTGTAATTGAGAAATGCTTTTCTTCATACTTAAAGAGTTCTTCATGTAATCCTATCAGCAATATTTGCTTGAATTGCTGAATTAAATGTGATGCTAAATAGGGTTCTTAACTCAGCATGCTTTCACATTTTGCCACTCTTGTTTAATTATTGCAGTATTTCATTGTCGCCCCTGATTGTCTGTTAGAGAAAACCTACAATGTAATGGAAAAATTACTGTTGTAACATCTTGTGTCAAGGAAGCAAAATGCCTTTTAAAATGCCTGATGCATAATTATTATGAAAAAATATGGTATAAGTTTACACTTAAATTAGCAATCAGAAAATTCAGCTTTCCAGTAGGAGATAGTGAAAGTGTACATAATGTTGAACTTCAAGTCCAGTTCTGTTCTTTAAAGGACAGGAAAAAGTCATTTTGAAGTGTGCCAGGTGACATTTAAGTCATTGATTTTAAAAGTCATTAAACTGTTACATTCCACTCCAACTCCCCGTCGTGTATTTGTGGCATTAGAGAGCTTAATTTACCTACTCTTCAAATATTTTATGGGTATAACTATAAGAAGACTTTAAAATTGTTAAAAGGGGAATCACTGTTTCTGCCCTGCATGATTTATTCTAACATGCTAATCTAGCATGTTATTTTTAACATGAGAGATTACAAATATTTAAATAATTTAAATTTAGTAGGTCTTCATTG
>VXAZ01002100.1:0-97009 GCA_013399875.1 Gymnorhina tibicen | reverse complement strand
TTAAATTTAGTAGGTCTTCATTGACAACTTAAATTGAAGGGGCATTGTGTAAAAATAGTGCACAGAATATATTTCATTTATAGTCTAGTCATGCTTAACCTGATGAGTCGAAATACTAGTCTGGAAAAAAAAAAGCTAGAATAGGAAATGAAGAGATATTGCTTAGTCACTATAGATAAATAGCCGTTCATTATAATAATAGTATTTTTAAACTGTGTAAGTTTCAGACAATTTATATATGAAAACAACCATTTTTTATTACACAGAATTTGGTTTATAAAGGCTGCATACAAATTTTAGAACTGTAGTTATAAAAATAAAGTAAAATTCTGTATGTTCCTTAAAAATGGGGTTCCTTAGACCATAAAAAAATTCATATACCGTTCTTCTGAAATTTTCTTTCACTCTCTAATTTACCACCTGTATTTTTATGTCTCAGTATTCCCAGTTGAAAAGGTTAGTCTGAGGTAGATTTTACAAAATGTCATCAGATGTAGATAGTGTACCAACTGATATATGTCATGGCAACTTTTTGATAATTCATTTTATAGGGTATTTTTCATCTTTGATTTGTTGTATACTTGTCATATTACTGCAATCTTAAAGAGCAGATAATTAAGTATTATAATGCTCTGTTACTTGCTATTTATTAATCATTCACGAATCTTAACGTTATGACCGTGTGAAAGGTTTCCTTTTTTCCCCCTCAACATTCAGTACAACATGGCTACATGTTCTTCCAGGTAAGAATGAAGATGCATAATATTATATTCTAGAGACTATTTCAACCTTAAGGTCATTCAAGAACATTCCTATATGATGCAGAAAGATAAATAGTATGCATTTACTTTCAGTCAGTAAAGTGTTTCTCTTTAGTTAGAGTCTGTAGCCCTTGATGATTACAAAAACATTCATAAAAACTTTGTGAAGCTCTGAACAAATGACAGAACTCAAAATGAACAGATGTCTTTCACGGGTATGCTTAGACTTGTTACCTCAGTTGGTAGGGTGTCCTTTTCAAGGATCAACCATCACACTTCCTCCATAAAATTATGCTAGAATCCTGCATCGTCAACTGCCATGCATGAGCAAGGAGCTATTTAATGATTCCTTGAATTGCTTTCCTATTACTAGAACAGCTATCAATAAATTTACCTTTTGCTGATGGGTATTTTATTTCTTTGCTAATGCTGGACTAGCTTTGTATTTTCCTTTCCGTACTTTTATTATTTTCATATTTATGTTTTATTTTTCTGCCTAACTACTCACAGTAGGAGCCACTTCGAAATATATAGGTTGTCCTTTTTATCTGTGCATTTTTTTTTTAATCAACTGTGTGCAGAATGAAGCATTGCTTCTGAGAGTTACAGGCCTTACTATTTGTGTCGAGTTCAGCATGATAAAATTCAGATTTTTAAAGTATTTTTGGAACTGTTTTTTACTTCAGAATTCTCTAAAACCAAGCTTGGAAATCATACTGTTTGCTCCTACATTAAATCTCTTTGTTTGCCTGGAAAACTGACTAGTTATTTAAAGTAAACTAATTTTATGTCTTATTTCTGACATATTCCGAGAAATGTGGAATATACTAGCAAGATTTATTCTAAATCAGTTTCTTTGAAGGAGGAGGTGAGGATTTATATTATTAAATGCTTCTTGTATTCAGGTGATAATTTAGATGACCAAAAAACTTACCTTTATATAATATACATCCAGAAACAAGCAAACCATGGGGAAAGATTGTGAGTGGTAAAAAATACGTTGATGATACTACACCAACAAAACTCACCTGAATGTGAAACCTGGGTTTACTAGAGTAAAATAGAACCATGTTTGTTTTGAAAATTCAGTATTTATGATACTGCATTACTCTTCTTTTTAAGACTTAATTATAACATTCTTCAGTTAGAGGGCGTTGGATGTTTAATTAAAATACCAATTTCACATAAAATAATGCTTTTTTTAAGTACAGTGGTTGAGTGATACAAATATTTTATTTTAACAGATCACTGACAAGAGTACCAGTAGACAAGAAAATGCAAAATGAAATAGAAGAAAATCAGAAGGTTTGTTTTTATTTCTTCAAGTGCACATTTGAATTACTATTGCTGCTTTTGGAGATTTTGTTAGTGTAGCAAGTTTCATGGTTTTTGTTAGGAAAAAGAGCTAATTGCTCTAAAAATTTGTTATGAGACAGGTAACATTTAAATATGCAATTCAAGTATTTCACTTTCTGCTATTTGTGAAACTTGCATTCTCTCTTTTGGCTTTACAGAATTAGGCAAGGCCAAACAATTTTCATGGAGTGTTGAGTTAGTCGCAAATTGTGTGCTGGGAAAGCAAAATAGGTATCAGCTACTTTTTTTATAGCTTTGGTGTTGAATCTAGGCCTGCTGTTTATATTGTGGTCAGCACATGCTAACTTTGAGCTTTCCACACTCTCAGAATCATACATGCAACTACTCTGCAAGGTGTTTTGAATATTGTCTGTGGTAGATGGTGGTTTTGTTTTCATCCTTGGTTCACTGCATCTTTTGTTCCTTGTACCACATGAGGAGTCCTTGTTCCTGTGATTTTGACTGCACTGAGAATTATTCTGAGACACCATTTAATATTTGTTGAATTCTTGATGTCTGTCTGTCTCTGTTCGGTTTGCATTTTTTTCTTTCATGTTGAGTGTTGCAGTTAAATGTTAGGCACCATGCTTGTGGGACTGGTCATGTGAAATGACACTCATAGCACTGTCTTTAGTCTTGGTCTTCAGAACGTGTATTTTCATATGGTGTTAAGACTGACCAGCCACTGGAGTGAAAGGGATTTATACCTTACTTATGTCACTCCTGTACTTTTGCAACATTTCCATGTATCATTTTGCTTTGTATCCATTTAGGCCTTTTCCTCTTGCCTTGCCAAGACTAGTATCTCCAGGGGAATGCTTTTTCCAGTTTCTTTCACTTTCCAAACAGTGAAAGTGAGCAATGTCCCTCTTGCAGTGGTGCAGCCTTCTCATTAAGAGCTTGTAATCTCTATGGTAGCAAAAATACCACATAAATGTTTTAAAATTCTATGCTATGTGAAACTCATGTAAGGCTTTCCAGTCCTGAGGATTTCTTGCCCAAATAGTGACAGGCTCGAGTGTTAAATCCTTGTAAATGGTTATGCAAACAATTGTGTAGGCTTTTTTTTGTCCAACGGTGATTGCACATGGGGCTGGTACATTGAGAAGACATTTTATGTATTTCAGCAGTTCATCTCCTTGAGATGTTCAGGTTTCTTGTGTGCAGGGTACATGTTTAATCCTTGGGTTTTCACAGAGATCTTCAAATGGGCTCAACATTATTCAGCCCTCTTGTTTCTTGCAGTAGTGAGAAGTTCCATAGTTTTTGCTGAGGGGAGGAAATCAGTGTCTGCACTTCATTGCTTTCTGTACACAGCTAAGATACGCTTTTTCCTATAGCTCTTTGTTATTAGGATTATGGTCAGGATAAAGCAAAACACATCCCAGATGATCATAGTTCCTCCAAAGTATGAGTGTTGGTATCAGGACTTCTCCTGTTTCTTGATGAAGTCTTTACAATGACTTTCCTTAATTGCAGCTCTGTTAACACAAAAATCAAAACTAACTGCTTAACCAAAAACTACTCCTCCACCACAAAATGCAAAAAAAATAAAGGTCTGTCAGGAATTAAACTGACAATTGCTAAATATAAGGATTGGGAGAAGTAACTTAAAATTTAGATTGAAATTAAGTAGTATACACTTAGGTGCATCTGTTTATATGTAAGTGCTTATGACAATGAAGATTTGGTTAATGGACATAAACAGTTTGGCTTACTCAATGTTTTGTTGTTTTTCTTTTGTGGGGCACAACTGAGTTGCCTAAACTGGAATTTCTGATGCCATTTGAGATGTTACAAGCCATCCAAGATTAGGCATGCAGCTCTGGCAGATGTGTCCACTGGGACATCCATCCCCTTCTGCCTCACCTGTATATTCCAGTCCGAGATACCTTACCTGAAACAAGTTACAAGGGATACCTGGGGAGTTGGTTGGCCAAATCACTCTTATGATTCCATTAATGTATTAACTGCATTAACTTTAAGAGGATTTTATGCGCCTGTCACATGAAGTTTTAATTTCATGCAAGGTCACATCCTTCCTGTAATCTAAAGGCCTTTAGACAGCTAAAAGCTAAAATTTGTTGAATAAAAGTAAGGAAACTTCCTGAACACTGCTGCTTGAGCACAATAAATTGTCATGTGCATTCTTGAACTGCAGTACATCCATCTAGCAGCAGGAGAGATATGATTCCATGCTGTGTGTAACTGGATGATTCCCTCTCAAGATAATGAAAGTTGAATAGGAAATGCAATGGGAGGAAATAAAGTTATTAAAAGTTGAAAGACATGTGATGATTTAGGTGTAATGAGTTGATACCTAACCAAGAAATAGACAAAAAACTGCTATAGATAAAAGAAAAAAATAAAATCTCATTAAATTGAACTCACAACTTGCAGTGCAATAATTTGCTGACAGTTTAGCAAGAAAATACTACATGAATATTATCAGCTTTAATCTAGTGTTGGATGCCTAAATACTCCTTCCATCAACGTTTTTATGACAAAGTGGATGCACTTCTAAACAATCAAATATCTAGCATCAAAATTGTATTAAGAATCTCACCTCTGATTTTATCAGTATCTATCTGAAGGGAGTGTGAAGAAGATGAAGCCAGGCTGTTCTCCAGGGTGCTGAGCAATAGGACAAGAAGCAACAGGCAGAAACTGATGAATGGGGAAGTTCCACCTGAACATGAGGCAGAACTTCTTTACTGTGCAAGTGACTGAGCACTGGAACACATTGTGGAGTCTCTCTCACTGGAGATATTCAAGAATGCAATTCTGGACACAATCCTGTGTGGTGTCCTTTAGGATAACCTTGTTTGGGGAGGGAGATTGGACCAGATGACCCACCGTGATCCCTTCCAACCTTAACCGTTCTGCAATTCACCTCGGTTCTTTTCCTATTTACATTTCTTACTTACATTTAACTGTGTGAACGTAACCACACTGCTTTAAAGAAATAATACTGTTTTCAATGCTTTCTCATTTTTGCTCTCATTTGTCTAGCGACAGGTTTATAACAGGAATGAGTGATATCCTCAGCCTGAGTTGCTTGCTGTAGGCATGCTTTTCTTAAAGTACATTTTTTGTTCACACTTGCTTTGTTTAGCAAGTGGGAGCTAAATTGGAAAGAAATACATCTTTCGCAGTTCGCTTTTTTTGTGTATTTTTTGTGCTTTCCATTTCTCTGTTGGGAATTAAGGCAGATCCAGAAATCTGACTGCTCCTCCTGGCATGAGTTAGGATACACTACTGTTGTTGCTCCTGTCGCTTATCTTGCTACAGACTGAATGGTATTGTGCCTCAAAGCTCTCTGAAGGAAAATGATAAGACATGCTTTACTCTCTAAATACTTCCTTCCTCTTGTATCTGTTTATTGTGGATCTTCTTTCTTCTTTGCCAAGCAAGGATGTGCTATGCTATCCCTTTGTCATCTGTGTTTTTTCCATGGTCCCTTTCTTAGATGAGTTTTTAAGTTTCTAGTCTGTTTTTCCTAATTCCCTGAAACAATTCAACTACACATTTTTCAGAATTCAGAGATGTTAATTTATTGAGAAAGCTGGTTTCAAGTGAAGGTCTGAGGGACATACATAAGGTCTCCCTTTGCTGAATGGATATACAGAAATGAGTCTTTTCAAAGACTTACAAGCTGTATTTCTGTATGTGGTTGTGTGTGTGTTTTCACTTTCTTTTGGCAAACACTGAGAATGTGTCCTTTTCTCTGCCTTGTACAGGTAGGTTGTTTTCATTTGTACGTGTACATCTGAAGTGTATTAAATTGCACTTATAAAATATATGGTCAATTTTTTTTCCAACACACTGATAAATAAAAAATTGTGTGGAAGAGATTTGATGTGTATATTTTGCAGAATTACTTACGGGTGTTTATATGTGTTAGTGTAGACATATACCTAAATAAGTAAGCTGTACTTGTTACTTTTTAGCATTTTCATGAAACACTTGGAATTCAACCCGGAGAAGCACGCTTATTTCTAAATGGCCTTCATATTGACCTGGATTTTCATGATCCCTTTAGGTAAGACGGTACATTTTGTTTGAAGGTCACAGAATTACTAATAATACTGGAGAGTTGTGCTCATGGTCCTAATCTCATCTGTTGCATTTTAGGGGCAAGGAAGTGTTCCAATAGGAGGAATACTGATTTACAGTGGTTTTGCTTAGAGTATCAACATTGTATAAGTAGTTGAGAATAGCCTTTTCTCTTGGAATATGTTTTCTAATTTGCTTATAGTTTTTCGACTCACCATGTAAAATAAATTTGGAAATGGAAGGAATCTAATGTGTGCTTGTAAAAAGGTGTAAAAAGCACTTTATAAAAAAGCAAGTTAATGCTTTCATATTCCTATTACTTAAAAATCAGGAAAATATAGACATGAAGGCGATCTCAAAATCTTGCCAGCTGTGTTCTGCTGTGGAGTACTTCAGGGTTTTTTTCATTCTCAAATTTGAACTTTCAGATTGCAGCAGATGTTTCAGAGTCCCGCTGGTTCTTCTGGGAGCTTTTAGAGTGTGGCTGTGTGTTTCCTCCATGCTGTTTTCTGAGTTCTGCCATGATACAGGCTTAGAGTTTGTCTGTCTCCATCAGTTGCTGCTTGCTTCTCTACTCGCTTGTAAAGCTGCTTCTTAGGGTACCCCAGCTTGGATTTCTGCCTCAGGCAGGACGGTGCAGCAAGAAACCTTTCACTCTGCTGTCCTGCCACTTCTTACTAAAGATGGATAAAATTGCTTCATATAGAATAGATCTGAATGAATAAAAGAATTGTATAATCTGTTGTAATTATGTTTTGAAATAAGCTGGAGACGTACACTTTACAGTGTTATTAACTGATGTTGTTTTAAACATTAGGCTGTGGGAGAATATAAAGAGAAAAATATCGCTAAGACTAGTAACATGAAGATTGTTTTTAGTTTTAAAAATTATTTTTATGCCATGAAAAGAGTTCTGTGTAGACATTATGTATTTTATCTTCCTGAAAAAGTATCTTAGAGACTCTTAAACTGGAAGGAAAAGTGATGCATGGCCTTCATGAACTTGGCATCAAAGGGGAGATCCTGAGTAAATTTATGAGGTTGCATGTCCATCCTACAGATAATAATTATGCGCTAGATATTCGTCAGTCTTCGATAATAGTAAGTAACTAAACAGGTATTTATTTAGAGATTACGTCTTTGGTAATTCTCTGTATGAGACAGTTTATCTTTTTTTGTACTGCAATTTAAATGCTAGGCATAGGGCCATATATCAATTAACAGTTTAAAATATTTTCGAGGGTAATATCCCTTCAGTATATTTTAGGAGTAATTTTCTCTAGTTTCTACCTTATTAAAATTTTAAGATCTAGGGTGTTTAAAAGAAAAGAATAATATATCTAGAGTAGTTGCACACTCCAAACTAATTTGTCTTTTACAGCAATTAATGTAGCTGCATAATACTACATAATATCTTCATATTATGCAGGACTTCTAAGTGTACTTTACAAGTATGATAAGTGAATTGTGGGCCACTTAAATATTTTATTTCTAACTGTTCAATGACTGTGCTTTTCACCTTTCTTCAAAATTTATACAGGTTTCATTACAAAGGTTGTATAGGAGGGTAAAAGGCACTAAAATTTTTTTTTTTCATTTGAAAGAGTCATATTTCACTCTTCTGTTTGCCAAGGCTTGCACAGAAAGGACTAGAAGAACAAACAGGCCAGATGTTAATTGGCTATTTTGATCTATCCAAAGTTCTGTTGCTGCAGGTTGAAGATAAATACTGTACTTGGATTACAAGATGGTTATGCTGTGTTACACACATCTGTGTGATACATTATTATGATGTTTCCATTGTGAAAGTAATTTCCACACTTGAAGAAAAATGGTTTTTTTCACATCTTTATACACAGTACAAATGGTCCTTTTTCCTTCTCCATCCAGCTTTAGTTTTATTGTGTACTGCAGATAAAACCAGTTCGATTGAAAAGAAAAAGATAAAATTTAGAAGCTGTTTTCTTTTATTATTTAACCAAAAAAAGGGAGACATTTTATAATATTGTTATCCCCACATATTTTTCTCAGTGTTTGATGTGTGTTTTCTAAATGGCTGCCTTTTTTGTTTTAGTGGATTAATAATATAGAACAAGATCACAGCTATAGCACATGGCCTACAAGCTATCAGGAACTGCTAAAACCCACGTTTCCTGGATTTTTACAGGAGATTAGACGCAATTTATATAATTTGGTAAGTTTGGAGAACTTCATTTGTTTGGATAGTGTATAAACTAATATGTGGGCAGACAGTTTATTAAAAAATACACATGCTGAATTTATTGTTGAGATAAGTTTTCTATGTGGATCTGCAAACAGTAGTGAATATTGCTTTATCTAGTGAGTCATATGTGGTTATTAGTTTGATTTGCAGATGGATTTGAGCAGAGTTTTGTCAAGAGCTTTTTTATGTTCCTTTCCGTGGTATGTGTAGAAAATTCACTACTATCAAAGAATGAGGGAAGGTAATTATATAGCTGTCCATGGTTTAGAGGTGGTGAACTGAGGTACAAAAATATTTAGGTTGTAAAGCATACTAATTATGAATGTCTTGTAGCTTAATTTTTCCTCTGTAAATAGGATTCTGTATCACTTAGTAAGCTAAGGAAGGAGCTACTGATGATTAAATTAAAATTACAAAAGGTAATCTTAAGAACCATAGAATCATAAAAGGGTTTGGGTTGTAAAGGACCATTAAAGGTTACCTAGTCCAGCCCTCCTGCAATGACCAGGGACCAAAACTTCATCCAGCCTGTCCTTTAACAATTTAAATGCTGGTTCATCCACAGCTTCTCTGGGCAGCCAGTTCCTGTGTGACACCTTTGGTATCTCCCCACCCTCATTTCTTCACATTCAGTCTAAATCTGCCCTCTTTTAGTTTAAAACTGTGACCTCTTGTTCTGTCACTACAGTGTCTCCACGACTGGTAAAAAAACCTCTCTCCTTGTAAGTCTCCCTATATCATAGGAGAGGTGCTCCAGCTCGCTGTTTTTGTGACCCTCCTTTGGACCCACTCGAGGTCCATGTCTTTCCTGTGCTGAGAACCCCAGAGCTGGATGCAGCACTCCAGGTGTGGTCTCACCATGGCACAGGGACAGAATCCCCTCCCTCACCCTGCTGGCCACACTGCTTTGGATGCAGCCCAGGGTATGTTTGGTTTCTGGGCTGTGAGTGCACATTGCCAGCTCATGTTCAGCCTCTCACCCCCCAGCATCCCCCAGGTCCTTCTCGGCAGGGCTGCTCTCGATCTGTTCATCCCTCAGCGTGTACTGATGTCTTGGTTTGAGACAAATTTGGAGGAAAAACATCTGAAATGAACATCCCTCTGTTAGAAGGCAGATTTCAGCAGCCCTTCCCCCACCAAGTTCAGAAAGAAATTCCTCGGAGGAAAGTGGAAAAAACCTATTTCTTTTAACAGGCAAAGTGCATGCAGACATAGAAAAAAAGAATGAATAACGTTAAATAATGAAACCTTTCGCTGTGGAGAGGAAACCTGGGTAGATTTCAGTGTCCTTTCTGTGGGAGTGGCTCTCTCCTCTCCAGAGCTGGGGTTCAGAGTGGGCCCCTCCAGGCCACGGTGTAGGGCCTCCCAGTGATGACATTTCCGACGAGAGCAGAACAGTCCCAAGAAAAGTTCTTGCCAAAGGACACAAGCAGCTCAGCTAGCAGGCTAGCTAAAAAGCGAAGAGTTTTAACTCTCAGTCTCTCTCCCAAGAAAAGGAGCCAAGATCTGGCTAAAAGCAGGAAGGTGCTTCCTCCACTTCACCGCAGGAACGCAGGGAAGTGTGTCCTTGAGCACAAACTGCTCTGAAAAATTCACCTGGCTTCTCTCCCCCCTCTCCCAAGAAACAGCTTAAAGACACAGAAAGGCACAAGATTCATGTCTGGCATAGACCAGGCGATAGAGGATACAGCATCATGAAGTCACCCCAAGACAATTGATAAACTGGGAGTTGCCCCAGCCTGGATGCAGCACTCTGCACTTGGCTCGTTGAAACTTGTGAGGTTCTCATGGACCCATTTCTTGAGCATATCCAGGTCCCTTTGGATGGTTTCCCATCCTTCAGGTGTGTCTGCTGCACCACTCAGCTTGGTGTTCTCTGAAAGCTGCTGAGGGTGCACTTGATCCCTTTGTCTTTGATGTAGTTGCTTGAAGTGATGCAGTTTGTGTATAAAAAGACGATGAAAATACGAGCAATAGGTAATAAAAAAAGAGTTTATAATGAAGCATAAGGTGTGTAATAGGAAGTAGGTTGCATTACATATTCAAAGCTAAAAATAAGAGCTATATTACCGAAATCTACAACACATCATTTAACTATAATCTGAAGGGGGGTGTTCAAAATTTTAAAAGTTATTCTGTTTCATTTCAGCTACTCTAGCAAATATGATAAATTGTAAGGGGAGTTCGCAGTGCAAAGTTGAATAAATGAGGTACAGATGTCACAATTAAATCTACATAAGGATAATTCGCCTATGCAAACACATCCCTGTTTTAGATTCTATGCATGCCTGAAAGATCTGATTTTATACTCCAAGCTACACTAAGTGAAAAAGTCACTGCAAAGATATATGAGACAGGAAGGAAGAATTCTTTCCCAAAGCTCCATTTTTACTTAAAGTCTTTAGCCAAAATATTCTGTTTATTTATTTTTGTTTGGTTTTCACAACAGAAGAGAGTTTGTTAGAAGAAGTAACAGAAAAATAAGCGTTATATCTTTGTAAAATAAATATGGAATTTGTTAATAAAAAGAAAGTTAATGGCACAGAGCCTTTCAAAGAAGAAAAGCAGGATCACTTGTTTTGAAGTTCAGTAAATGGTTAAATCCTATTTTCACCATTTGGTCCAAATTCATTAATTCAGATGTTATTTTCATTTATACTCTTAATGTTTTCTTACAGTGAATGCTCTAAAAAATTGAAAACAGCTGGGGCGTACAGCTCCTTTGGAAATTAATGTTCTTGTCTTAGATTTTATGTCTGAAGAAAAAATACAAACTGACATAAAGAATAAATATTGGATGCCTGATATGTTTTCTCTTCTTAGGTACTTTTTGTTGACCCTGTCCAAGAAGATACTGGTGATTATATGAAGCTGGCAGAGTTATTCTATCATCATGATGTACCACTTAGGTAAGGAAAACTAAAAGTCTTGGGAAAAAATCTTTAAATAAGGCTGCTTTCCTTTTTTCTTCTTCATCTTCTATTCTACTAGACAAGGATGTGAATTTAAATAAAGTCCAATGCAACAACATTCTAATGAGGCACATAGGTTACCCATTTGTGTCAAGCTTACTCAGGTATTAAGTATTCTTAAGCAAATAGATTGCAAGGGACAGCATACCTGAATGTGTGCAAAATGAACTGCAAAAGTCTGATAAAAATTTATCTTCTCTAATAGTCCCACTGGGTGCCCTTGTGAAGTTCCATTCTAATCAAAATATTCTATACGTAAAACATGCTTTCAAGGAATTTAAAAAATTCAGTTCTTTCAATTGTGGTTGCTTTTTCTAATGTTGTTTTGATGTACACACTTAAAGACCACAGTGAGATTATCCTCATCGAGTTTTGAATTTCTAAAAGTGAGTTTCCTGAGTCTGAACTAGTTATCATTTGAGACAGAGACACTTTTGAGGAACAGTCTGGTTGATCTGAGATACCTAGTTGTAAGAAAAAATGAATTGCTCTCAGAAATGCCTGTTTATTTCCACAGTTTTATAAGAGAAGGATATCCAAAGTTCAGCAAGATGAATCGCATGTTAAATATTTTAAATCTTCCTGTGAAATGGCTTTTTGTGTCCTCAATAAATTACAGCTGTTACATTTTCCTTTAAAATTTTACTGGTTCTGATCTTCTTTTTTTTCCCTAATTTTTTATCATTCAATTACAAAAACGTAATGGAAGACAGATTGCAGTGTTTTGTGTGTTTTCACAGAAAAGTTTGGGTTGGAAGGGACCATAAAGATAGTGTGGCCTAGTCTCAGTCCAGGCTTTTTACATGAAAACGGTTTCAAAGCACCACCACCAATAGGCCTTTTTTACCTCTCAAGCCTCATATTTCTTTGGGGTTTCTGTCAACTAATGGAAATTTATGGATTAGTAGTAGATGTGTTTAAAACTGGTGTGAATGGAAAATGAATGGCAATGTCAGGGTAGTGGAAGCCCCAGAAGGTTAAAAAGGCAAGAGAAGGGCTAGTAGGAATGGCACACATTGATGATGGGACATCAGTACCCCAGCATGTCTTCATGCATCTACTCAAGATATCCCTTTCAGGAGAAATTAAAGACAGACAAGGCCCAGACTAAAACAAAGACTCGAGCCATTAAGAGATGATGGCAGGAATGTAAAGAATCAAAACCTTCATACAGGTAAGGAGAGAAAGTACTGTGATTAAACGCTATTGACTTACAGAAATCTTAATTATTGTTAGCTTTAAAAGGCATATGTAAAGTCAATACACAGTTGATAACCTAAGCTTACTGTAGAGCTGATGAAGGATGTATGGCTGGTATCCTGTGTCACCAGACACAGTCATGGAAACTGGGAAAAACCCTGGTACAGGTTTTTCATCTCTACGTGCTGAGCAGATCACTTGAATGTAAACATGTTGTTCTGCTATGCTTGTGTTAGAATGTGTGTGAAGCAGATATTGTGTTAAAATGTATGATCTCTTTTTATTTTTTTGTAGAATTGGAATTGTTTTCATTTTAAGTACAAAAGAAGAAATTGATGGAAATGAAGATGCTGGAGTAGCTCTTTGGAGAACTTTTAATTACATTGCAGAGGAATCTGACATCTCTCAGGCCTTTATGTCAATAATTAATGTTAGTTCTTTCACAAGAAATCAGCTATTTACTTCTGTTTTATAATTTATTCATTTTTTATATAGTTAGGATCTTGCTACCTTGTGATAACATGAGACATATGCATTTATTTTATGCAGAACTGAAGTATTAAAAACATGTATAGCATTAATATACTATAGAATTATTTGCAGAAATACTTTCCTCTTCCAGAAACCAATTTACTCTTGTAATTTTGCCTATCTTCAGGCTTTCTTCAGTAATATAAAAAAGTAGATGCAGGCCTTGCAGCGTTTAATATTTTCTTATGAAAAATTATTCCATATTATTTGTGTTAATGTAATGGGCCTGTCTTTGTGTCCTGTGTCTTTTGGAGTACAGGGATTTTAATGTCACTTTGGCAGTCCTATAAGCTTTGAAAAACCCTCTCTTTTTGTCCAGTGTAGGAAGTGAAACAGTAAGACAATTTTTTTTTTTTTTGGTCATGCTTGAGCTGTCCGTGGGTACAGAAAACAGAAATATTCCAGGCTTGCAGCTTAATGAGACAGGTTGTCTTTGTAAGAGAATGCAGGTTCTCATAAGACAGGAATTTCAGAGATGAGAGATGAATGGAGGAGAAATAAAGTGAGCCATGTGTGTAAAGGCTCTGCAGGTAAAAGTTATATCAGAGAATATGGTATTTATGCATAACAATTTCTCTTCCATTGTTTTCTATTTTTATGTTTAGTGCCTAGAAAATGTCGTGGTGTCATGGACAAACTTAGCGAGGTTAAGATGAAAGGAATAGAAGTAACTAGGAATACCTTGGGAGAGAAATCCTTAAATGTTAGGGAACTGACATGCATAGGTGATGATTATCTATGACTAGATCAAAAAATATAATTTACAGTGTGCTTTTTAAAATGTTGTGTTTCTCTCTTTACTTTGTTCCATAATATAAAAAGGAGGAGATGATAAATATAATTGAAAGATGACAAAAATAGAAGCAATAAAATAAAAGTTTGAGATATTCGGAGCTAGAGGAAAATATTGTTCCTCATTTGAAGAGAAATAGATTAAATAATTTTCAAATTTTTATTTTATGTATGATTAAAGTAATAAAATATTATTCTATGAAATAAGATAACATTGGCAAGGAAAAATTAGCACTGTAGACAAAAGTGTTACTGACTAGTTTAGGCTTGGATTAATATGAATTCAGGTAACTACCCACGTTAGGTAGTTTATAGAGAGAATTTAGATTGCTTCTCTAATTAGTGATGGGAAATAACCTTTCAGATTCAGCTCACATAGGTGCATTTCCTTTGCTGCTTCAGATTTAGACTAAAGGTATAATAATAGATCAATCAGAACAATGCCCCGATAAAAAATTGTGCATATGTGCAATGGTGATAATTACTAAAGCAGTATAAAAACTACAATATAGCAATAAAGTCAATATAAAATTATGCCAATATAAAATTTGCTAGAGCACTATAAAAAGATTATACTTAGTTTATTTACTTCTGTTAATTTTATCAAGTTATGTTTGAGAACTTACTACATTTTTAAAGTTCTTTCTGTTATAAATTTTGCAGATGTACCATGAAGTGAAAGATGGAAATGTTCTGACAGTAGATGATGTGAAAGTTGTTCTTAGAAGTGAGTACCCCCATGCTGATGTTCAGAGTATCCTGGATGTTCATTCTGAATACGATGAAGGGAGGAAGGTATGTTGAGAGCTATGCTGAGTAAGAAAATACTGCAGTGTAAAACTCAGTGCATTTACTAAGCTGAAGGTTTGCTAAATGTTAAAGCAAGTAAACACGAAGTTTACTTGCTTTGGAACAGCAAGTAAAGTATCTTTGAGTCAAATTTTTCTTCAGCTACCATTCAACCACTAATGGAAATGTTGTAAGGGTTTCTGCATTACTACTCTCACTATGAAAATTTACTCTTGCCTGCTGCTTTCAGGAGCCATAAGTATTTTTTTAGTAGGCATGTCAGGGGGTCTCTCTTGAATTCTGCTTTCATTTCAAATAAAACTTGACTTATAAACATAAAAACTTTCTGAGGTTTTTTTAGAGTTCTTTCTTTGGTGAAAGCAGCTTTGACTGTCTCAGGGTTCTTCTCCAATGTTATTTCCTTCATTTTTATTTTTATTTGCTAAGAATGTTAAGCAAAATAAAAGAGTATTTCTCAGCAAGATGATAAAGCAAAAGTTCACAACAATATATATGGATCTATAATTTCTTTTGTCATTCTGTTTGACAAATGAGTCCCATCTGTCCTGTTTGGTTTCCAAACGCTTTCTGTTTTGTCCCTGCTACTCATGACAAGGTGTGACAGTGAAGAGTGCTTGGAGATTAGAGTTCATCCTCTCTTGATATTAGTTTCATTTTTTTATTGCAGTCAGCCGCAGTCTGTTTAATCCTGTGATATTTCTGATTTGATCAGGCAGGAGCAACCTTTTATAAAAAGAGTGGCCTGGGCCCGCTGCCTCAAGCGCTGTTTAATGGCGTGCCCTTTACCAGAGAGGAGATGGATGCAGCCGAGTTGGAGACACTTATTCTTCAGAGGATTTTTGATGCCACCGGCTTCTTCCAGCGGGCAGTGTTCATGGTATGTTTAACATTTCTGAACGAGTGCAGGATGAAATATTTGACAGGGAATTGTTTCAGTCATGTTTATATATTAAGTTTTTTTTATAATGAGATGGCTTGAAATTAGTAATATCACACCTGCAGTTACATTGTTACATTAATTTGTGGTCATGGTTTTGAAACAGTATATTTAAATCATTCAAGGCTGAAGGATCAGCTAAGCATTTAAGTCATTATGTGGAATTTTTCAACCAGAAACTGAGAGGGTACTGCAGTTGTTAATTGAAAAATGTGTATCTGATATTTTGAAATACTGAGTGACATTTATATGGTTTTGACCTGACTTTGTCCATAACTTGGGATATATAGAAACTTTAAACTCAGTTGAAAGATTCTACAAATATTTGGTCTTTTTTTGTCTTGAAAATCTGTCTTAAAAGTACAGATTTTACATTTTTCTCTTACTTCAGGGTTTGTTAGATGATCATGTAAATGCAATGGATTTTCTCATGGATCAGAACAATGTAGTTTCCCGTATAAACCCCACTATTCTTGGAGCAGAAAGAAGATACATACATTTCAGATCCACCTCTGGTAACTCCTTTTCTTGGATCTTGTTGCGATTTGTGGGGGTTTTTTGGTTTTGTTTTCATTTTTATAAATCTAAATCTTTGTGTTTTACATTATGCAGTTCCATTTCACGTGGAAGACTTCTCTACTTTCTCCTTTTTGGACTCACAAGATAAAAGTGCTGTAATCTCAGATAAAATGAAATATTTAACAAAAAAAGGTAATTAATTTTCTTTATAGGTTATCTATCTGTCTTTATATGGCTATTACAAATTGTTGAAATTTACCAGTAAAATATCCCAACTAAGGCAATATCCCAAGAATTCCATGTAAATTAAACATTTCTCAATATCCTAGTATCTTCTTTTGGGAAGCAGAGCGTATCTGAATATTATAAACATGAATTATAATTAACAGGTGTAATGGTTTAGGCCAAATTCAGGGAAACGTCCAAAAGGAACATCTCCTCAAAGGAAGGCAGGTTACAAACCACCCCTTCCCCCAGTTGGGTTCGGGAAAAAACAAATTTTCCTCAGAGGAAATTGAAGGAGAAAATAAAACTATTTATTTAACAAACACACAGGAAAACAATACTAATAATGCTAAATAATAAAATCTCTCGCTCTGGAGAGAAAACTTGAAAGATTTTAGAGTCCTTCTGTGGGTGTGGTCTCTCTCCTCCTCCTCGGAGCTGGGTCGGCGTGGGGGGCCCCCCTCCAGGCCGGTGGAAGGTCCCCCGGTGGGGTTCTGATGTTCTGGTGTTCCGAACAAGTCCAGAAGAGAAGAAGGGAAAAAAACAAAGTCCCAAGAGGAAAAAAAAAACTCAACTCTCCGTCCCTCTCCGAAGAAACAGAGCCGAAGAAGCTGACCGAAAAGCCAGAAAGAAAAGTGCTTCCTCTGCCCGCCGCAGAAGTAGCTAATCTCTGTGTCCTTGAAGCACAAACTGTTTTGAAAAGTTCGCTCAGTTTTTTTCTCTGTCTCTTGCATCCAGTTTTAAAGGCATAGAAAGGCTCAGGAATCATGTCTGGGCATAGAGCAATGGTAGGGGATACAACAGCACAGTCACCCCAAGACAACAGGGTAGTTATTTTAGTTTTTGTAGCTTTGAAATGGGATGGATGTTGTGGATAGTTGTTTTTGTTTTACAGACATGAAGTTGAAAGGCTTTACAAGACTTTTGCAGCTTTGAAGATAGACTCAGCTTCCATACTAATATGGTTTTACTTGAGGATATTGGAGTTTGTTCGGTTTTCAAGTGACTCTTACTTTGCAGCATTATCAAGTGCAGAATGACTAGAGTTTGTATGTCTATACCAAAATTAGGTATTTCTAAATTTAAGGAATAATTTATTATGTTTCTTATTTATTAAGTATCTCGTTTTTCCTCTAGTTAAATGGTTTAATTTTGCTATATGAGCCTTTGGCTTTATATAGAAAGAAATAGAATTTATATTCTGATGAATTGTAACTCATTTATACATTTTGTCTTTATTAAACCTCAAATTTTTTGTACATTTCCAATACTTTTTGATGTAAAACATTCTTATTGCATATGTAGGTACCTTTCCTTGAGTGAGAAGAAATTTCAACAGTGGGGGCATAATTCTGCATGGAGTTTTACAATAGTCTTGCCTTATTAAATTCTAGAAGTAGACAGTTAACAGCTGCTCATTTACATCAGTCCATCAAGGGACACAATAACCCTGTTAACAAAGTACTGTTCATTCCGTGATTTTTATGTGGTATTTACAGAGTTTTTCTTAATTCATTATCAGAAAGAAATGCCAAACACTTAAATTTCTTTAAAATAGTTATTTGACTCTTACTTGATTCTGTGTCTACAACCACAAGGCACATCCCAGCAAGCTGTCAAGTGAATGGCTTTCAATCTGTAGGATAATTTCTAAGATTGAGATCTCTTGTGTAAAACCTATAACCTTTAAGCTGGAATCTACATTTCAAATCTCTCTCCCCAGTGTGTTTCTGTAGACCACAGCAACAGTTAATAATAACCTTTTCCTAGCATCTCATCAGAGCCTTGGAAAGTTTCTGGCTTATATGCGTTATGTTTTAGGGGGACATATGGTAGACCTGAGTAGACTGATACTCTTCTACAGATAATTTTGCAGAATTTTTCACCTACCATTGCTCTTCTATGATAAGTAAAGAACAAGAGACCATAGAGCAAGAAAAACAGAAATTTTCTGCACATACACTTACACAGTAGTTTACTGTCCTTGGACTGTATTTAGTAGATTCCCATTTGTGTCCAGAAATAGTAAGTTTTTTCCTGCCTTTAGCTGAAGGACTCTCCCTTTCCTGCCAGGGAAAGTGACTGGCCTAGTTTATGCATTCTTGTAACTACTTAATTATTTTAATTTCTGGCTATATGCTCAGCCTCCATCAAATGTTCACAAGCAACCTCTGGTAAAGCAGGTTTTGTTAATTGGAACTAATTATTTAGGGCCCTCTTGTTTAAGTGCTGCAAGAATGGATCAGCTCTTTTAGTAACTCCCTCCTATTAACATGATAAATTACCTTCTAAGAATCTTACTTCGATTCAGAGGGCAAAGGATTCTGATGTGGCAAAGATTATTTGTACAGTGGAAGTCAGCAGTCAAATATACACATAAATTTTGAAATGACAAACAGAATTAATGTGTTTTTCATAAGTTATGAGAAGATTCTCCAGAATGTAAAACAGGATTATCTTTAATTTTCAGATGAAGATGCATTATATGCTGTTACTATCTGGATTACTGCTGATTTTGATAAGCCAGCTGGTAGACGACTGCTTTCTAATGCCTTGAAAAGCCTGGTGAGTTTCTAGCAGGTTTTATTAAAATAGTTATTATGAATATGTTCTTAACAACTCTCTGCACATTCAAAAATCATACTCCTAAATAAAAGTGTAACCACTTTTTTTGGTCAGGTGCAGACTTAAGAGACTGTGCTTTTGTTTTACTCAATTCCTGAATGGAACTTATCATTTTGTTCATGGACTTGTGGGACAGGAGACAAACTGTGACACTGTGTATTAAAAGGGTGAATTTCCTCCCAGTTAGACTTTCTCCCATCAGGTAGCCCAGAATGTTACCTGCAAGGATGTTAGGATACTGCCTGTTGATGTGAACCATTGAGCACTGTTCTCCTGTATTACGTGGCACAGCTGTGGCCAGGAAGCAACTGTTTCTCCATATACTGTTTGTATGCTTCTAAGACAGATCAATTTTTGTGTTTTAATATGCTAGGAGGATCGTCCACAATTACGAGTTTGCTTATTTTTAAGTTCTTCTGTGTTAATAATAGGATTTAAAGTATGAATGTCTAAAATATAAATATACTTCAGAAAGTAGAAATGTCACTTCAATATAAATGACAAGAAGACCCTCTGCTTGTGGCAGGTTAAAAGAGTATTTAAACTGAAATTGGGAAAGCATCTAGATTTTGTAATCAGGAATGAAATAGGAACCACCCTAAGGGAATTAGAAAATTGGTATGTTGGAGAAAATATGTGATAACAACTATGTCTTAGAAAGAGGCTTTTAGAAAAGTAAAGAACAATATGCAATACAAGTCCTTATTGCAGAAAAACATTTAATTTCTTGGACCGTTTGATTTGTGTCTCAGGCTTGACAGATGTACTCTCTCTGTAGCTTCATTTTTTAACCTTCTTCAGAAGGGGAAACGTACCATAGCTCCCATCTGAGAGGTGAGAACCACCTGGGCAAGTCCCCTTGCGTTGGTGAGGAGAATCTAGGAAAAAACCCCAAAACATTAGATAAACCTCATGTATTGCTTAGTCTAGTGATTTCCGAGTTTTATGAGAAAAAAAACTGAAACGGTATTTTTAGAAGTCCATTGATTTGTATTGAGGTTCTCTACTCCTCTCTAGTCCCTTTTATTTCTCAAGTCAGGGTATGGTATAATTTCTGATAGTAGCAGAATTGGCAGTCACCACTTGCTCATGACTTGCCATCAGCATTTGAAGAAAAGCATGCAAACATCTGGGTGGAAAAATGGCTGAAGGAAGTTCACTTTTAGCTATTTCAGCTAATACATGCTATTTTGAAAACTACTGATAGATTTTTACTTCATTTGGAAAAAAGCTAGAGCTGTCTTAGCTGGAAGAGACCTCTCGAGGTCATCCCGTTCAGCCTCCCGCTCAAAGTGGAATTCCTGCCTTCATTACATCAGGTCAGCTATAGGTGTGTTTGAAGGATTTCTGAAAATCTCCAAGGAGGTGACTCTGTCCCTTCCCTTTTCATTTTGCTCTGGTGTTGCACAGCCTTCATATTGTAATTCTTTTCTGCCAGGCCAAAGTTTGTGAGCATTTCCCCTTGTTACACTCTTTGGTGGTACCTGGAAAGCCCTGTCATGTTTTTCACTCCCCCATCAGTAGCTGTTGGTTGCTATTTGGGTTCTCCATAGCCTTCTCTTTGCCAGATGGAGTGAGCCCAGATTCTTCAGTGCTTCCTCATAGTTTTCTGACCGTCTTGGAAGTACTTAGTGGAAGCCTCTCCAGTGCTGAATACCAATGATTGCATTCCTTAATTTTTTTATTCCTTTCTGCAGTGGAGTCCATTTACCTTTTCTTTAGTTAGTGGTGTTACTTGATCCTACCTTAGAATCATCACACTCTATGGTAAAATTTGCGTGGCATCACTGATTTTAGCAAGTGAAAGATTTTTCTGCTGATGAAGATTAAAGTGATAAGTGGATAAATTCTCTTGCATTTGTTTTATGCTTAGTTCAATAATTTTTGAAAAGTAGGAAGGCATCTATAAAACTAGTTCTGAAGTCTGTAAATGAACGCTTGTGTATGTCCTTTGTTAAAAACATGCTTCTGCAAAATGCTCAAAGGCAATTGTTCTAGTAAAAAAACTTAACGCTTCTATTTAAAATATTTATCACAAAATAGGTAAATCCTTACTAATCACGTTTTTATTCACAGTTATTCTGAATTAGTCATTGATGTATCTTTTCTAAAGACAAGTAGCTGCAAAAAATTAAATACTTAAGGGCATTTCACGTAGTTATAAGTGTCATGAATACATTAGGTAACAGCAGATGGAACTGTAAAATTACTTATTGTTCTGTGTTTTTCTTTGCAGAAAACAAGCAGTCATACACGAGTTGGGATTTTGAACAATCCTTCATCAAAAATAAAGGAAGATAACACAGCCATTGCAAGAGGAATTTTGGCTGCTTTTCTAACCCAAAACAACAGCAACTTAAAAAGTTTCCTAAGTAAACTCAGTAAGGAAGAGACAGCAAAATCCCTTGCTGCTGGAACTAAAATTGTAAAATTCCTCATCCCAGTGAGTGCAAACTAAATTAGATTACTTTCTTTTTCATTTTACATATATTTTATTGTAAGGAGATGTTGAGAATAACAGTGTTTGGCCAAATGCCAGTGAAGTTTATAACCCATATACACTTTCTGCTCAAGCAGATTTGGATTTTTGACAACTTTTATGTGATTGAAGAATAGAGAATTTCTTTAAATGGAGAAAATATGAGTACTGAAAAATTCAGAAAATGGATACCAAATAATTGAGACCAAAATAGTTTAATTGTTGATTTTTTAATAGCTCTCTTGTTTAGTTAAAATTGCAGTATTAATGTTTTTCAAGAATTTAGACTTCAGGGAAAATTAAGACTACATGAGAGTGGAGCTGAGTTATGAAATAACAGCTGCTAACTACTGTTTTTGTCTCAGAAAGCGGTGTAAATTTTAGACTTTTTAAACTGAGAGTTGGAAGATTAAGAGGACTCTCTGGGACCATATTAGAAAATGAATGTTTTTGAGTCATGCTCTTATTTCATTGTTTAATAAATTTTGAAAGACATAAAAGGTCTGTAATGAAGCTGTGTATGCTAAGTATGTTACTAATTTATGTCATTATATTAATTGTATCTGAATAAATGGTCTGTATATTACTAATGAAGAGATACATACCAGAATAATTTTGACAGGTGAGGCACAGTTCCAGTGTAAGTTTTGGTATGTTTTTCCCCACTTTGAATGTGGATTTGTGTGTCTTGCTGGATGATGTTGGCTTCCCCAAAACATGTTCAAATTGTATCCAATGACCGTATTAGAATGACTGCTTGGTTTTTAGAGTATTACGAATTTTTTTTATATCTTTTCCCTCGAAGTGAGAATACAGTTGAGTTGTTAACAGAGAGTGTTACTTTGCATGCAGCTGTTGGGCTGGATCACAGAAAAATTGCTTCATGTCAGGCTCAGCTTTGCTCTCACGGTTATTCACAGTTGCCCCAGGGTACAAACTGCTCTCTAGATGGTTGTGAGACTGTGGCTCCAACATGACAGCAGTCATGTGCTTACACTGAAGCTGAGGTGGCTGTTCTACTTTGATTTCTGGTTACCACATAACTTGAAGAAAATCTTTGATTTCCTCATCTGTTACAAACTTTGTTTTTGCTGAATCATTCCAGCATCTCGTGCTTTACCTTTGCTTTAGGGAATGGATGCTGATACTTTTGAGAAGAAGTACAACACTTTAGGACTGGATTTAATTAAAACTCACCAGATGTTCTGCCAGGAGGTTCTGAAGCTGCTTCCTGGGCAAATGGCTGTTATTAGCAATGGCAGGGTAAGAAAGAAATTAAGTCTCTCAATCTTTTTTAGGATTTTTTTTACTTCTGCAACTTCAGTTTCAAACTAAAGAAAATGCATTATATTGATTCCCCATTTATTCAGCCAGTTGTTAGAGAATGGTGTGAATGTTTGCCTTGCTTTTTTTATTTTGTTTTACTCCTAGTTTGTTCATTAGCTCCATTCCACTGTCAATCCCACAGCTATTTTAGAGTTAATCTGACAAAATTCTCAAAATAGGTTAATATCTGATTTATTATTTATGATGTTTAAGAATAACTTCTGATCCTGAAGTTACCTTTATTTTACCATGTAAATAAATGTATATAAATTACATTGATTAGGTTAGTACTTCAAGCTCTAAAACACCTCATTTTTATAAATATTGTTTTATAGTCTTAATTCTTAATATGCAGAGAAAAGTATAGCAACTTCATTGTTTCAATTTCTTGTATGTATATGCTGAAACCAATAGCCTTAATTACAGTTTGTAAATAGATGGTCTGTGGTCAAAAAATACGAAGTTGCATTCAATATTTAGTTCTTGTTAAATGACAGTCAATATCTTACATTACAAATACAATTTACAAACTACTCTGTAATTCTTCTATTTTCAATTTACTCCTCTACCATTAGAAAGAAACAGAAAGAAAACTATGCTGGCATCTCGTTACTGGAAACTCTTTAAATTGTGAGTTTAGTTACTCTTACGCATCCTAAATGCTTCTGAGATGCAACTGAAATACAGCTAAGAAATACACAGAAAGCATTTTTGTTGATGAAGCCTTAAAGAATTGTTGACTTTTTTGTGTCAGCTCCCTCATAAGTAAATACATTAATTTATTTTATAAATTATTATTACTGTTCTCCATGCATAAAAAAGCTCAAATAATGTCATAATTTAAGTTTTGGGGAAATAAGTTTCCTAAAAATACTTGGATAAATTTAATAATGTGTATTCATATCTCTGAAAGTGTTTTTTCACTTTAAAGAATTACTTTTAAAAGGACATGGTATAGCCTTCATTTCTGTCCTTGCTATTTCATCACAGAAGTTTTGTTTTTATGAGGGACTTTAATTTTTTCTGATTATGACTTCTACTAAATTACCATAGTATTTCATAGTCACACTGTGGTTTCATCTATCTCATGCATCATTAATTAAAAAAATCAAAAGTGGAATTTTGTTATATAACCTCTCATTTATAGGAAGCAGTTGAATTTTGGGAGAGAGGCATTCAGGACCAAACTTATATCATGACGTTCTACATCCTGGGAGCCCTGTAGGCTATTGAAGTTGTCTTGGGTCAATTTGGCCTGATAGACTGAGTAGAAAACCCGAACAACATCCTCAAAGCCATTTTCTGGGACTCCAAGGCATTTTCTCTTCCTTCAGACACCAAAAAATGTAGTAATCATGTTTCTTCTCTTATTATGCATTTTTTTGTCCTTTCCTATTCTTCCTTTCTATCCATTCTGCTTCATTTGACAAGTCTTAGAAGATTGTGTTCATAGAATGAAACAACTAAAGAGTGTGGTAGATAAGTAGTAATATGAGTTTAAAATATTTTACTTAAGAGAGCTTTTTCTTAAACTTAGAGTTGTTATTTCTAAGTAGTCTATTCCTTAACAGAAAGATGTATAATGAAAAATAGCATGGGTATTTCCATTGCAGTTATTCTTCGTGATTGATAATTAACTGTAATCACGTAACTGTAAAAACTTAATCCTGCATAGTTACTATAAAGTTTAATTAGTTTTATAATTCATAGTATTGATGTATATGGGGATTGGGGTTTCATATTGAGTATTATGCACTCATTTAAAATATTAGTTTATTTTTACTTGCAAACAGAGCATTATTGAGACATTCTGCACTTAACATTTTTTTTCTCTATCTAAGGTACTGGGTCCTTTAGATGAAAATGAATTCTATGCAGAAGACTTTAATTTGTTGGAAAAGATAACATACAGTACCTCAGCAGAGAAGATTAAAGTTATTGTCAAGGAGATGGGAAACACTAGTAAAAGGTAAAATTCTCTTGCCTCATAACATGTGTGTAGCTCTGCTGAGTTACTCTAAATATTTTCCCTACTTTCACTGTCCTTACAACCAAGAGTACAGCTAACAGTAAACAATTCCTGCTAGGTTTTGTTTACGTAAGAGTAATTGTAAAGAATAATAATCAAGAATAATTTATCAAGAATAATTTATCAAGAATAATTTATCAATAATAATTGATAAAATACAGTGCATCTTAAGCCCTATCTGACTATGAATATTTGAAGTCATTATCTTTGGGAATTGTTCTTAAAGGAGCCTGTAGAGGCATGGGCAGGTGTTGTGCCCTGGCACCATGCTACACATCTGTTCTATGAAGAAGTGTAAAGATGAGATGAGTTCTGGCCAACTTCTAGTCTAAGGCTACAGCTTGTGTACAAAGAAGAGAGCAAAATTATATTCTTACAGTATCTATTGACTTTCTGAGTATCATTTCTGTTATCTGGAAGGACTGGCACAACTGAAAGAATCATTACTAGAAAAACAAAAATCAGCAAGAGGCAGAACTCAGGGAGATAAGTAGGGAGAGACAAACCGTATTTAGACAAGTATTATGGCTTAACAACATTGAAATAGAACTAAGATTTCTAAGGAAACTTCAGTAGGAAATACCAATAGAAAGGATTTAAATATGTGGCCAAATAAAATTGAAACTTGGTCATTTATGTCTGTTCCTTGATGTTGTCATAAATGGGAAAAATTTAAAAAAAATTTAAAAGGAATAAAGAGTGATAAATGTCAGCAGATTTTAACATCATACACTCCATTCTCTTGATTCTGAATCAGATCTGTTTGGAAAATTTGTCACTAATAAAAACTTGTCGTTAATTCAGGTTTAATTTGTCTTGTGGACCAAGCCCCACATTTTCATCAAATTACACAGATTTGAAGACCCAACAGTTGAGAAAAATAATTGCTGTGGGGCTGAATGATAACTCCGTGAATTCTGCGTCTCTTAAAATTAAGAAGTGTACATTTCACAGGCTCTAAGGCTGTAGTGGTTCTTGGGCATTGTCATGCTAAAGGTTTAACTCCAAGCTACAAGTCCCAAGGTGTTAAAACACTTAGAGTCCAGGTCTGGGATCTGGGCTTCCTAAATATCCCTTATGCAAAGAAACAGACATTAAAATGTTCCTGTTTTACTCCTTTTCTAATGAAAACCAAACTATAATGTGCTTTATTTAATACAGTGGCAGTGATTTGATTATGAAAATAGATGCCCTGCTGTCATCTTTGCCTAAAACAGAGATGAGACAAGATGTTGAATTACTCAAAGAACAGCACAGGTCAGTTTTGTCATGATAATGCACTTGGAGTATTTTTTTTTATTAACATTTGAATGTACTGATGATTACATAGAGTCTTTGGAAACTTAAGTAAGCATTCTAATTTTAAAACTGTTGTATGAACAGCCTGCTCGTCTGCCACAGCATAACGCGTCTTTACCTTTTTCTTAAATTCGTTAGTAATACCTATTGATTTTCCAGCCTTAACCTTTGCTGAGAAAAGAGCAGATGAATACATGTTTTAAAAGGACATATGATAATACAAGAACTGTGATCAAATGTCAAAATTTTTATAAAAATTTTTCTCATGGTTTTTCTGAATGCTTTCTTGTTTTTGTTGAAGTGCACTGTGCCGATGGGCTGTCCCTGTTGTTGAAGGCAGGAGTGAAATCAGTAGTAGCCTTTTCTGAGATGCAACACCTTTTTCAAAGTTACACTAGTAACAGTCAGTACTGTGCTGCTACCATATGTTTTGTGGAAAACAAATTCAGATAGTCCCTCTTCTGTATTCACAGCATATGACTTTTTCTTTTCTTTTTTTAAATGAAGTTTACTGGCATTTCCTTCCTGTAGATCCAGCGTACTTTAACTTGGGTCTGCTTGACTTAGTGTAATCAAGTTTATCAAACTGAATTATTTTCTGGAATGCATAAAGCTAGTCCAGCCTATCAAGTTTCACACTTCTCAGATGCCATTTTTCCCTTTTTTTTTTTCTTTTTAATTTTGTCACCACCATTACTTGTCCGATCCAATGATTCCAGATCGCTATGAAGGGAACTGTAGAAAAGTGACAAAAAGGCTCTTTTTAAAGTCTTACTGTGTTTTATTTTAATAATTTTGTTTTGGAGAACGTATCTAATCAATAACCAGTATAGAAGTATGTAGACAAATGCTATATTTGTTATTCCTGTTCACATTTAGCTTTCCTAATCGTATCACAGGGAGCAGTCATGATTACCGCCTGAAGTGAAGGAAATACCTTCTTGAGCAGTCAAATCTTAAGTGCCTGTGATACTACAAATTCATGTCCAAAGCTTGTCATTTCAACAAATTCAATTTAAAGTTTTCATGTCACTTGTTTTTAAATACTTTATTAACAGTGTAGTAAAAGTGGAGGCCCAAGAGAATGACCCATTCTATGATGTTATTGCTATTGTGGATCCATTGACAAGAGAAGCACAGAAGATGACTCATTTATTGATTGTAAGATGGTGGTAATTTCTTACAATTTGCATATTTGTAGTTCAGTTGTTACTAAACTTGTTCTAATTTCCACAGACAATGTAGTAAAGGGTAAACAAAATCTGGTTGGGTTTTTTTTTTTCCTTTAAAATACGTGTTCAGTTATTTTAATTCATAAAAGAAGTTGAGGATGACCTAATTCATCATCACGATTACCTTATTTGCAAGTAAAATTCAGATGCCCCATGCCCCAGTGCTCTTAAAGTGACTCTGTAAGTGCTCTCTACAGTCAATAGAAAGAAAGGAGGAGATTGTGTACATAATTTTTTGCATTTTAAAGTCTTAGGAGGTATGTGCTTCTTTCCATTAAACCAGATCGCCTTAGTTTTCCAAGGCACCTAAATGAGGTGGTCTAAATCTGACCTGTAATATCATCATAAGAAGATTGGACTATAAACCTTTCAGCTCTTGGAGGGGTATTTCTCAGTTGATTAATGCTACCAAGTATATCTAGATAGGCTTCCATTGTGTGTAGCTATTGATCTTCTAAAGAGAAACTGTCCTAAAAACACAGCTGCTAAAATTATTTTCTTCTTTCACCTACTGCAGAATATCACTCTTTCTCAGGTTCCTTTATAGTTTCCCATAAAAATGTAAATTTTGTCTTCACTTTATGGTCTATTACAATTCTGAAGCCTCCAACTTGATTTTTGCTGCATCCTATTTTATCTCTTTTTTTCTGCAGTAATTATGCAAGTTTCATAAATTCTTAACTTGCTTTTTCCCCTTCCATTTTCATACTCTTCTATATCAAATGTTGAAGCATCCACTCACTCTTCATAGAGTGGAGCAAAGTAAAACATTTTTACAAATTCATGAAAAATGTTGCCATTTCGAGACTCCAAAATACTAGCCTTTCTCTAGAACCAGACCTTTCATGTCACCATTCTCAGTTAAAATGAAAGCTTGATATTACCAAATGAAAATATTTTCATATTGAAATGGACTGGAAACTCTCCATTTAGCCAGAAGTTCATATTATGAATATAAATCACATCAAGGACCTTGTAGCTCAGAGCAGAAACCTCCATTCCCCTGAGCTCAACAGGCTCCCTCACGCATGCCTGGGCAAATGACTCCCATGGTGTCCCAAGCTGTTCAGCTATTGCAGATCCTGCTTGATTCATAGGAACCCTAGCTTTATGCAGGAAGCCAACCCTTAGGAAAGAATAATGAAATGCTGTTGAAAGTAAACAAACCAGAAATAGTTTAATGTAGATTAAACTTCTTAATAATATCTTTTAAATGCAGAAAAATCACCTGAAAATTATATCTATATATTATATATTATATATTATATATTATATATTGTAATATATTATATATATTATATATCTTACTTAGTTGATGTTGTAGTTGTTGTTGTAGTAGTAGTAGTAGTAGTAGTAGTAGTAGTAGTAGTAGTACCTGGAAAGCCACCATCTCCTGCTGTAGAAACAAAACAGACATACAAATACAGCAAGCCCCAAACTCAAAGTTCTTAAACGAATGCCTTTCTGATTAGCTTACTATATATATACATGACTTAAATACTATAAACTTGAATCACTGGAATATATTTATATTTAAAGGCTCTTTTTTTTCAGTTACATAACTGGATTAAAACAAAGTATATTGGGTTGGTAACTATTCATGGTGCAAAATTTGTGGAGTGACTACCATGGCCGAACACATGATTCTTGCCTCATTCTGCATTGAATATGTCCATATCATGATTGGGGTTTTTTTACCCTGGTGAAATTACTCTATTCTATTACTTTGTGTCACTTAATAGTCACTTCAAATAAATCTTTTGGCATTTTTTATTAAGAATACAAACAAAAAGTTACTCATATTAAGAGGGATTGAAATTGAGAGAGGTGTAAATAGCTTTAGGTAGGCTGTAATCTAAACTTTACTGCTTAGTGTGAGAGACTGGCAGTTTAAGGATAGAGGCAAGGTATGAATCAGAGCATGAATGAGAGCTCAGTCAAAGCTGCTGTCTGTTTTTAAAATAGGTACTGCATTGTATCATAAGAACTGCTCTAATCCTCTCCAGAGTGAGGCAGATAGCACCTTCCATATAACCTGTGTTTTCCTTTTTTCAAAAAGTTTTGTTACAGACTTCAGCATCAAGTATTTCCAGACAAGGCAGAGTCACTGTCTACTGTAAATATTTAAATACCAGCCATAACTTTACCATGGTTGGACCACATAAGTTCCCAGCAGAATATATGGAAAAGCTAGCTAGTCCTGAAGTTATGAAGGTGATCTCTAAGTTGATGTGAGAAAAGTAGAAATTCCTTCTGCTGAAATGGAGGACACAATTGAAGAGTTGTGGGGGTTTTTTTCTTCCTGTTCACCAAAAACATGAGGAAAAATTATTCTACATACTCCTAGATGTCCACCTTTTTTTCTTGTTCCAGTAAGTATCCAGTAATTCAAAAATGTGGAGAGGAAAAATCAAAGCTTTCATTTTTTCTGTCAGTTATCTTTTGCCTTTTGTCCTTTGTTCTTTGTGTCTTCAGAGAGAAATTCTTATTCCATCCCTAAAGTAACAGGAATCCCTGAAGGAGCCCCTTTTGATAATGTAGTCCGATTTCCTATATAACACAAGTCACAGGACTTCTTTTTAACAAATAGTATTTGAAGTAGAAGTAATTTTTTAATCAATTCCTAATTTAAATATTACCAAGCAGTTGAGTACAGATTAGAGCTCTTACTGAGCTTTTCCAGTGGCTAATTAACCTGAGTGTTTAACTCAAACTTGGAATTACAGATTTTTATTTAGATCCATGCTGTAAGCATCGATGTTCTCATCATTTTGCCAGTTCTGTTGAAGATTCTAAGTTTGTTTTCAGTGCAGATGCTTTGTATTATGCTGAAGTTCACAAACAATTCCAAGTGACTGGTTGAATAATTATTTTTTACTGAGTTAATGTTCTTCAGATGAGTTGTGGTAACTCAAGTAAGCGTTCTGCAAATGACTTTTTATTGTGCACATGCACAATAAAACTAGCTCTTGAATAATTTTCAGGCCTCCTGAAATAATTCAGCCATGTTTTACAGTGCTTCCTAAACTAAATTTCCATGCTCTTCGAATGTTCTTATTTAAAGTAAACAGACTGAACTCTTCAAGTATCCTATAAAAGAGTCTTCCTAATTTTGTCACCATTTTCATGCGTTGACTCGAATGCCCTGGTTTTTGGTGTCCTCAGAAGCCCTAAATAGTAGAACCAAGTTCAGTAGTTCAGAAGTTGTGTTGTTGAAAAACACAGAGATAATGAATTATTGTCTTATTTGTCATTTCCTATTTAAATTCCTTTGAAATGTTAATTAAGAATGGCTTTTTTTTTTTTTTGGCTACTGTACTAAATTTCATGGTCAGCTGATGAATTGGGATGGTACATCAGCCTTCTGCAAGATAATTTCATTCTACACAAAAGCCTATCAAGGCAGATTTCTAAAGAATCATTCTTGCTAATGGGAGGAGGGTTTTGTTTTGTTTGAAGGTGAAGTCCAATACAGCTTTTTATCATTATCTTTATTCTGAATGGTAGATAGATATTTGAGTCACTTTGACATCTATTCTGATTTTGGTGGTCTTAAACTTGTGACATGTAATGCTTTTCCTTCTTATGCTTCCAGTGCTGTTGGGTTCTCATTTCCTGCTTCTTCACTTGTTCACACAAATATGCTATTCCCTAGTCTTTATTTTTTATTCAGTAGTTTTTCAGTGATGGTGTTCAGGTGACACAAAGGATGAGAATAAGAAACTAGGAATAGAAGAGGTCCCTAGGGCTAAGTAAAGTTACAGCATTGTAGTAAAGAATGTGTGTAAGCCATGGGTTGAACTGAGGAAAGAAAAATTACAGTTATAATAAAAGAGAGATTTAATGATGACTGTTGTCTTGCTTTGTTCCCAATTTATTTGCCAGTGTAGTAATTTTAGATATTAGCCTTACTAATATGGGTATTGTAACTTAGCTTTTATATCTTATTGGCTTTTCTAATATCCCTAAATGTAGGCACAGCTGCTTTATGCTTTCAGATGAGCACTTTGTATCAGAAACCACAGAAATTATGGTAACTTGATAAAGGTTTTTATGATTGCTTTAAAGAAATTAATAACTTTGTTAGCTTTAAGCAAAACAGATTGCTCACAAAAATAAGAAAAAAATACTGTCCTAATATTATGGTTCCTATATAACAGTGTACAGCACATTAGTATTTTAGAAATGAACAGATGAAGAAACTGAGAGGAAAAAAAAATAGAAATAAGTTCACTTAACTTACCAAAATGTTTTGAAGTTAATTGAATGGTTTAATACACTGTTAATATATTGTTGACATTTAAAATTATTAAGTAATTGAGTATTAAAATAGCTCTCTGAACTTTACTGTATTTAACAGTTTTCCCTATACAACTATTTTAATAAGAGTGAAAGTAATTGTTTTAAGATTGGTTATTGAATAAAAGGCATGTGTTGTACTTAGACACCCTCAAGTGCTTTAAAATCACTATGTAACAAGGGTGATAATATCATTTACTCAAGCATTGGAAAATGGGGATAGCTGCTCTTTAAAAAACTGCATCAGTAGGAGAAGACATTAATATTTTGACTATCAAGAATATCATGTGCTAAATCATGCAGTTTTAGGAAAGGTCGTATCTTTATTTAGAATATCTGACAATATCCTTTAATATACAGATATATTTACATCTTTTAAAAGTTTTAGATTTCTGCTGAAACTTGAGAAGTGGCAGAATGTCACAAGGGTAACTTTGGCTTATTTTCAAAGTTGGGTGATTACCAAGAACCATTTTTTACAGAGATTTTTTTTTCTGTAGGTACTCAAGGACATTATCAATATGAAACTCAGGTTATTTTTGAACTGCAAATCTAAGCTGTCTGAAGTGCCACTGAAGAGGTGAGTAGTTCATAACTTTTCATGTTTAGTTTGGAAAAACAGCCTTGATGGTGTATATTCTCTTAAAAAGTAAACATTGCTTTGTGCTGCTGGATTCTTTTTGTTGACTCCTTTTTCACTGAATGTTACCTAAGCAGTTCGCACTTGTTTAGAGAAGTTCTTGTTCTAAGGTGTCAAGCATGCTATCACAGGGAAGTGATCTAGTCCATCGACTGCACCTCTCATTGCCAGGCCTTAAAGAAATCAATGGACATTCTTTTATGCCTGTGAAAACTTGCAGAGCGAGATTGTCTTCCTAAGTTGTTCCCTTCTTTACAGCCCACTGTTTGTGTAATGAATTTTACAGATCCAGTACTCTTAAGAATTAAATTCATCTGAATAAATGTACAGTCTGCATTTGAGATGTCATTGTATTTCATTGAGAATATGATAGACTGAATGTATCTGCCATAAATTGAAGTTTCTTTTATCTGTGTGTTAAAAACAGGGTTCTCTAATTCAGTGATAGACATTTACACTGAAATTAATTCCCCAGAGGGGATTCCTTTCCCTCTAAGAGAAATGTTTAAGCACAAGCCATCTCCTTGGCAGGTATTTTACCTATAATCCTAACACTTACATTACTAATTACCTTTGAGAGAGGCCGGTGGTAGTGCCTGTCCTTTAGCCAGTGGGCTGGAGAATTAATCACTTGCCCACAAAACAGAAGTCCTTAGTTTTTATTCATTTTGAGAGGAATTATTCACATCTCTTACTCCACAAGAGGGTCTTAATCATCCGTCTTCTGAGTGTCTTGTGTGAATCTCATTATGGCTGCTTTTGAAGCTGGGCACTTTGCAGGTTTTAGTGCCTGGTTCTTTCCTTGTCCTTGGGAGAACTTTTACTTGTGGAATAAATGGGGTGAGAGCTGGAGAGGAATAGAGAAACTTTACCTTTCCTCTGGTCTGTCTTTGCTGCTGCTAGTGATAGGAGCCATCCGATAGAGATAAGTCCTTCTGCTTAGTTCAGTGATGCAGATTCTGAGAATTCAAGGCTGCTCACAGTCTAGATGCACCTCTTGGGTGTTCACTTTCACGGCCTTTAGAGTGTTGATGGAAAATAGGCATATCCACAGCGAAATTACCAAAGGTGAATGGGTCTGTGTTTGTCTACCAGCCCATTTGATATGCTGTAGGTATTGTCTGATGGTATTCTAAAAGAATAGGGAGCTGCTTTGCCTCCAGACATCATCATACTTGGTAAATATTCACCATATTTGGAAATATTTTAGAAGAGCTTCATGTTTGAACTTTGTATTTCAGTAAAAACTTGGGTTTTGTCACTCTTCTTTTTCAACAGCTTTTATCGTTTTGTTCTGGAACCAGAATTAACTTACAGGATAAACAAGCACCTTCCTTCTGAACCTGTAGCAAAATTCCTAGAATTGCCAGAATCACCTCTTTTGACATTAAACATGATCACTCCTGAAAGCTGGTTGGTTGAAGCAGTAAACAGTTCCTGTGATCTTGATAACATTCATTTGCAGGAAGTAAGTAATAGTTTGCAAACACTGTAAAACTTGTGTTGGTCCTTCTACTTCAAGAGGGAAGTGGATATGTTGTGAGATTTGTCTCACGTCTGTTCTCCGTAAATATTTTCTTCGGTAATTGATTATTTAGTCAATTGTGGTGGTTTAGGCCAAATTCAGGGACATCAATATTTTACCATTTCTATTGTCATCATCTTTTTTTCATTTTCTCTCTTAAAAAAAAAGACAAGTCTTAAAGGAAAGCAATGGAATAGAAAAAGATCAGAATGCAAAGTACAAGTTAAAGCAATTTACCTGCTATACTGAGCTTTGTGTTTAGAGAAATACTACATTTAAGATAAAAGTAAAGCAATTAAAGGATTCTTTGTTTCCTAGTTCTTGTAACCTAGGTAAATCTTCCTATAAACTGGAATTTATGACTGTTTATTAACATAGTTTAAAATGTATGTCACCCTCTTTTAGTTCACAATTCTTTCAATTATTATTTAATTACATTTTAATCCCTCATCTCCAAAGTCATTAGATTTGAGTCAATAAGCTTATGCAAAATATTAAGGGTGTTTGATTGACCAAAGCTGAGCATTTGGAAAGTGTTCTGTGAAAGTAAAGTTGGGATTTCCCTTACCAAAGCAGAAGTGCCTCAGCTTCCTCAACAGTCAGTGGAGAGGAGGTCCCTCCAGAAAGTGGTCCTTCCTCTTTGTCTTGGATACCTGTTTTATAATTGAGTGAAGTTCCTTCTGGATGGACCTTTCTTGGGGTTTTTTTGACTGTGGGAGTTACCTTGAGGCAAATCCCACACAGCGTGTTTGTGACTTTAACATATGGCTTTTCCCACATAGTTACGCGACATAATTTATTGATGAAAGTTTTCTTCTATAGATAAAAGGGGCGGTTATAGCAGAGTATGAACTGGAATATATATTGCTTGAAGGACATTGCTTTGATGTGACAACTGGACAACCTCCTCGAGGGTTACAGTTCACTCTGGGCACAAAGAAGAATCCTGTCATGGTCGATACTATTGTGATGGCCAACCTCGTAAGTACTTAGTACAGGAATAGTCATTACAACTGAACCCTTCTTGTGAGAATTCTTCGTGAGCATCTTGTTCTTTAAATCCATTTCTCTGTGTTGCAAGCTTAGTAATGCTAAAAGTAACAGGCATAACCTGGAGCTGAGCTCATCTCCAGTTAGCTGAGCTTTCCCCCTGCTCCTCTCTTGTGACCCAGAATAGGTTTGAATATAGCCTAATTTTAGACTCTTGCCTGAAGTGCCTAAACTGATAGCCCAATTGCCTCTAGTAGGTGGTAGAAGGTGGTTATATTCAGGTTGAGATTCCCTGACAAATGTAAGGTATGATTCACATTGTGATTAAAATAACCCTTTTTGTTATGCAATGATCCAGGCAAAAGAAGGCTCGTATTTTAGACACTTCAGGTAAGTGCTTAGAGCCTCTGTGGGACATACCCACACCTGAGAATTCTTCTCATCGTGCAGAGTAATTATTTTTCATGTTGGCAGTCTGTAGAGCAGAAGGCCATGTGACTTCTGAAGTGAAAAATTTATTTTCTATTGGCTAAGAGATTTTGATAGGGAAGGATTTTGATGAATAAGACCTCTTACCTATCTGCTGTTCTCTATTCTCTGTAAATACTGTATCATAAGGAATGAAATGCTTAATAAATTGTGAATCTTCTCTTTTTGCACAAGTACTGAATGTGGTCTCAACAGTAGATGATGATTGGCATGATGAAACTTCTAACAATTCTTCACATTTGAAAGCTTGCTCTGTCTGACTTTGACATGGCGATAGCTGTCTGCACTGTTCCTGAAATGGGAAGGAACTGTGTTGACTTGGAAAGTTGTTCCACACAGTAATTTTGAGTTTCAAAGAAGCTTTTCAATTTAGGGTCAGTTCAATAATTTATTTTTCAATAAATTTTTCTCTCACTTACTTCCTGTCCTTGGTAGAGTTTCTGTACACAACTGCAATTCAGCTAGAAATAAACGGAGCACTGAAAGATATTAAAATGCACATAAAGGAAAGGTGATAGTTGGTTGCATCACTGACACACTTCTGTCGGGGCTGGTATAAATGTTGGATAGTTGGTTTTTGTATACGTAGATGGTTGAGTCTGAAATGCAACCAGAACAAGTGCATGTCTTTTTTACTTAGGGGTATTTTCAGCTGAAAGCAAATCCAGGTGCTTGGATGCTGAGATTACGTAAAGGAAGATCTGAAGAGATTTATCAGGTTTTCTCGTAAGTATGAATCCATCATTGAGAAACAAAAATGATTCTGAAAGTGCAACATATTTTGAAAAGATCTGACAATACTGAAGGAAAATAAGCAAAGATAGCATTAAAAAAAGTATAAGATACAAATGATGATTTAAAGTTTGTAAGGGATACCTTATTTCCTTACATTGTTGTTGTTTGATGGCTTCATGTGTTTTTGAAGGCATTTCAATATGTTAATGCATAATAAACCTAAGCTGCTCACCTAGACTAGATGCCAGCTAAGTCTCTTACACAGCTACCAGACACTTGCCCTGTCAGTTCCATGCATGGTTAGCACTATCACACAATTGCTTGCACCAGATTCTGTAGAAATATCACTCATGGTTTTGTTGATTAATATTCTGGCATTCCCAACATACTTAACATGTAATTTCAAGAGTATGTCCAATGGAGCTTTGCCCTCCAGAAGTATCTTGATCAGCTGGAAGAAGTACCACGAATTTCCCTCTCATAATTTTTTTCAGCCCTGAGGATGCCTCTGAATGCAGTATATTTATAGGTGGCATCTTTTTTTAACAGGACAATTATATTCATTTCAGTTCTAGACTTTTTTCTTCAATTAATTCTGAGTGTTTCTTAGTTGTCTAAGTCATCTAAGAATCACTGTGGTTACACCTCCACCTTAGGATATAAAAGCACCCTTCATTTCGAGACCCTGGCTGTATGTTGACTGCGCCACATTTCCCTCTTGGGAGAAACCTCTGTACATGGAAGAGAAGTTGTTTTCCCATAAATGGCATTTACTTAACATCTCTGTGGCTTCTAGATCTGTAATTTCCATGGTTGATTTTCATATAAAGGAATATATATACTCACCATCATTCCAACTATTCCTTAGAAGAATCACCTTTTCCGCATGTTTTATGTAACAGCATAGACCTGTAGCACATGAGAGCTTTCTCTTGAAGCTTTAGCTCTAATCCCTTCTAGAGGACCAGTTTTGTTTATTTAATTTCAGCTTCAGTTCTTCCTTTTTCCTGTTATCTCTCTTCCCCCTCAAAGTAATTGTGTGGCTTGAAATAGGTCTATTTCTTATAAAATATTTATTATTACTTGAAGCCCAGGAATACATAGTTCTATATGTTGTTATTCATCAGCTGCTATTAAAAACCAAAAAATTTGATGAACCTCTTTGTGGTTTTGAACATTTAGTTAATACATTAATATCAGTGTTAGGGAGAAATGTTAATGGGATGTTAGATTCATTGTATTTGTTTGCCATTTTCAATTTATTTTTTTTCCAGAAATCACTTACAATCTGTTGAAAAAGCAGAAAAACATAGTCCTTACCCTAAGAGGTTCACCTAATCTCCACCAACTGTAGCTGTACCATTTGTCTAGTTTAGCATTTAATTCTTAAGAAATATAAAGTGATTTATGTAAGATAGCATGGTTTTAAAAAAGATTGTAATGAGGTGTAGTTGAGTTAAATAATGAAACAAAATGAAACAAAACCATCTACATTCTAGACTGGATCAAAGGAAATTTAAATGATCTGCTGGGGTTTTGCCCATTTTCCCTATGTAACACAAATGGGCTTAATTGAACTCAGCTAAGTTAGAAAAACTAATACCTCATGAGGAATCTAAGCAATACAATTTATTTCATTATTACAAGCTGTAGACTTAAAGTACAACAGGAAAAGTATGTTTGGGGGGCTGCACCAGGATCTTTGATATTTCTTTTATGGTATTAATAGTATGAAGTTGCTATCAGAACTCAGGCAACTGTTTGATAGGATAGAATTTTGCCAAGAGCTATTGCAGTATATTCTCCATCCTTACATATGAGTCATACCCTCTCCTGTTGAACTGTGAGATGAACCTGTTTTCTTTGAGGCACGGTCCTCTGCTTATAAATAGGCTGTTAGGAGAAATACAGGACTTTGAAGTTACAGCACGTTCTGCATCGCAGTACTTACCTTATTTGCTTCTCTCGTAGTTGCAAGTAATTTATTTTTACTTTATGTAAATACACAACGTTTGAAATAAGCTGCCTCTTTCTTCTTGAAGACTGCTTCTAACAAGGATCATTATTTTGATGCAGTCATGCTTTTAAATCAATTTGTTATTAATAAATTACTATGAATATTAGGAAGATGAAAATTGTTACACTCAGCAATAATCTGAGCACTGCTTATTATTGGAACTTTGATGTTGGTAGGAAAACAAGTAGGTATTGCAAGATAAGATTGCAGAGAAAAATTTATAGCTAAAGATATATATAAAATCCTGATGAATATTTTAATTTTAAAAAGGCAGGTAGATATAATTTATTGTATTTTGATGTCATGCAGACTGCTTAGCTGAAAGTGGTATCTTTTATAATTTGGGCAAGGAGTTGTATGTTTGTTTCTTGGACTTGAGGTTTTAAAGGATCTGCATTTGTTGAACCCAAATTCTTTTGTTCCCCATATGGAAAATTATAATTTGTATTATATTGGTGCTTACTTGCATTGGTATTAAAAGTGTTCTGAAACACGTTAAAGTTGTGACATAAACAGTCTGCTAGACACGTTTAGCTTTTGACAACAATTACATAACAGTAAGAGAGCTGTTACTACATATGTAACAGTGCTGTCAGTATGGAAGATGTTTTGCTTGGATTTAAAAAGGTTTTTCCTAGTAGGACAGAAATTCATCAAATTGAGTTCTGTGCAGAGTAAAACAGTTGGCGCTTAGTAAAGATGGAGCCCGCAGGGAGGCATCCACAAAAGAGATTTAGGGAGACAAAGCAATGTTGTTGAATTTACATCCAAACCAAACACTCTGAGAGTATTGTAAAGACTTTGGAAAATCCTCTTTATCAGCAGAATCTTCTTCATCTACATACAAAATTCATAGTATAGGAATTTTGAGGTAACTGAGTGAATAACAGAAAATTTTGGTTGTGTAAACACTGGGGGCAAGAATGGGAACAGCAGACTGGCTGCTGCTATCAGCAGTTTGTTTGGATCTAATTTTACTATTTTTGAACTTTTTAGTGACACACTTTATTTAAAATGGAATTCAAATCTGAGCACTATACATCCCTGTGATAAAAAGACCATTGTTGGCTGGGTGTGCATATGTATGATACTTTAAAAGTGTGAAAATAAAACTACGATAGAGAGTAGAGAAGTTCAGATAATCCTGAACATTATTTTGTGCAAGGATAGGCCATCTCTATGAGACTTAGTGACTACAGGTACATTTTACAAAAAATGTATTACATAGAAAATTCAGATGAGTGTGTAAAATCCTGCAGTAAGTGGTATGGTACACGTTGAAACCAGATTTAAATATTTCTGTTTTCTAGGGGAAAAAAAATGAAGCCTAAGGGGTAGTAGATTACTTTCTTAAACCCATTTTTTGTATGGGTAGTTTTAGCAAGAGGAATAATAATACTTATACCCACATAATGCTGATAAAAGACATAAGGGATTGAAGGGGAAATATATGGGCTATTGAGGTGTAAAAGCTAGAAAATTTCAAAATTATGTTGCTATTATGCTGTATCACAGTAACAGGAACAGTAACATTTTTCATATTAGCTACTCTGTGGACTGCAGTACAGCTTGGAGGCACCTGAATGGCTTTAAACTGATGTTCAGTAGGGCAGAGGTTCGTGTGGTGCTTGCACAGCTGTGTCTTCAGGGGTACAGTTTCCAAAGCCTGCCAGTTGAAAGCCAATCTTAAATACCTCAGCACTGTAATGAAGCCTTCCCTATACTTTTTTAAGCAGATCTATTTTAAAAGTACATTTAATGCCATCACATAGCAATTTCTGTTTTCCATACTTGAAAAATAAATTGTTGTTTAATATTTGAATGTAATATATCTCTCTGTAATACATAATATGTTTGTCTCTAGGTTACTGCATTTTTTTTTCATTGATTGGTAAATCAGCTGTGAAAATTCAAACTAAAAAGTAAGGGCTACCACTGTTGACAATGTCCAGTGATGAATAAAATTCAGAAAGTTTTTGAAGCTAAAATATAATTAGGTGCAAGTGAAGTAATTTTTTTTCTATAAATATCAGCAATTCTAAACCTTACTCTCTGATTAAACCCAAGTAACAATGCATATTTTAATGAGACAGTACATTTACATGGGTTTTTTCTCCTCACAGTCACGAAGGAACAGATTCTGTAGCTGACCTGACAGACGTTATTGTGGTATTAAACAACTTCAGAAGCAAAATTATCAAAGTTCAAGTATGTATGCAGTGTTTCCTTATATGAAATATGACTTATGCTTACGTGTCTCAGGCTATATTTAATTGAAATATGTATACTGAAATATATAATTTAGATTTTGTATAATTAAAGAGAAGGATGTGCAAATTAATGTAGTTAATTTGAGCCAATCAGGTTATACTAATTGTGTGGGAGATTTGTTAAATAGCTGTTAAACATAGATAACATTTATCTCATCTTGGTGACTTAAATTCCCTCTCTGCTTAGCAGGAGAGAGTCCAAAGGACTGCTCATCCCAGCTCATATATGGATTTAAACCAAGAGAATGATCTCTTGAGACATCCATTTCTCTCCAGTGACTGAGGAGAGATTTACACAAAGTGCAGATACCATAATGGAAGTCAAAATTAGGTGTGTTGAATTTTACCCTAAGCTGCCAGATTTGTGTAAATGAAATTACATTACTTCCATGAAATGTATCAAAAACATCTAATGAAGCACCACTTATATTGAGGAGAAGGATCCTCATAATACTATATATTTTCCACTGTTTTGTAAATATTTTAAAACACCAGATAGGAGTCTCTTCCCCAGTCCTGTAACTGAAAGTTTCCAGAACCGAGAGAAAATGTGTAAAACTCTGGAGCGTGATGAGCCTGTCTTTAAACCACAGCGAATGGGTAAAAGGGTGCCTAATTTCCCTATTTCGAGCCAAAATAGGAATATTATTCTATGTGAAAGGTGGTATCTATTAAGCTTAAAACTAGAATATGTAAGCTCTACCATTCAGTTGAACTCTAGAAACACTTCAGTGATCTGTAGGATGGGGCTTCAGGAGCTTTGGCTAAAAAGACTCATGATTTAGTGTCAACAGAAATCTGTGTTAGCTTGACAATATAAACATGTGAAATTAATATGATTAGAATGGAGTATGTTCAGACATCCAGGGTGTAAGAAGCTATTTGGTTTTCAAAAGCAGTTTGATTTCTTTTAATCAAGGAAATTGAGGTGGTAAATGAAATTAATCTTGAGCCTTTATAAGCATCTGGATAAGGCAGCAGAAATTGCTCAAATTGGATGGGAGAGCTTATGTTTCAGTGACAAATTTGTCACTTTCTCCTTGTGAAGGGCTTATGAGAATGACAGTTTCCTCTCTGGTAAGTTCCATTGTGAGGTGCTACACTTCTGCCAGCTAATGGCTGGATCACAAACTCGTGAGGGAGGAAAATGTCATAAAATTCACCACACTTGTTGTTACTGTTTGCATAAAGATGTACAGAGGGCTTGAACATGCTGCCTGATTTATTAATCACCATAGTTAGTGGCTCTAGCCAGTTAGTACACCATAGTTAGATATCACAGTGCAAGTAGTAATTTCTATCAACTACCTTCCCAAGTTGCACAAATGCATTTATTTTACTGACTAGGTACAGAAAAAGCCTGATAAAGTGAATGAAGAGCTTCTTACAGATGTAACAACAGAAAAAAAAGGAAATATGGAATCAGTTACAAGGTAATGCATAATTTGCCTCTAATTCAACTGTTCATTTTCAACATGTTTATTATTACTCATAGCAAGTAATTTGCTTACTTGCTAGTGATACAACTGTGTAAAAAGGCTCTCCAAGGGATTTATAATATAAATAAAGAGGGGGAAAGATAAGCTATAATGTCTTGTACATCTCATTTTTTATTCCCTTCTTAATCCCTCCTTTGCATTTCCAGTTCCTCTTCATTTTCTCCTTTGGCTTTTTTTTTTTCATTTTGCTGTGGCAGGGAATCAGTCTCAGTGTGAAACTCTCAGGCAGTTATGTTGTACTCAGATATATCAAACTGAGCATCAAGAAGCAGGCCAGTGCTGCTTGTCTGCTCCTAGACGTAATTTATGAAATCTTAAGAAGTGTTTTTAGCTTTTACTTTAAAGTTTGGGTTCTGTAAGTAATTGTAATAAGCATCTCAAGCATTGCATTTGGGGCTAATAACTTCGTAATAGTTCTAATTTGCTGTTTTGAACAAGACTCAAAAAAGGTTTTCTTCAGTTTTCAGTAGCTTGGGCAATGGTTGTCAGTCACAGACTGCTAAAGAAAATTAAAAAAGGCATAGCAGTCCTACTTTATGTAGTAATTAGTTGGCTCCAGTTAGTCCTGTACACACACATCTGTTGGTAGATCCAGGACTGGATTCTGTTCCAGCTTTAAAATATCTCATGATAAGGCCTCTTGTACCACAAGTACCTACAGACCTAAGATTATATTGAGAGTCTGTTGCTGATTTTATGTTTATCATCATTTATCCACCAGATATCCACAGATGATTTTACTGTTACAGTATGATAGAATCACAGAATGTTAAGGGTTGGGAGGGCCCTTAAAGATCATCCAGTCTCAAACCTGCCTACCATGGGCAGGGACACCTTTCACTAGACCAGGTTGCTCAGAGCCCCATCCAGCCTGGCCTTGAACACTGCCAGGGATGGGGCAGCCACAACCTTCCCTACAGTAAAGAATTTCTCCCTAATATCTAACCTAAATTTCCCCCCTTTCAATTTGTACTCATATTGACTGGATTCAGAAACCCTCCCAGACAAATATGCTACAACTCTCAAAAATCTCTTCCTGCGGACCCACGCTGCTGCACAAAGGTGCCTCCTTTGCAGAACAATATTAGTTGAAGGAATTTTTCATTGAGTTCAAGCTTCCTGTTTCTAACTGGCTGCATCAAAGGATGTATGTGCAGTGATCAAAATCTTATCTCCCTCTAAGAAGGTTACAAGGCCAGAGATCTCTCAATCTTTCAGGTCTTGCCTTTTATCACATTGGCATTCGTCAGGCTCTGAGCTTGGCTGGGCCAAGGAAGCCCCTCACCCAGTGAAGTTTATTTGCTCTTCCCAGTAGTTCAAGGTTGTGTCTCAAGGGCATGATTTGAGGCTGACTGTCTGTCAGCCTCTTGCCATCTAGGAACTTGTCAAATACCCTTCCTTTTTGTTATCCCAGAATGAAAAGAATATCCACCAGCGCATTGTTCGGTACAGGAACCCACATGTGCTCTAAAATGGGAGTTGTGCACACCACGTTGCCCAATCCTTTTCAAAACTGAGCTGCCCTTCTGCAACTTCTGCACTTTTCCCACGTGACCTTACAGGTCAACCCAGCAGCTTGGGGAGATTTCTGCTTTCTGTAAAGCTTTGCAGAATCCATATTTTCAAGATCCTTGCATCAAACTCTTGATTTTCTTTTTTTGCATGTGATGGCTGCATTAGAAAGAGCTTGACATTCTTACAGTCCTGCTATCATTAAATATAAGACATGGGACAAAAAGTCAGGAAGGAGACAGACTGCTTGGACCTGTGAACTTTTAGTCTGTTCAGCCTGTGAGAATTCAGTGCTGGTTGAGGGGTTGTCTGTCTTCTTTGAAGATGCCACACCATGCAGACAATGCCACGCCATTGATGTCTCTCTCTTTCACCATGCCTGAGTGAAAAGAATGTGGGTTTCTCAAGAGGTTATTCACACCACTTAAACACATTGCAGCCTCTCAGCTATTTCTGATGTTTCAGCTTTGTATTAGTGGAGTGATCTGAATTCTTTTGAATACATTGGAGAGCTGAGACTTGTCTCATTTGCTCTTAAAGATTATGAGGATACTTATTTTTACACTTTCTAAAGGATACTTTTAAAAGGGGTATAACTGGAAGAAAAAGTAATAGGAGTGACTCATGCAATCTAAGTGTGTGAGGAATGACTCACCTTGCAAGAAAGACTATTGAGGTGAATTTCCAACAGTATCAAGCCGTACTGTGACCAATCTGGCTCTGCAGCTCTGAGATCTGTGAAGCAGTGCCTGAGGGAGACTGCAACCACCATCCCCTGGCTCTGTGTGCTGGAAGGCAGATTAAAAACCAGTCCTGGTTATTCAAAACAAGCAAAGAATGCTGTGCAGCAGAAACAGAAACCTCTGTACAACATACTTCGAATACATAGGTTATCTTCTCGGGAGAGGAACTGGATTAATTTGAAGAAGAATTCAGCAAGTGTTACAAGAAACACTTGGGAAATCCCATCACCAGAAACCACTGAATGTTACGAGAGTATTCTGGGAAAGGCTACAACTCCTCAGCCTTGTCATTTGCTGTTGTGGCTGCGCTGGGCTAAATAAGTGATTTGGCCTCGTATGGCCATCTTTTTCTTATGCTCAGTCTTAGAGGATATATTCAGTTTAACCATTTATGGGGCTGTGCAGACTTCCTTCACCTCCAGAATATACATTGGTTGTTCTGCTGTAGAATGTGTGTGGATATAGAATGCATGTGGGTAAAGCTTGGAAAACAACTGTGTCTGATTTTAAAAATTACCAGTTTTCAAGGTATTCTGGCTGTGTGTATTTCTGGTTTTGGGTTTTTTTTTACTGTGATAAAACATGGAATTCTTGTCAAGTTCGGGTTTTGTTTGAATGAAAATATTGCAGACTGCTCTAGTGCCATTGTTTGTCCTGAGTGACTGGGTATGATGTGTTGCTCCCAAAAGATTTTGGTATCATAGGCATGTGCAGGGGAAGTAGAATGTAAGTGTATTTGTTTACTGTAGAATGTGTATTTCTTTTGTGTATTTTCTTACTTTTGATTCTCTATGATCTTAGTGATAATTCAGTAGGATTTTTTTTATGCTGAATGTTTACTTTATATAATTATTTATAATAATTCTTAGATTTTCAGAAGAAATTCCAACAGATGAGAAGGAGAAGAAAAGTGATACTCTTAACATTTTTTCTGTTGCTTCAGGCCATTTATATGAACGTTTTTTAAGGTAAGGAAAGGTAAAAAGGGTAACAAGAATTTCATAGCAAATACTCTTAAGATTTCTTAATAAAACTAAGCAACCTAAAGAAACTGACTTTTTAAAAAACATCTAAGCGGTAAATTTTCAAAACACAGAAAAGTTGTATACATATAGATGTTCAAAAATACCATTGTTCTTTGAAGACAGAAAATGTCTTTCATGCGTGAAGTACAAACATAAAAGATGAAGTTCAGCCTCTCTGTATAAAGACAAAACAGAAGTGGCTTCATCAGAGTTGTGTCTTTTTGTGTTTAGTCCAAACTGCGGATTTACTGCATACACATATGGCCTTACTTACCTCAGGACTCTTTCAATGAGCAGTGATTGCTTTTAAGGAATCCTTACAGTGTTGCCTGATCTCTTCACAACCATCTCTGTTACTTTTCTGATACGAGCACAGGTTTAGTGATTTGATTGCTGAGTCATCTGAAGTTTGAGCATTGTGTTTCTTTCCATCAACCTTCAACCACCTTCGTAAAGGGAAAGACACATTTACTCTAAAGGAGAAAAAGGAATCTTAAAACATCCTGCCTGCTGCTTTGTCTTATTTTTGAGTTCATTATGTCTTGATTTTTAAGGCAGACTTGCCCTGTTGTAAGGCATTGCTTATCTGTCTGGTTACGCCAAAGAAAGGCCATGATAGTGAAAAATAATTGAACCCAAAATAGTAATTTTTAGTGTCATTCTTATTAAGGGTTTTCTGAACAGGATCTGACTTGTACTCTGCTTGTTTCTTTTCAGCAACCTATTCAATTCAACCAATATATTCTAAAATAATTTCAGTTATTTCAGTAGCCAAATTTATGTAAGGTACTAACCATTATTCTAATTTTGTCAGGCACCTCTCTTAGAATAAAACATGTTAATAGATCCACTTTTGAAATTGTTCCTTCTACTATTGCTTAGCCAATCTGGGTCAAATAAGGCCATCTCAAAGTGCCTTTGAACATGTGCTCTTTAAAGCTTTTAATCTGAAATAGATAAAAATTTCTACTTATATTGGGTTAAAGAAATTTATACTTAGAGAGTTTTAGTACTTTCTAAGTGCAGTTGAAATTTAATGACCTGTGTGTATTTGTTTGTTTATTGTAGACTTATGTTTCCACAGAATTATGATGCTTTCTGTCCTACGTCATACAAAAACACCAGTTAAATTTTGGTTTCTGAAAAACTATCTCTCCCCAACATTTAAGGTAGGAGAAAAGTCTTCCTTTTTTCTTCCTTTCAAAATTTAAGTAATTTTTTTTAAATTACAATTGACTAATTATATCAAAATTAAATTTTCATAGTGGAAAATGGTCCCTGCATCTATTAAATGCTATTGAATCTATTAAATCTATTCGTTTGTGTTCTCTTCTGGAACACAAAGCCCAGTGATAAATTATAATAATTTATTGTCTTCTGATGAAATGCTTTTTCTATTGGTGTAGCTGAGGATATTGCTAAAACTGAGGGAACATTTTAAGATAATAAATTGTGTACTCAGTAAGGCCAACACAGCTGCAGCTGCACTGTAGCATTCACTCCTTTTCCTTTTGAGTCCTTGTATGTCTCATATATGTGCACCTGATAGATTTTTTTGTTCTTCTAGGATGTAATTCCTCACATGGCTAAAAAGTATGGGTTCAAGTATGAGTTGGTACAGTACAAGTGGCCCCGCTGGCTTTATCAACAGACAGAAAAACAAAGAATTATCTGGGGCTACAAAATTCTTTTCTTGGATGTTCTTTTCCCTTTGGCTGTGGATAAAATAATATTTGTCGATGCTGACCAGGTAAGAAAAAATAATGGTATATTAACTGTATGAGGAATTAATTTGGGCTTAAATTGATCCAGTTTCATTCTCTGTGGCCATTTTATTTGGATGTTGGTCTTGTAAGACTGTTATAGTTGTACAAACAGAACCAGTGGTGTTGCAGAATGTAAATGCCAGAATTTCATTTGTCTTCAGTCGTGTGGACATTAAGAGTTTCACTACACTGAGTTGTCCTAAATTGTCTATGGAGAGAGAGAGAGGCACCTGGAGACATGTGTGTGATCTTAAAGGTGCATTTCACTGAAAGCTTATTGGAGTGATTCCATCTCTGGGTTGATTGTGGGAGGAATTCTGCACTATGGCCAGAGTCTGAGGTGATTTGGAGCATTTGAATAACTTCTAGATGGCTGAAATTCTTCAAGATTAATCCTGTCTCTATTTTAAATTTGTATGCAGTCCTTCATTCAGGAATGGACATTGTATAATATACTGAAAGGCTAAGTGCTGTCTCAGATGAGGCATTGAAGAGTTTATCACAAGGTTATTAAAAACCTTGGACAAATTCTAATGTATTTTGTTCCTTTTCCAAAGCTCAAGAATAAATTAAATTTAGGTGTAGCAATTCAGACAGCAGCTTTCTGCAATTTCATCTGGATACACCATCTGGGAGCACTGGTTGTGTCCTAGCTACTGTAAGGACTTCTCTGTGCTCCCAAATAGCTAAAACCTTTTTTTACCACTGATAAATTCCGTAAGTGGGGTTTGATGGAAGAAGGATTGATTAGCAAATAAAGGGCATTTGTAAAATGTTATTATAACCTCTTTTTGAAAGTACTTTACCATTAGATACAAGGATTTTTCAAATGATGCAATAATTTTGGAGTGCCCAAGTTGGGTAACAAATAGGAAGGATTCTTTAGAAGACTGGGAGATTTCAAAAGTTATGTTTCTTAATTAAGGAATTTAATATTGGGCAACCAGAAACACTGGTCTGTGAATTGAAAAAATACTGCCAGTTTTATTTAATTTACTCAATAAATGTGTTACACAGGTGACCACTGTTAATAATACAATAAACACTTTTTTTTTCTTGGACAATAATTTAGTAAATATCTCCCAGCGGAATACTTTATCTATACCCCACTGTTGTAGTGTCTCAGAGGTTTTCTTTAATTCAAATTAAACTTTGTGAAGCCTGCTGCAACACCTACCCTCATCTGCAGACCTTGGAAATAGTATTAAATTATAAAAACGGATATATTCTTATTTAGATTGTGAGAAGCGACCTGAAGGAACTCAGGGACCTGGACCTGGACGGAGCTCCCTACGGGTACACCCCGTTCTGCGACAGCCGCAGGGAGATGGACGGGTACCGCTTCTGGAAGTCGGGGTACTGGGCGGCACACCTCGGGAAAAGGAAATACCACATTAGGTAGGATAACCCCTTCCACACTCCTCGTGCAGTCTGTGAGTTTGATTAAAAGCTGGGTGGTGGTGTTGATCACTGAGGCATTCAAGAACCATTCTCAGTAAGAGAGGAATAAGGCAGGAATTCTGATGACATATTGATTTCACTATCTTATGGTAGCTTCAGCCAGTTAATATTAAAAAAAATATCCCTTCAGGATGGGAACGTTTTACTGTCTGATTACTTTTATTACGGTTATCAAAAAGAAGGTGAAACCCCAGAAATCTTTTTTTGAATCCTTTCAGTGCCTTGTATGTTGTGGATCTGAAGAAGTTCAGGAAGATTGCAGCTGGAGACAGGCTTCGGGGCCAGTACCAGGCTCTTAGTCAAGATCCAAACAGTCTGTCAAATCTAGATCAGGTATATATGGCTTTAAGCATTTTGGGGTTTATTTTCTTTCTCTTTCTCAATATGCATGGAATAGCTTGTATCTCAACATAAAATGTTATATAATTCCAAAACATTTGCCTTTTACTGCTGTTTAAGCCCATTTTCAGGTGTGCCTGTGAGCACAGTTTAGAAAACTGAACACTGATGGTTGCTTTTAATTTAAAAAATGAGGAAAAAACCCCAACATACAGGACTTTTCACCTTTATTTGTAGTTTTTCTGTGTGCATTTGTGCTTTCCTCATGATAGCCCTATATCCTGATAATTATATTCTTGTTTAGCAAGAGCTTGTTTCCTTTTTCTTCTTTTTTTTCCATTAACATAAATTTAATTTTCTTTTGTAAGCAAATGCATTCTGGTGGTTGCTGTACATGATTGCCCTGGGGTGGCTGGAGTTTGTCTCACTTCGGGTGAACTTCAGAAGGCTTCATAAGTGAGATTGTCCCTGCTTCTGGTATTTTCCTTGTGGAATTACTAAAGCACAGAAGATTTTTACCTGCCTCCAGCAGCAACAAGATCCCATGGTAGCAAAGCCCACATCTGTCAGTGCTTTTCCACACCCCTGCTCTGTGAGCAAGAGTCTCTTACATAAGGACATTGTTGCCACTTGCATGTTTTTTTTCCCAGAAGTAAAAGTAAACATTGAAAATAGCAGTTCTTATGATATTGGACAAAGAAAAGTGGAAATACAGCCACACTAAAAACTCAAAGTAGACTGGACACCCGGAGCTGGAGCAGCCTTTAGCTGTATGTTAAGAGCAAAAGACTGATATAACAGCAACGTTCAGAGCCCCCCTCTTTCTGGACAATAGAATGAATGACTGGCCCTGATCACCCACGCAGAGTCCTGATGTGATAGAGCTGTATGTTCTCCAAACACAGTCTTACCCACATGTACAAGGTGTCTTTCAGAAAGACCTTTTAAGATTCAGAGGTTACAGGGCTTCCACCATAATTCTGGTTTTCAGAAAATTGGTTTTATCTAGTGTTCTCAAAATACTAAAACTTCTCATTTTCAGATTCTTATCTTTCCAATTACAGCATTAATATGTGATAGCATATATCTCTTATAAGTCTGTTGGATCAAATCAAAAGCCACTTAAGGACCAGATGTTAGGTAGCTAAATCTTGGCAGAATGGAATTGAAATCACTTTGGAAAGTGAATATTTCAAAGTAATATTTTCATAGTAATCTGGTTTGACTGTATTAACAGGAACTACTTGCTGTCTTCGTTGCTACTTGTTACACAAAATACAGCAATGCTCCTGGAAATACAAACCACAGTGCAGTGTATTTGAGACCTGGAGAGCTTTCATCTGCTGATAAGGATGCGTTATGACTCTTTTATTACTATTTTCATTTTAAAGACCGTTCTGGAGTGCTCACTGCCCTTCTCAAAGAAGCAGCAATCTCAGCTCTCTGCTCATCTGCCAGCAGTGCCATCTTCATGGGTGGTAGTTAAGGCTCTTAAAGCACAAAAGAGAAGTAGATAGAAGGGAAAGTGGTGATTTAAAATGCCAAGGGGAATGAGTATAGAACTCCTAGGGAGAAAAAACTACACATCATAAAAACTAGACTTCCAGTACAGTAATTTTGTTCGGAGGGTTTTTTGTCTTAATTCTTTTTTTTGTTTGTTTCCTTTAAATCCTGGAACTAACAGCTGACTTTCTACTTTTTACTCCACATAACAATTTTTAAATTCACAGCTTCTAAAATTACTGTAGTAACTCAGGAATTGTGATTTCATTTAGAAAGTCAGAGAGGCACAACAGAAAACCAGTTTCTCTTCTTTTGGGATTGAAATGGTGATAAACCATTTTTTAATCTTCGAAAAATTACAAGTTTTGCAAAAAATAAAGCATTTCAATTAGTGTTGAATATGTTGGCTCTCAGTATACTTATATTTGATGTAATCTTTCTGTACTAATGTCTATATTTGAATTAAATTCTACCTCTTTCATAATGCAGCAATATGTGCTATTTTATTTTGTCACGTTTAGCAGTGTGAATTGGCAAAACAAGATGTGACTAATACTTGAGTAGTGACATTTATTCTAAAATATAATGTAATGCTTGCACACGTGAAGGAGCTTACAAGTGGATGTACCAGTTATTAGCCCTGTTGTTTGTAACTCTGGCCAGAGTATGAGCAGTGAGTGGCTGCCTGAGGTTTTTCTCATTTATAGATGCTGTTCCCTGCATTCAGCCAGATTTTGGTTCAGAGTTTTCATGATGAGAAGACTACCTGACTATGTAATAAATGTCAAAAAACCCCAGAAGTGAAGTAAGGAACATAGCCAGAATAGCAGTTTAAAAGCTTTTCCTTCTCAAGCTCGTGTTTCTGGAATCCATTTTCCTAGAAGTTGTCTAAATTTAAAGTCATGGTGTAATCCTGTATTACATGTTTTTTGAGTTGGGTTGTTTTTTTTCAAATTTAAGGAAAGGAAATCTGGTTTGAGTTTTGCTTTTTAGTAGTATTTATAGTATGACAGGCAGTATCTGAACCAGGGGTATCAAGCAGAAGTGTTGCTTATGTCAAGCTAAGGGAGGACAGACGTAAGGACCACAAAAAATTGACAAGTGCGAGGTGGAATTGGCCATCAAAATGAGCATGACTAAGTATTGAATCTACTTGGAAAAGAACTGGGTGAGCATTTAGAAGGAGATGTAGGAACAATTTGCAGAAATGGTAATAGCAAAAATACTTCTAAGTAGCAGCTTGATAATCAGTTACATTACATTCAATGCTAATTTATGATTTTATGAAATTTGTACAGGATCTTCCCAATAATATGATTCATCAAGTAGCCATTAAGTCTCTCCCTCAGGAGTGGCTTTGGTGTGAAACCTGGTGTGATGATAAATCCAAGAAAAAGGCTAAAACAATAGACCTGGTGAGTTGATCCTGACTTAAATGAGTTCTATAGATTAACAACTTTGCTGTGATTCTGGGGCTTTTGAGGTTAAGTGTGTCCATGTCATGAAGGCAGCCTTGCTGGAAGGCACTGCAACACTCCATCCCTTCCCCTGAAACATTTTCTCCTCTGAGACCTCCCCCACTTGCTCTGTACTAAGTTTGCTTACATTAAAGCTGAAAACTGTACCAAAAAATTAATTATTGCTGTCTCTTAACTGGACAGGATTGAGGCTTTTCATGCCCATACACGTACACTCCTTATAATTTTTCCAGAGTCAGCCACTGGAACTGTGAGGAAGTGCTGTCACCTGTCTGGGCACTGTGGGCTGTGCTGTGAGCTCTATTGCTCCCCACATAGAAGGTTCCTCCAGAACCCACTGACTTAATCTTATGGTGGTTTTCCTGGTCTGTTTCATTGCTATGAGCAGGAGATAAAGCAAAGCTTAAAAAGTGCAATGCTCAGGAGACTGTCCATGTTTGTGAAGAAGTTTTTCTTTGGGAATAGAAACAGAGAAAAATCTTCTTCCTGTCATTATTAACGCCATCCCATTTTTTCCCCATTTTGATTTTTTGACAACACACACAGAGTTTGTGATGTTTTAGATATAATCTGGAAGAAGAACAGACAGTTGGAACTTGGTGTGATTTTTCAGTATGTAAATAGTTTTGTTTTCTTTGTGTCTTTACAGTTGTTAAAATGAGCTTTGTTTGTGCTCTAAAGACATGCTCTCTGTTCAAAATGCACATCAGGTTCAGTTTCAGTGTGCTAATGTCAATCTTGTATCTCCCTGGGCAACTTCATCTAAATCTTAGTAGTTTTGTGCTAGCCATGTCTGTGCTATACTTACAGTCAGCAAAAAGAAAAGTATTTACGATTCATTTGAGCTAAATTCTCTGAAAATGTGTTATTTTCACATTTGCTTTGTTTACATCTAACGTTCTATATGTTTTAAACTTTCAGTGCAACAACCCCCAAACCAAAGAACCAAAACTAAAGGCTGCTGCCCGGATAGTTCCTGAATGGGTTGATTATGACTCTGAGATCCGAAACTTAATACAGCAAATTGAAAGAGAGAAGAAAAATCTAACCTCATTATTTCAAAAAGGTAATTTACATGCATATTCAGCTGTTAGCTTTTAGAAATTAAATATTGGTATAGTTGAAATTAAGACCGGGGTCAGTAGGCACAAATCTTGTATTTGTGTAATTTCCCTTGTTCTTAGAGAAATGGTGTGGGGTTTGACAGTTGTGTGATGCTTCTTTACACAGGAGTTACACTGAGAGGACAAAACCTCTTGTTTCATGCCAGAATCTAAGAGAAAGTTCAGTGGTGTCCTGTTCCCGGACCTCAAACACAACCAACAGTCACACATCATTGTAGCCACAAATGTTAAATAAAGCACATTAGCTTAGACTCCACTTAGATAATCTGAAGCTCATGTCTATTAAGCAGCAGGGAACTGAGTATTAATTTGCCTCTGCATCTCTCACTGCATGCTTATCTACCCCAGCTTTTTGGCACTAGACTAAATTCTATTTGAGTTAGTTTGAGGGGGTTTTGGTTTCTTTTGTTTGTTTGGGTTTTTTTTTGTTTTGTTATGTTTTGGGGGTTTTTTAACTAAAATTGTTTTAAAGTGAATTTGTTAAATAGCATGAAAAACGCAGACAAACAAAACCCAAAACCAAAAAAACCAAACACACTTACAGGACTCCCAGTAAGACTTGACTTCTTGGAGTAATGTGAAACAAAATGAAAAGATGATCTCAGCTCCCAGAGTTGAAGAAAAAACTCAGCAGATAAATATTTAAAAGTGTTGAGTGGAGGAACAAATTCACTTTTCCTTATAAAGAATTCTTAGTGGGTTTTATTCTTTGCCAAAGCTTATGGTCAGCTTTGTAGCAAGGCTCCGAAGATGAAGTTCACGTTGCTGAACTGACTGGTTTACAAAAAATGGAAAGTAAAGGGCTTTCTCCACATTTTACAAACCCAGGCATTGTCTTTTTGTAACTCTTTGGTGTATTTTTTTTCCCTTTGCTTACAGGTCTCAAGCACGATGAACTTTAGCACAGCCCATGACCAGCAATGGTGACAGCTCCAGAGTCTTCTGGGAAGGACTGAACGGAATTTAGAGCTGTTACACTGGCACTATTTGCAACGCTCTTTAATGTGAAGTCAAATATTTTATAACTTAAAGTGTTATTTAAAACATTTTAAATTCAATACAAAAATGGGAAATCCACAGGTACTTGGGGGTTTGGGGTTTTTTAACCATTATGGAGCAGCCTTCCCAATTGCTTTGCTTTTCTTTTCCTTCTTTAAAGTACAGTTTGCCCAGAGTATTTTGGAATATGAAGAAAGATGAGTTCAGCATTGTCAGTCTGGGGGAGGACACACACATTGAATATGTTCTTGAAAACTGTTTTGTGCATATTCCATGCGTTAGGCTAATGTATTTAAATATCAAGAATTTTGGTGATATGCCCATAGTTTTGTCCCTAGAGAAATGCTGTGGTCACAAAAAAAAATTTAATAAAAAACAATGTGTGTAAATCAGCCCACACAAAGATAAGTCCATGTGGAAGCTAAAGCAAGGAATGACACTTTTCATTTATTATGCAGGATTGCTGCACTCTTACAGATTTTAAAAACTAATTTTTGATTCTTAGGCTCCTTTTGTCCACTTAAATAGTGTGTGATAAAATTCCATTATGGTTTTGGTTGATGTGATTTTCCAACCAGCATACATTGCATCAGAAGGTCAGTACCTGAAAGCTGCTTCTACTCACTTTTGATTATCATCATCCTGTTTATAACTGGAAGTAAAATAATAAAATACGTGAGTATTTTTTGACTATCCATGGTGTCTCCTGTAATTTTCTGAACCTGTACTCACAAAACCATTGCTTTGATGGGATACTGACATTTTGATCCTAGAAAAATTGCAGGGAAAAGTTCTTGCAATACACATATTTGAAAATGGGGAATTGATGTCTTAAACTGAAATCTAGTGCCTTAAATACAGACCCAGTTGTTCACGCTGTGCTGGTTTCAAACTGGGATTGGATGAGACCACACCTTCTTCTGAGAACAACTTAATGCAGTCATCCCATTTAAATGCTTGAAATTATGAAAGACCAGGTACTTTGCACTAAGTGGGTGAACCAGCAATGAGTTGCACATTATTTCCACAGCAGCAAATAATTGAATAAATAATAAGAGAAATGAAGCGTATTTTCTATCCACTATCATTGTCTTCAGGTGTTGGTTATTTACAATTTCTTACTGTAAGAGCAAGTATTTAAAATCACACATTGCCGGTATTTTTCAAGCCATTTAATAAGTAATATGAGACATGCAGGTTTTTTTACAGCTTTTTATATTTTTTGTTTTACCTTTATATGTTTTGAACAGTTTTAACATGTCACATACAGATTGTTAGATGTCTGTTGAGGGATTTCCTTTGTATCAAGTACCCAGTGGAGTATTTCCTGTGTGACCCAATAGCAAAAGTCAGTAAAGCCTAATGTCAGTTCTCTTTATGTCTGTCCCATTTCAGTGCAGGAGCTGCTTTGTTATGCTTGTTCTCTTAATTACTTCAGGGTATCGTGCAGCGAGTCAAACATATTTGAACATAAACTTAAAGTTGGTATTTTTATACCAGAGATGGACTTGTCATTGACTTCGCAGATGCATCTGCATTACTATAAATTCCATGCATAACAAGGAAGTAATGGATTGTCCATATCAGAGGACAAAACCCCCAAACCATTATTCAACTGTTTATTTTATTTTCTTTTCAAAATATTTTTCTAAGCTTGTACTTCCACCCTGCTGCCTGACTGCAGCAGCATTTCACACGGCTCTGCCTTGGTATTCCACGCTTGAAGCGCACATTGGAAAACTTGCTTTCGGACAGAAGTTAAAGGCTCTTGAAGAAACCTTGGTTCTCTTTAATTATGATTTTCTGTGTGAGAATGTTATGCAGTATAAAAAGTGGATAATTCATGCACTGATTTCATGTTCGTTTTCTCTGTAGCATCCTGTTCTTTTTAAAATTGGATTACCTCTACTGGCTTTAAAAAAAGAAATAGCTCTTTAAATGCTGTTTCCTTGAGATTACTTATCTGATTAGAATATAATTTTATAAATGTAATTTGCTGGAGATATTTTGAAGATGTAAAAGGTTTCATGCAATTTTCTACAGTGTTTTATGTATTTGTACAAAATGTTCTACAGTATTTTTTTTCTGCATAATACTTTCAAAGAAAGCTCTTTTTTTGAGACATACAATGGTTTATAAAATAAGAAAGGTCCCACAAATATATTCACTACTTCTTAAAGATCTCTTTGAAGCAGCACTTTGAGTCATTAGCATATCATTATCTTTTTAATACTAAATCCATGGATTGTATATGTTGTACAAAATATTAAAAGGTACCACTGGAGAAAAAAAGATTATTATTTTCTGTTTTCCCTTTTTGTATTACACAGTTACCATTCCTGACTTGGTTAACAGATCCAAAGCAAAAAAATGGCACCAAGTCCTCCAATGTCTTTAATCTATGAAAGTGTTTTTGCAGGGAAGCAACAGCAATTTTCAAAATGAGGCATCTCTGGAGAGGTGAGGTGCAGAGAGGCAGAGAGAGCTTATTTTTTATTTCCAGTCTGTGTGCTCTGCCCTGTGAAAGGGAAGAAAACACATCCTGGTTTAGTGTTCCCAAAACATGGGACAATTCAGTAAATAAGCAAAGAAATATTTGAACTATTCAAATGGAGGGTTTTTACAATTTATGTTCCTATTACTATTGCAGTGTCTTTTCTACATCTTGATCTTTTTGATATCAGCTGGTAAGTTTAACAGAAAATGACCAAACCAGGCATGAGTGCAGTATTGTTGATGAGCCACAGCTTTAGTATTAAAAATATTTCTCAATAAGGTTCCTTTTAACCTGTTCCCTGAGTCAAGTACTTGCCCTCAGACTGAGACTTCATGGAACCACAGGATACCAGGTTGGAAGGGACCTCCAGGATCAGCTGCTCCAGCCTTTTTGGCAAGAACACTGTCCAGACAAGATGCCCCAGCACTCACTCAGGCAAATCTTAGTGTCCAGCAGTGGGGCATCCACCATTTCCATGGAGACACTCCAAGGGCTGCTTGTTCTTGTGGTGAAATGGGCATTCAGTAGGGCTTCTGCACTTAGCTGTACCTGACTTCTGCACATCCAAGGTTCTCTTCAACACAGGACGTGGCTGCTGCCTCCTCTCCTCCCGTGCCTGCAGAACAGCCCTGTGCACTTCAGAACAGCTCCAACTTCAAACCTGGAGCAGGGCAAGGAAAGAAGGCAGGACAAATAGACAGCAGTGCTTTCTTGTCATCATAAATATCTTTATTGTGAAAAATACCATAAAATAATTCCCACAGTTCTAGAAAAAACAGTTCTTGCTTTTTAGATTTATGATTCCGTATAAAGACATTTTATAATTTGAAACATTTGATAAATCTCTGGCTAGCTTTACTTATCCTTCTTAAAACATGAAACTGCTACTTAGTGATTTGCTGAGGGCAAAAAAAAAATTATTCTCCCATTTATTTTGTTACGGCTTTATGGATAGAAGTGTGTATTACAGAGCAAACAATACCTTACAATAAGGCACTTTTAAATACAACTAACCTGCTATGCTATCCTGGCTAGTTTCCAGCAAAGCTCCTATAAATCACAGCCCTAAACAGAAGAATAATTCTTGTTCCAAACACTGGTCTGAAAACTGAAATGATAACAAGCTTTAAGGTTTTTTTTTTTAAAAAGTTTAGGCTGACACGTTTTCTTCATATGTCACAAGTTTGAGCTCTTCAGTTCGCAATTCGCTTTGAATCTCTTTTAATACTGATTATTATATCAGTATTGAGCATGTACCAAGTAAAATATGCTCCCCCCCCACCTTCATTTTAAAACAAGTTTATTAAAACTGAAAGAATTCCACAAAGAAAGTTTGCATCTACATACAGGCCAATTATGGTAACGCTGCTTCATGCACAGCTCAGGGCTGACAAACTACCGAGACATTTACTTCAATGTTCAGTTACTGAACATTATTGCACTACAGACACCCACAAATAAATAAAAAGGCGAGTTCAGCTTCCTTGCGTGTCGCCTGCACCATTAGCACTCAGCGTGGTACCAGCGCTTCACTTTCCAGAGTCACATCAGGAAATGCAGCACCGGGGCTGGAGAGCCTTGCAATGGCAATGGTTTCTTTTTAACACAGCTTTGTCTTCTGTGTTTCCAGAACACCTCAAAGCGCTTCAAAACAGCACTGGGCTGGTAACACTTCTTGTAAACAGCAGCTGCTCAATACTAGGAAAGCCCTGTTCCCCACTGTCACTTTTTGCTATTGTTTCCAAGAAACTGTCTTCCACAGAAGGAATCTGTGAACAGCAATCATGCATTAATCATCTTCCTTCTCCTACTGACTACATTCAAGCCTTGTTGTTCTTAAAATGTAATTTTCCCATTCCCATTCATTCATTTACAAAATGCACATGGTCCTTTTTTGTTCCTGAATGCTCGCAGCCTACAGCAGAACTGTCCTGCTGCCTCTGAGAAACAAACCCACACTGCTCCAACATCAGTGCCTTGGATGAAGAATTTACTCATGAGGGAACATCTTATTCCTTCTCTAGAAGAAAAAATCAAACCCCAGGAAACAATTCCCTCAGCTTGAGCTTTTAAAGCTGCACAAGGGCAGTCCTTTGAAAGAAGACTTACTCCCAGCAGTCCCCTGGCACACAAGCACAGCTGGCTGTGGTTTTTACTGTGACTTCCCCCAGCCCAGCCACTCCTGCATGTACAAGACTGGACACATTGCTCACGTTGCTCGTTCAATACTCATTCAAAAGCAGCCCCTCAGGGGCACAGGGCTGACAAGGGCTGCGGGAGGACACGGGACAGCTGCCCACCCCCAGGTACCTGCCCAACTTTAGGTACTGACAGCAAGCAGCAGGGGCACAGAGGCCAAGCGCACAGGGCAGCAGGTTCCTCAGAGTGCAGTGAGCTCCTCTGTCTGAGCCCCAGACCCTGAGAGCTGTGCCAGCCTCGAGTGCTCTAAACAGCCCTGAGCCTCTCCAACAGTTTAAGCAAAAACATTTCTGACAGGTTGAAAGCACAAGATGAACTTGTAGAAAGTCATTCAACTTGGGGAACATCCAACACTGGAGCTTAACAGGGCTGCTGGGGTGGTTTTGTACCATAAACTGTTAGAAATCACCACACACGCTCCTCAGTTTGAAGATAAATTTGTGAACACTGACCTTTAAATTGCTCTTGAAAAACATTTTACAAAGCCACATGGCCTCACACTTCTGTTGGTGAAGTACTTGAGGCAGAAGCCAAGGGTTCTGCTTCAACAGCAACTTCCATCTACAGTAAGAAAACCCCCCCTTTCAGCCTGAAGGCCTTATTTGCTAATTTCATTTGTTTTACTGAGGCTGCTTAGGTTTTCAAGTGCCAGGAGTTGAAGCGAGAGAAGATTCCTATCAACTGATTATTGTTTTCCAGTTAAAATCCAATGAAGAGAACACTGACAAACTGTAATTCTTGCATTCCAAGAAAATGGCTGCTGATGAAACTCAGTAATTATGTCAGTAATTATGACAGATGCAGTTACAGAATGGGAAGACTCCTCATTCCTACCAGCTACAGTGCTGGTAACACCACACAGTGCATTCACACAGTTCCCACCAACTACACCAAACCCATTTTAAGTACGTGCATATAGAAAAAAAATAAAAGCAGACTTTTGGCTACTGGGAAGTGAGCCCCTCTTTTTGCACACAGCTGTCTCTGCAGTACCGTGGCTGTTACATGAAACATAAAATTACTACAATTCCATGTAGTACTAACTTCCTGTTGCATCACCCAGCAGAAACGAAGTTGTATTACAGGGTAAGGCTGGAGTTAACATCACATTGCTGCAGTACACTCACCTCACAACCTCTCTCTGTTCTGAGTTTATGTACGGAACTAACAAACTGCTGCAGAGTCAGGGACAAATGTCACATCCAATTTTCTGCTCAAATCTCAAGCAGGTATTTTGTTAAAGTGCAAACTACTCAAAAATCATACCTAAGCAAACACCCCAAATCACATTCAGAAAAGAAGTGTTTTGAAAAACAAGTCTTTCCCCCCACCCCCACCTCACTGCTGACCAATTCCACCAAGGAAATCACGCCAATTAATTTCAGGTTAGTAAGCAACAAAGTGAGCAGATATTTCAGATACAATTACTCCCAAGCACTTTTTTGCCAGAGCGATTGTTGGGACTGGTTCAGCGCGCAGCCTCTTCCCCACCTCTGTCACTGCCAACACCAATCCAGCAGGTGGTCACTTGGGTTTCCTCTTAAAAATACTGGGAGATGGATCATTCTGCTGAGCACGACCAACAGTTTGTTAACGTAGAGACTACTGTAACTACCCTTGCCACATTTATTAGGCCCCAATCCAGAAAAATATTTACATGCATTTTTATCTTTAAGCATATACTTGAGTTCTAAATTTAAGTGTTGTCCTAAGTAGCATCTTACTGGTTTTTCCATCCATAGGAATAAACATGTCCTGCGTATCCACAGCAAATACACAGGCAGCACAACCCCCATCAGTGTGAGCTTGACAAGCTCACCACAAAGCAAACCCAATGAAAGAAAAAAGGAGCTTTCTTCTAGTGCAGTAAGACTCTGGGTTAAGGACAACATTATAGAAATTAAGATTTTGGGTCTTGAACTGAGAGACTTTTTATTTTTCAATGAATTAAGTAAAAAACAGCAGCAGCCACCAGAAACAGTCTTGGCTCTAACTGAAGTGAAATTTGAATGTAAATGGTCCTCCTCCAGAACCAAAGGGGTTGAATCCTTGCCATGTGTTCCAGTTCCTGTGGAAAGGGTTGTTGCCGCCCTGCTGACTCTCCGCATCCAGCGGGTCCTCTCCCGCATCAAACTTCCGCCTCATTTCTGGAGGAAACAAAACCAAGGTGGAATCACAGCATGGTAATAACAGGGTTTCCCTGGAATACTTCAGTTGCTGTTAGAATCTAAAGGCAGTTTGCAATAGAACTTGAGGCAGAAGGAGACACACGTATTCTTGATACAAGCATATCCAGAGATAGTCAATCCTGGAAATCTCTACAAGATATTATCCCTGGAAGAGACCTTAAAAACATAATTTTTATTTGACTTTTAACAAAAGTCAGTGAAACACAATAATTCCAGATTTACATGTGACTTCATGTAACACACTGGATACAAGTATTAGTGCACTGCTTTCTCAAGATGGGTAAGGGCAGAAAGGAAAAAAGGGAAGCTGTAATGCTTCTTATGACTTACATTTGTGTTTTGACCTTGACGTAAAAAAAGTAACTAAAAAAATGAAGGCACTGCATCAATACCTGGGTCAGTGAGGACTTCTTTAGCAGCTGCGATATCGATGAATTTTTTCTCTGCTTTCTTCTTTTCTTCCTCGCTCTGGAAGTTATCAGGGTGCCACTGGGATGCCAGCTTTCTGTAAGCTTTTATGATTTCTTGCTTTCGAGCATTTCTGGATGGATAAAGTTACAGATAACTTCATTTTCTGATTGCTTGTATGCCACACTAATGAAGTTTATTTTAAACACTGGGGCACTAATTAAGGGCATCAGGAAAGTTATGAGGTGCTGTTAACCTTCTGCAAGTGGCACTGAAGACTCTTTACACAAAACAAAGGAAGCAAGTTGCAACCTTAAATATTCCTCACTCTCTCCTTCACCACCCATTTACTTCCCTTGGAAAGATGCTACTGCCAGTGACTCTGCAGAATACAGTTCTCAGTCTGAGGAATTTACCATCAGGTGAATAACAAAAAACAGAGACAAAATTAGTTCAAAATTGGAAGGACGACAATACTAGTTCGGAACTTTGCTCCTCATTAGCAAGGGAAGTTGTTGGTTTCTCAAGGTTAATGGCAGAAGGATTTGTGATACCTTTCAGTCAATCCTTCCAGACTCTTCCAATCTATCAAACTATCTGCCACAATTTTTTGTTACTTTCAGTAATTCTTGCCAGTCTTCATTTCTTCCCCAGCTCATTCACATGACTCAGGATCATCTATACTAAGAATTTCTTCCCAAAGAATTTATTTCCTCTCTTCCTGCTGTTGTTTTTCCATTCTTTCTAAAGGAATTGTAAACAAATGCTACTTTACAAGCTGAACACTAAAAATTAGTGCAGCAGAAGAGTGAAGATAGCAAGATACAGAACAAAAATTAACACTCAGAAGAACAAATTCAAGTGATCAGCCCCAGAAGTACTGGTTTAAATAACCACCTTTCACATCATCATCTCTGGAATTAATATCTCACCTTTTTACTCCCAGGATTTTATAGTAATCCCTCTTCTGTGATTGCTTCAGCATTCTCTGGGCACGTTCCAGCCCTTCCCGAACCTGCTGGTCATTTTCACTGTTGGCTTGAGCAGTCTCATAGTCTTTAATAGCTTTTGTAAAAAAAAGTCAATGGAAAAAGGTTACACAGCTCTACAAACTTCCATTTAAAGAACTCAACCACTCAACAAAACTGAAGCTTTGTTATTATCATATATAAACAGCAAAACTTTAGTTTCAACTTGACATGTTTTGGGGTTTTTTTCTAAATTAGAAAACCTTGCAATAGAGGAAATTCACATTCACATATGAATTAGGTGACTTTCTTTCTTTAGGTTTATCACACTTGTGGGAAATGAAAGGGAAGGGTGGGTACCAACAAGGATGAACATAATGAGCATCTAGGACTGGGAGGAGAGAAGAGAAACCAAGAAGAAAAATTCAGCAATCAGTACTTGAAAAGCCCACTGAACATTAGTCCCACATTGCTGTCCAACTGAAGGACAAATTAACCAGAGTCTTTAAATTAATATTCGTTCTTCTCCCCCAGTCTGCACTCGATCAACACAATAGAAAGTATCTTCCTCTTTAATGACTATAAAGACACATTTCAGACTACCACTACGGTCATATTGTTAGCAAAAGGCAAATATTGGCTTTTTTACACCTCTGCATGCATAATATGCAGACAGTTATATTTTATGTTTTTTTTCCCAAGGCATGCTCTCACTTTTATTTCAAGAGTTGCATTTCTCAGGAGTGAAAGCAAGAAAAGAAATTTTTAAGAAATTTGAGATCTACACTTTTTAAAATAAATTCTATTATTATTCCAAGTGCTTAAGACATCAAGTTTATATATTCTTTAATATCAAAATTTATCAAGGGAAGCAAGTTGAAGTCTTTAATGAGACTTCACCTCTTTCAGTGTTATAATCCTCAAGGTCTCATTTGCAGATCCAAGTCTCTTAGGTTTCTCAAGTTAGACAAAGTACTTGCATCAGATTATTTCCAAGCAGATGCTATTTCTCAGCAGGTGTTACATTTGTTTTTCACTGTTTCTGAGCAAGACAGCAGGAAGTGCTAATGAATTTGTATTACCCAGACATCTGATACCACTGCAATCTTGTTTCAGTTACTGAAAAAAAAAAATATTCCAAAAAGTACTGCCAGAGCCCAAACAATTTCCTAGGCTACTACAAACCAAACAAAATTTCTATTCATTTTCACATCACAGGACACTGCCTTTGCTGCTTAAAGCATTTTGGCTTCTACTGGTATTTTTAATAATTTGTCCAGTCATTAAAAAAAAAACCACAACAGGAGCGTGCACTAATATGTGTGCCCAATATACGCTATCAAAACTAATAAAAATAGTGAAAAATGCAAGGATTTCATTATGCTGCTTTATTGCTCCAGTAATTTTAAGCACAACTGAACTTCATCTGCTGCAGTAATACTGGGAGGTGCCAGCACAGTGTCCTGCCAAATGCGGGTCAGATTGCTCAGCCTCACCAAGCACCACATCACCTACAGCACCGTTGTGGGAAACCTGCTCAGGGGTCAACTACTTGCTGTGACAGCATCAGATTTCTCTTCTATTTTTCTAAATCAGCTTCTTTATTTAAGGACTGCAAGCATTAAGCACAAGGAAAGGTGTCTCAGTGCTGCTCACTGCAGAGGGAATGCACCCAGCACGCTCAGCAAGTACACATTGCACTTTCCCTCTCTAATTTTGATGGTACATTACAGTGTAGTGATTTTCCTCTATCAGAGAGCTAATTGCTCTCTCCATCTGAGGGGTGTGGTTTGGAAGCAGGTGGAACAGAATGGCAACTTAATGACCACAAGAAGTTTGCTGTGAAGCCAGGAGACTTATTACTAATTCCTAGTATGCCAAGTGAGATATTTAATCAATTCTTTTGAGTCACTATTTCAAAAAGCAGTAGTACCTCACAAACAAACAGAAGAGTCACTGCTGCTTCTTACTGGCCTGCTATTTCAGAAAGCTTCCTTTCATCCTGCTCCAACTACTTCCCAGTGTCATTTTCAATTTTGACTTCAGTCAAATCTAACTCTCATTATTTCAATACAAGAATCTTCATGATCTCTCAAAAGGTAATCACACCGTATCTCTAAACAACTTCACTGGCTTTGGTATCTTGCCTGCATTTTTAAAACAAAGACAGATTAATTCTGCATGTGGAATGATGGCCCATTTCCCATCAAAAAACCCTGAGTAATTGCAGACAACCTACATCCATGCCAAGACTGTTAGAGAAATAACAGAACCAGTTTACGCTCTTACTGAAACCTCCACAGTAGTAGAGTGGGGAGAGGAAAAAAAAAAAAAAGGAAAAGAGAAAAAAATTAGTACGTTCTGACCAATTTTGAAACAGCAAGGCAGTTTTTTTCCTTCTTTGACAAAAGTTGTGCTCTAGACAGATAGACTCCTGTACTTATGAGGTATGCCAGAAATGGAGTCATTAAACATCTGTCTCTGTAGACAAGCCCTGGATCTCATGTGATTATGAAGTAATTAAAACCATTTGATGAACTCAGCTATACATAGTGAACTGCATCTTGAACACTTAACAATAATCGCCTTCAAAGTTCTGAATTACAAGTACTTTGAAATTTTCCTACCTTTAACAGGTAAAAGGTACCTCCAGCTTGAAAATTTTTTTGAGGGAAGAATGAGAATCAGTTTTCCCCTTTAAATGTAAGACTACAATTTTAATTGCTCTAGTGTTCTCCACAGCAAAGAGAAATCAGCCATCATTTTAGCGCAGTTAAAACTGAAGGATAAATGAAGACACCTTCAGGGAGATGAACGTTAATGGGCTGTAATGCTGCTGAAGGGGACTCTGCTGGAAGGCAGAGTGTAACCACAACCACCTCACCACTGTCAAGGGCAGGAGGGAGGCACGGGAGATGCTACAGAACCTGGAGAAGCACAGTTCTGCTCTAGCAGAACTTGGAACCAGGCTAGGCCAAGCCCAGCAGGCACCAGCACAGGAAATAAGCTCTCCCAGATCCCTGGTGAGTCCTCTCTGTTTCCTTATATCCCGTAACAGGGAGGCATTTATCCCAGCACCAGACCAGGCTGGCTCCCTGCATTTGTGCAGAACCTTGTTACAAAGCTTTGCTTTCCTCTGACTTGCAAGAGTTGAGTCATCCTCCCTGGAGACATTCAAAAGTGATGCAGATATGGCACTTGGGGAGATGGTTTAGTGGTGGACTTGGCAATGCTGGGTTAATGGTTGGACTTGATAATCTTAGAGGTCATTTCTATCACTCCATGTAATACGATGCATTGTACAGAAACTCCATATGGAAAATGCAGCCTTAGGAAAAGAATCGGTTTACTCTCTGAGCAGCACTACAGATATCCATGGAGGAGAAGCAATGGCTGTTAACTTCCTCTGCCCTCAGCACATACTAGGGAATAGAACAGTATTATTTCATGCTGCCATCTCAAGACATGAAAATGGAGCTCCTAAAATGGATTTACATCACCCTAACTTTAATTACCTTTTACCTCTAAATGCAATTCTCTGACATTGCTGATTATATAAAACGTGTCTGAGTTGAGTAAGCTGCATAGTCTCATAAAACATACTGAACACAGTCCACTGCTGTAAAGACAACTCTGCTGTAGATAAAACAAGTACATTCCACTTACACTTAGCAAGACAAAATTACCACCACGTATTTTTGTAAATCTGCAACTACCAGTTAATTAAGGATAACAATTAATTGCTACCAGTAATTAAGGATAACATAGTGTAGAATCAAAGTGCATGTTAAAGAAAAGGCTTTGAAACGCTGACTACATTTTAAACATCCACAAAAAAGTATGTGCCAATGGCGTACAACCGTACCTTCCTCATACATGTCTTCCAGCAAATAAGCTTCTGCTCTGTCTTTCAGGGCATTCACATTGGTTGGTTCCAGCTGCAGAACTTCTGTACAAAGTTTGATGGCTTCTGTAGCCTGCTGATTCTAGAGAGGCAAAAGTAAAATAAAACTCATGTAGTTGTGAGGGTTTTGTTTTGTCTTAAAGACATTTACAGAGGGAGATAAGCAGAATTACCTTTGATAAGCAGTGACAGATCCTTTCTTTGGCACGAGTAGAATAAACTGTGACTTCTGGTTCAGTTTTCATTACAGAATCATATTTACTGATAGCATCTTCATACCTGTTTAAATCATAAAGCATAATATCATGAAATGTAATCACTATCTCAGGGTGTTGCAATTTATTTAAAAATTCTTAAAATTCACACATTTTCTCATCCTTCTAGCAAAGGACCTTCACTTTGGTAGCCTTAAAGGCAAGGTGTGAAACAACAGAATGAAGAAAACTTGCAGGCACTTCCAAGAATTACATCCCCATTCTCTTTTCTGTGCCGTGAGACAGAAGAGCAGGCATTAGGCGTGTCAGGCTTGCACAGAAGATAATGACTGCCGTCCCTCACCGTGCACAGCCAAGAGTCTCCAGATTTGCCTCCTGTCCAGCATGACTGCACTTCAAAATAAGCATCTCCCCCTCTGATACCTGAGATGCACCCAGTCTGGAGCCTTGCTGTGAGCACTGCACTATCTGCACACTACAAAAGGTACCTATTCACAGAGGTACAAAAAAGCTCCTTATGCCAGCTTTACTCAGACATATGTTTTCTCCTTTTCTTCTTCACAAGTCACACCATAAAGTGTAATTTAGCTGTGAAGATCTCAAAATGCTAAAGTCAACATTGTTTGAGCGAGAAACAGAACATTTACCTAAAAATGCAAGAGTGAAATCGAACTCATGGGTTGCTACAAGTTAGAGAAATGCAAGCTCTCAGACTCCTTGAAACTGCATTAATGCTGGCTAAATAAGTGAAAAGAGTCCAAACAGACGGCTTAATAAAACTGGCATCAGTTGTGCTTATTCACATTCCTGATTTACTTCATTTAAAAAAGCCACCTTGACAATGTCAAAATAATTTGTTAGGGGTCCTTACAGCTGGATGTCATGTGCTTGGGACCACAAAACTGAAGTAAACCAAGAACTACAAGAATACAGAGGCATTGTCTATCATTTAACAGGGTGCATAAAAGAAAAAAAAAGCTTATCAGTCAGAACCACTTCAGCCATCAAGGCACTGCAGAGTTAGATGGTTTTAGTCTTAAGATACAGTCCTTTGATCACAGAATAGCTGAAGTGGGAAGGAACTCCTGGAAATCACCTGGTCCAACCCCACTGCCCATGCAGGGCCACCTCTAGAAATCTGCCCATAACTGTGTCCAAAATGCTTTTGTGTAACCTTGAAGTGGGGAGACTCCATAACCTCCCTGGACAACCTGCACCAGCGGAAATGAGGCAGTGTAAAAAACATTTCCTTATGCTCTAAGGGAATTTCCTGATTCAGTTTGTACCCATTGGCCTGATCCTGTCACAGAACACCACCGAGCAGAGCCTGGCTCTGCCCTCTTTGCACCCTCCCTCCAGGTACATTGATGAAATCAGCCTGTAGCAGAGAAGTCTCAGGGCGAATACTCTCAGCCACCCCAGCCTTCCCTTGCAGGAGAGAGATGCTCCAGTCCCTCCATCATCTTAGCGGAACTTCACTGGACTTTCTCAGTAGCTTCATCTCTCCTGCACTGGGGAGCTCACTGCTCAGGTGTGGTCTCATCAGTGCTGAGTTATAATATATGACAGCTGAAAACTCCCATCCCTGTGTTATTCTTACTACCTGCTGCAGAAAGAAGTTAAGTATGCAAAGGGGAGACAGTGGCATCAGAAGGAATCAGAAGAGAATTGTTGCTATGCGAGTCAATATTTATTTTAATTGTAATTTCAGAGCTGTGCTCAGTTATCCACTTCAACTGACACATGCAAAAAGCATCACTTTAATCAGCTCCTCAATCAGTAAGTTGGTGCCTCAATTGTGAGTTTTTCTTTTTTTTTTCTTTAATATAGCAGTGAATACTTACCTGCCTTCTCTGATGAATTCCTCCGCTGACTCGATCTGCTTATTGAGTTTCTTTACTTGCTTATAGAGAGAGAAGCATTGCTTATGGTCTTGGTCCAGTTTCAGACACTCCCGGACCTCACTTTTCACAAGGAGGTAAGGAGAAGGGGTGGAAAAAAAAAGCAACCAAAAAAACTAGGTCACCACATACTATGAAATTTCACCTAGAGACACAATGCAGCATATATAAGCTGTTCAGAACAACACTTGGGTTCTTTACACACTCTCTCCCTTTATCCAAAAGTTAATATACAGTGAGATCAAAAAGAGTCTTCCAAAACATACAGGGATATTTATCTGGTTTTGGTTTTAATTCTTTTGGATTGCCAAACACACAAAAGATTAAATGTTACATTAATAACTGACTAAAGAGCCGAAGAAAATGGTACTCTGTGAAAGAAATTATATTCAGCAGCTATCAGATAAATATATAGGAAAATTACCATCAATTGTAACTCAGATATATTACAAAGTTCCTATGTTGAAGTGTATTTTGTGCTGCTTGGAACAGATAAAGCTCAGCTAAGACTCAAACCTCCTTGATGGAAACTCAGCCAAGCCTGAGCCTGACGTTTCACTGTGAAGAACGTTTAATCAGACTCTGATTAGGGCAAATATCTCTCAAAATAGTCAAAAGTCTAAAAAAAACCCTCAAGAATGAAATCATATGAAGGAATGAATGTTTTGGATCCCATAGTCATCACAGCCCAACCACATTGTCAGTTTCAGGAAGAGATTACAAAATCTTATTTGTAATAGGAACAGATCTTAACTGTTCTTAAGCACAGACAAAAATATCTTATTATTTGAAAATAATTAGGCCTGTAAGAGGAAGAAACTAAGGGAAGGACAAGAGTAAGAACCCAGCAAGTCCAGGAGCTATAGAACTCTTTCTTAGTATATCTCATGATGCAAAAAAATAATGGTATCAGATAAGAATAAAGGAAAGAGGCTTATCCCTTCATTCTGATTCCATTCTGCTCTTCAACAGTGCTCTCAATTGTACTTTTAAATAACAAAAATACCACCTATACTTGAAATCACTGGGCAAAGTGATGGCCAGCTACCAAAAGTCATCACAGAAGTGACCTATAAGCTCACAAGATTAAGTATGCTCTGGAAAGGGGGTGCCTAATGCAAACCAATTACTTTCGTGTTTACTTTTGGCCAGCTTTAAAATGAATTTTTGCAATTATAATCACATGCAGTTTCCATCCACCAAGAAAAGAAACTCAGGCTTTTTCAGTTCTCTTCACCTTATTGAAGGGATTCTGTAGCAGAAACCATATTGGAAGGATTCTAGAGATGAAGACAGCACATCTGAAATTACGACTGGCACAGAAACCACTTCTGTCCAAAAGGAAGCTGCACCATTTGTGCAGCTAGGCCCAGAGTACAAACTGAAGGGTCTGGATGGGGCAAGGGCAGTTATCTGCCAGACTGACTAGGGACATATGGGAATAAGACCTTAAACTTAACTCAGTATGAATAAAAGGATAGGGCATTATGAAAAAGTCATGCAGGACTGTCTGCAGGAATGAAAGGCAAACAGCTCTGCACCCTGAGCTCTTCATACTTGGATGCTCCTATACTTTTTATTTATTCTTAAGCTTGTAACCTTAAAGTATACATTTTCTGTCTGCATCTCAGCTTCAATAGAGGTTTAAGGTTAAAAAAAGGCTCCATTAAAGGAAGTTTAGAGAAGCACTTCCTCCTAGGATGGAGAAATACAATGAAGACAGCACCTGTAAGCAACTCTTACAAGTCTCTTACAGACCAAGACAGGTCCTCTGGCTTCTGTTTAAGGAAGCAAGATGCCTGGAACCATTGATGGCTGGTCTTGCCAAGAATAAACATGGCTGTCTTCACTGCCAATTCTTAGTTTCTAGAAAGGAACTCTCTTTATCAGATCTAGACCACAATTGCTTCTCCATCCAAACCCCACAAAATAGATACTTCATGGTTTATCAAGACCTATATATTTTCTGTCTCAATTATAGTGATTACTGCAAATGGTAAAATTACCTGAGAGATAATTCATGGTCCCCCAGCTGGTAATATATTCTGCTGATTTTATAGAAGGCTTCAGTATTATCATTCTTTAATTTGGCAGCAGCTTTCAAGTCACTAATGGCTTTGCTTGGTTCCCCTTCCTTTATATAACACTCTGCTCGAAGTTCCCGTAGCTCTGCATCCCAAACACAAACCTTGAGAAACCAAAATTAAAGCTTGTTTTTGGTCCATAACACTTCACTTCTTTTTCTCCCCAAAAGAAAAATCCCATTTAACTTCACTTTGCCAACTGCAATAGCATAAGGTTCAAGCTGCATGCAGAGCTCATGAAATTAGCATCTCTGCTTCCTGGTGGATGCTGTGATGCACCTGCCCAAATAGAAAACAAAGGCCTGAAAATTTTGTAAATGATTCAATGAACTCATGCAGAGAGATGAATTAAATCTACTGGCATTGCTTAAACTAGGACAGTCTGTTGAGCCTCCAGGAAAGGATATCAGAATCATAAATTATTTTATCTTCCCAAAAGAATAGAGGTAATGAACAGCAAGGCCAAGCTGTCAGTTGTCCTCTAGGAAGAAGCCTGTGGGTAAGATGCAGCTCCACAAAGTTTGACCTTAATATCTGGATTTTAAGAATAAAGAGAGGTAAAAATGTCACAGTAAGGCAAAAATAATTACTCATAAGGAACTGCCTATCAAAATTTGGTTTAGGGAATTAAATCTGTGTCTTATCAGTTATTTGGAAATTATCACTTTAGAGGAGGCTTTTCTGCTTCTCCATACTGCCTCCCCATAAACCAATGCCCACACTGTGGCAGTTTTTTCACCAAAAGCTCCAAGGCTGTAAGCTCCAAGTCAACAGGACTAGTTTGTCCATGCAGAGTCATAGCAGTTAACTGTCTTTTAATACATTTCTATATGACACACAAAATGCCCACAAGATTGAGTTATTTACGCATACACTATCAGGCTGTCTATACCAATTAAGATTCAACAAATGCAAATACCTAAGGAATAAGCTGAAAATTCAGGTAGCTATATACATTTTTAATTTTGTGGGGGTTTTTTTGTCTTTCGTTACTTCATTTTCTCAAGACAAAAACTGTCTGCATACATGCAATGAAAAATCCAGATGAAAAAACCTACAACTCCTGTATCTGGCAAAACTTCACTGATTGCAGAAAAACATTTTCCCATCTTCCCCAATACCAAACTGTAGAAAAATAGGAAAGGATAACCAAAAAAGTTATCTGTAACAGAAGTTTCACTGAAGTATCTTTAACACAAACTATTATTTTGCCTTCTTTTGCAGTTAGTGCTCAGCCCTCTCCACTCTCCAACATCATTACAGGCCCGTGGTGCTCCGCAAAACTAAACCAGTTACACCCAAGTTATTTTCATATCAGTGAAGAAACTATTAAACAAAAACACATGGATGTCAGACAGAAGCTCTTACTTTTCCTTTCACAGTACCATTTGACTTAACACTTACTGCCAAGATTTCATCAAGAAGAGAAATAGCAGTTTCGTAATCCTCTTGCTGGTAGGCAGATAATGCTTGTGAATGCAGGCGCTGCAGCTCATCAGATTTTGTCAGCTGAGTCTGGGCTTCTTTTTCCTCATTATTGCTAGGATTGGATTTGAGCTGCAAACATGAACAAGGAGAGAGACTCAAATGCTTGTTCAAGGATCTCTTTTAGTTCCATTAATAATCATATCATGGAGAACTGACTAAAGCTGCAAATAAAGCAAAATTAGTTTCAAAACTCCACTGGAAGCATTTCTACCTCTAAACTTCAGAAGAAAGAAACATTTTGAGATTCAATGCAAGATGTCAGAAGTCACAGAAATCCAATTCCTCATGCTTGATCACTCATCACTGGACACATCATACATAACAGTCACTGTCCCCCACCACCTGCTGGAAGTTGTGGACCTCTGCTGACAGTTATTTAACACTGGATTCCTCAGCAGCAGTAGACAGCGTAACCACGTGACGTAATTACATCTCTCACTTTAAGCACTATACATATTTGTAACTTCAAGACAGAAATAAATGAAGCATGTTCCAGACAGTTGTTACTGTGAAGTCATGTTTCTTACATTTTCCCCACAAAGAGTGGCTACAGCAGCAAGTTAAACGACTACAGCTGGGGAAAAGGCTCAGCTGGACATTCAGGCATTCTGTTTCTTATGTAGTTTTAAACAAGTCTAAAGTTTTGTCTGAAAGGACTCTCATTTCTCTAACCCCTCTCTCTGAGCAAGCAGAAGTCATTACATTCTACTTGCCTTTTTTTGTTTAGGCAGGTTTATCTTTTCAAAGAAAATTTAAAAAAATAAAATAAACAAGATCTTGCACACAACTTTATTATCACCCAGAAGATACACACTGGCCAGAAGGAATCTCAACCATTCCCTTGCAAAGCCAGGATGTCATTTGTAGCATTACTGTAGCTTGAATGAAGCACAGGGTTCACACCTGTTGCTGATCAGAATGACTTTCAATGTTTTAAAAGGGACAGATCAGCATGACTTTATTTTTCTGTTTGTTTTGAAATAAAAACTTGCATTATCTTGCATTCTACACACAGAATGTGAACTAAAGTCACTCAAAGACATCCAATACTTTTTTCTTCCCTCATTTATCTTGAAGTGGCCTCTTCCCTTTTGCTCAGTAAGTTCTTGAAACATGTATTTTGTGCTTATGTCTCTAATGTAATTCACCTTCAGCCCTCAGAAGTCCTTTACCAGAATTTCCCCTGGGTCTGACACTTGAGCATAAGAAAGGAAAGAGCCTAAATGCTACATCAAAATCATGCACAGGTCCCACACTTTGTCTTCAATTCCTCTTTATAAATCTTTTTTAACCTTATGCAGTTTTTCATTTTACCTGGCAAAAATCAAGTTGTACTTAGACCTGAAAATTCTCCTTTATTCCGTACTCTGTCTTTCAGCAAGAGGACAGGAATGTGATCAAAGAGGTTTTTTTCTTCTTTGTAGGCTGATTCCCAATATAAGTCTCATAAAGCTTTTCTTCCAGTTAGAACTCTGCCTATAAACCTATGATTCTGTGAATCCACTCTCCCCCCAAAATCTGGAGCTTGTAACAGAGGCAAATTTCTGCACCTGTAATTTTAAAAAGTATCAAGTCTACAAAACTCTCTGAAGTTCTGAACTTTTCAGTTCCAGCTGACTTGTTTTATTTCCTCCTTAATTTCTCAGCATTTTCTTCCTAAAAAATAAGAGCTTTTGCTATGGATGAGCCTTACACTTCCATTTAAACTTACGATAACACTGCAGTCCTTAGACTCATGGTATGTTTCTTGTAATGTATTTGGAGAAAATGTCAGTGGAATATGAAAAGCAATGTTGCAATCATGGAGGCAAGTCCAAGAGTAATAAAAACCATGTGAGTGAAACATCCTAGGAAATTTTAGGTAGCATAACGTGTTCAGTTAAAGAAAGGGAAATTTTTCAAGGTGTCATTCAAACAAAAGTCACTGAGTGTTTGTGTGCTACAGTGATGAAAATATACACTCATAAGCTCTTATTAAGTAATTAGCATATTGCTATGATGTTTAAATCAGTAATATTAACTAAAGCAAAAAGAAGCCTGTTTGTTGAGCATGTGAGAAACATCCTGAAGGGATGAGGGATGAGGGAACCTCCGTGGTTTGTGACATCTAAGATCAAAACATCCATGCACTTAAGGACAGTGCACAGAGGAAAGCCCTCCATTAACATATCAGTAACATATCAGGTAACACAGCTATAATGACAGACAGATGGAAAAAAACAACCCCAAGGAAATATTTAAATATCTTTTCTTCTTTAGCTGGGAAGCTACAGATGATCACTGTACCACAGAGGAGTGTATTTGGAAACATCTAATGTTACTTTGATGTGGTTAAAAAAGCCTCAAATACCCAACCCAAGACTGCCTAGTAACTTACACATAAGATGGCCTCTCCCACCTACATCCAAACCAGTATTATTACACACACCAACCAACAGTGGAAAGCTGTTGTCCAACGTATTTTTCAACAGGCAAGGGTTTAGACGAGAAAGCAATCTGCAGATGTACAGAGCTCAGTCACTTGGTCTTGGCTGACATCTAGTGGAGCTGGAAGCTGTGCCTTCAGTTTTGAGCTTGGAAGTGTTTGTTCTTCCAAGGCAGACAGAATTGTGTACTTAGGACACCTCAGTTTACAGTATTTATTGCAATAAATTGCAACTGTGTTACAGCCAGTCTTAAAAAAGACTAGAATTTGAAAGAAATGTAACAATTTTGTCCTTTCATCACTTTCCAATAGACAAAGCAGAAATTCTGCTCTAATTTTGTACCTTCTACAGAATTCAACAACTCAAATGCTCATTATTTTCACTATAACATAAGCAGTCACTGACAACACTGTAAGGCATATACACAGGGCTGCCAGGATTTGCATTGCTTTTGTCACCTTTCCAGAAGGCCTTCCATCAACCAAAGTATGCCAATATCCCTTTTATTTTCAGTAAAAATCACATGCTTACAGATAAAATAAACATTCCAGGGCTTTCATGGCTTGAGGCCTTAGAGATGAGTGTTGATGCACCCACAGATCTGTCCTGCTGACTTCTATTAATCAGAAACTACTAAACCAAACAGACAGAACATGATATTAAAGCATATGAACACTCAACCAAAATCGTAACAGGGAAATAATTACTATTCATATAGCATGGCAACAACTTTGTAAAATCACCAAAGGAATTCTGCTTACTCCTTGTTTCATGCGGAAAACCTGGCCCATGTAAAGAATTTCATCAGCTTGGTCCCTCTGTTGGCCAAAAGGAGAGGTTTCTAGAAATGCAGTATTGCTTAATATGTGAAGGCATAAGTCTGAATCACACCCTCTATCCAAACCCCCTGATTAATTTCAGCCAACAGGAAAGTACAGAGTACAAAAAAAATGATAGCTAAAAATAACACATGAAGGCTGGAATCTCAAGAGGCTCTGCTCCCAAAAAGGAATACTGCATCCTTTGCAGCTAGGCATTCCCACTGCCTGCTCTCTCACGCTAGCACTGCCTCATAGGACAGCCAGTACTGATATGCCATAGAGGGCAGGAATATACAGAGAAACTGCTTAGCAATCATTTAAAGATATTTAGGGTGCTCACCATGAAACTTTTTCCTGATACTATGAAATTATATAGAAAGAATTTGAGGACATGAATGTTCTTTTCTTTTCACGAGTATTAAAGGATAGGTTTATTGTTATACATGAAGAATAAAAAAAAACATTAAAGGATAGGTTTACTGTTATATATGAAGAATAGTTTCAATGGTTTTTTAGGTTCTACACAAAGCCACTGGTCTTACAAGCTGGGAAAGTTTACCTGTCATCCTTCCCTCCATTTAGATGGGCCGAATTTTTCTTGCTTTCTCTCCCTCAAAAATGACTCCATTTCTTAAACTGTTGGGATCCCTTTTAAGAGAATCTCCTTCTCTTACAAGAGAAAGGATGGGAAATCTGAAAGATTTAGAAAACAAGGGAAACCTCTCAAAGAAATAGGTATTCTACTTAAAGATTTCAAGGCATGTAGCACAATTTAATCCATTCTCCATATGAACAAATTAAGCTATTACAAATTACTACTTTAATATTGTTTGCTCATTTTGCTTAAATATACTGTACTTAACTGAAAATTATGCTCTTCAAAACAGACCACTTGACAATTCTCCAAGTACACAGGCAATATTGTTCATAGAACAAAGGAAAATGGAAGTCAGATTGAGGACTAATATGCTATTTTCCTAAATCAGCTTCTACTTCAGATTTATAGCCTGACTGAGGACTGAAACCATTTGACTGACCAAAGGCAGGAACTGAATTTTTGCAGCAGGTTTGGCAACAGGGAAAGATACTTGACAGTTGACTGGAGAAACAATTCCATATGCAGCATTAAGCAACACTTCAAGAAACACGAACTGCAAAGAGATGCACACGCAAACTCACAATCAACACTGACATTGCATAATTGCTACTGCAGCAACTGTGTCCTCAGTTAATCCGAGCTGAATGGCTCTCTCCCACATTTCTGACAGCAGGGCTGTGCTGCTATCAGACCACACACTCCTAAGAAAGTTCCTGAGGAAGAAGCAGCCAGAGGTGCCATTGCTACGTGAACCTCAGAATAAGCCACTGGAGCTCTGCTACAGACACAAGAACTGCCTGTTGCATTTCTACCTGCAAGAGCCATTCCTCGCAGCTGTCTTGCATCTACACTCACTAGTAGGATTTCCATTAAACATCTACGATCTGCACCATACAACTGCTCCTTCCGTCACACTCTTCAAAGACAGCCAACAAGGCAGCACCTGTTAAATTGCAAATTCTTCTTATTTTGGCTTAAGGGACACACCAGCTGTTCAAACTAGCAACTCTTGAAGAGCAAGCAAGAATGAAGAATGAATCTTATTTATACTCATATTTACATGAATTTTGTGCAATAGAGAGGAAACCAAGATTCACACATTTCTGAGGGCTTTTTTTCTGGGGTTAGATCAGTTTAGTTTTGCAGGGCTGAAATGCACAAAATACCCACCAAAACTAAAAACAGCCCAAGTGGGTTTTAGGTGGGTAATACCCAACTACGTGTATATGGAAACCTCACAATTCCTGATCATGGAGAGAAAGAACTGTCAAGACATTAATGAAGATGGAGAACTCTGCAGATTAGAAGACAGACAGAGGGATGCCACTGAAATGTACTGATTTAACTGCTCTAAACTGCTCTTTAACTGTGACTAAATTAAGAGCCAACAATTCTTTTGCAACTGGTAAAAAGAGACAGGAACATGCAAAGGCTGATCCATGATGCCCCTACTGATTTCCTAGGGAGACAACAATATAGTGATGTAAACCAGAATTCAACTACATACTTTGAGTCTCATGTCACTTGTTTCTGAATGAAGGTTGCTCCCTAGTACAGCTGTCAGCAAGCACAGATCATCAAGCCTCAGGTGCACTTTGGAAAGTGCTACATTGTTTCAGGCAACACCCCACTTCATCTGCATCGCTATACTGCAACTTCATTGGTCATTTATTCAGACAAGATTGCTTAGCTACTATGCCTGCAAAGAACAAGCAAGACAAACTCGGGCCTAGATACCATATACTCTACAGAGCATCAGAATTGAAATGTGACCTTGGCTCAGAACCCAACCTTAAAAGTAGTGATGTAGTTCAACACTGGTCTCCAACTTACCACATTTTTAAAGTCATCCTCTGCTTCATCAAATTTTCCTTGCTTAAGCAGTAAGTGTCCTCTCTGTAATCTTGCCTGAAATTAAACACAACTTTTTATTTACAAATGGGAATTGAGCAAAGTATGAACACAAGTTTCATTTTAGTATAGCCAACAAGCTGAAACAGAGATCATGACACCCATTCTTTGTCTTTTTGATTTAATAATGTTCTTATAATGTTCTTATAATGCCTCTTTAATGGTAAAGGATTGCTCTGCACCAGAACTGAGGGACAAAAAGCAGACAGTTTTTATGGAAAGAACTAATTTGAAAAGTTTCACAAATCAAAGTGAATGTTGACTTTACACCACTTTCCTGATTATAACTGCTTACAGATTAAGTAAATAGCAGAAATAATAAACAGTAAACAATTCCCATATTTATTTATTTCATTAAACTCTCAGAGTAATGAAGGAGCTATGTAAAAAGACAAGTTAATCATTTAGAAGACTTTGATTTATAATAAGAATATTTTCATACAATAGTGAATTTAACATCTGCTCCTTTATTGTAAACTATACAGGACATGCCACTGCCCACAAGAAGGGAGGTGAGACAATCAGCTGGAGAGGATTCCAGAATCAGTTTCCAACTAGTGAGGCAGTCTTCACATACAGTACACAGAAGCGAGAAAGGGGTAAGCAAATCAGAACCTGCAACAATCACACAGGAATTCAGTGAGATTAGGACAGTTCCTGTGGAGAAGAGATACCTCAAATCTAATGCTGATTAAGGCAGAAAAACACCCCAGAGGCATCTGTATGCTCTCTTCTCCCTGTCCCAAATGGCACAGCCTTGGCGAACGACAGAATAACCACAAGTGAGAGAAGAAAAGTGTTTCAAATAAATCTATGAACTTAGTAAAAATTAGTTGTTCAAATAACTGTCTAAACTGTACTCAGCATAGTTGCAAATTAAGGCACGTACACCATTGTTATTATTTTATCCTCTTTAAGGCCCTCTGAGGGATAATGTATTCTCTATTCCTGTCAAGCAAAGTCTGAAAAAAAGCCCAAACCTTCTTTGAAGCAGTTTTTTCTTTACACTTGAACAATCTTCAATTCCAGAGATACTTACTGATGTGAAGTCCTGCTTTAATTCAACCACTTTACTTAAATCACGAATTGCTGCTTTAGATTTGCCCATGGCTAAGTATACTGTGGCTCTTCTGTAATAAGCAATGTAGTTATCAGAGTCTCCCTCTGCAAATGAACAAACAGTAATCAGAATACTATCTCAAAGCTACTGAAATTTCTGGTACAGTGGAACTGTAATGACTAAAAATATATTAGCTGACTTTTAAGCCACTGGAAACAATGGTATACATTAGTAAGACATAAAATTTGCAACATTACGCATGCAGTATTTTCTATGCAGTTTAATTATTTAACAAGAAAGATTACAGAAATACTGTAAATGCCAAATAATTAAGAGTGAAGGTCAAATATGTATATGTTCTTCAGCTTTATACAGAATAGCCACTACATACCAATGCTTTACCTCCAACTGCAGGCCTACATTTGAAAGCATGTTAATTCATAATTTTCCAGCCCAGGCACTGATCACCTATTTGCATAGGATAATGCAAATATTCCCAAAATTACTAATATGTTATTCCAGTGTCAACACAGACACAAACTCTTTATATCATTCATTGAAATAGCAGCAACTTCTTTCTTTAGTAATGAGGTGGGCACCAACATTACCACTCACCAGCAGACAAATGCAGGCACATTATCAAAACCTGAAGGCTAAGTTCAGGGCCCACCCATTTCATGTTGTCTGCTGGTCAAAATTCCAAGATCCAGCGATTTTAACACTCTCCAAGCTAGCACATACACATATGGCCATACAGGAGGCAAACATCAGTCTCTGAAACCAAGAATAATTTTCTTAACATTTTTCTCTATGCAGTATTTCACACAAACAGGTGACAGTTACTGTGGGCTCTCAAGGAAAAGTAACTAAAACCACAAAAACAATCCTATGCTGGAAGACAAGAAACCTTTTACTATGCTATTAGAAACAGAATAATCAATCCAGAATTTGCAGACAAAACATCCATATCTGAGGAACAGAAGTAGTATTTTTCTTGCTCACATCATTTGAGGTTGAACTTCAAAGTAAATGGAAGAAATAGCACTACCAAAAATCTTATGGTCAGCATCCAAGTTTCATAGCTGGCCATTTCTGTTACCAAAACACTAGTTCAGTTCTCACTGAAAAAGCTATCTGCACTCTTCCTCTACAATGTCTTCTCTGTGAAAATGCTAACCTCCAGAGCTGAAATTTAATAGTAACTCCCATGCTGTATGCCTCCTTGTATGTCAGCATTATAAGCATCAAATAAATTCAGATGTTACTACACTTAAAAAAAAAAAAGCAGGATGGAGTCCTAAATGTGTAGGCTAGGTACAAATCGACAGCTGAAATTAAGGAACTTTATTAATACAAAAAGGATGAAAGGTAGGAAAGAGCTAAGATAGAAAGCCCATTTCAGCACCAGATGATAATGTGACAGAGTTTTGCCTCAGCACTCCAGTAACAGTAATGAACAGCAACTGACACGTACCCAGACAGAAGGCATAAGCTGGGATTGAAGAAAGAGTTGAAAATTTAACTGAAGAGAGATAATATGAACAGTAGCTTTCTTCTATTTTAGATGTTTGCAAAAAAAACAAAAATAGACTGGCTGAGGCAAGACAGAAAGGTCTATTTACCTCACAGTCTACAACGATGCAGCACAGCCAGAAAAGAATTCTTAGCTCCTCACAAGCACATTGGCAAATCATGCTTAAAATCTTTTCAAAAAGGCAAAACACAAAGAAGTCTGATGAAAATGAGGCAATCAGGCTAAAATCAGCATCCAGCCAAGAATCCCATAAAGGTCACAACTGAGGTGGTCACACTATAGTTCTAGAAGCTGCTCCAGCACAGCTGGCAAAGCAGGGGGTTTCACCCATGCAGGCACCTCACTGTCATCCCACCTCACACCACTGCTGCCTCTGCACCATCACCAGGAATGGCACAGCCACAGACTGAACTGGTGTCCTCATCAAATCCAAGTTCAAGTTTGCCAACCAACAATAAAGGAGAAAAATCACGCTATAGCACTAACTCTGCACAGATCCCACAGAAATGCTTTGGCAGCAACACATGAACAAAAGGAGTAACAGACTGCATCCAGGTGGAACAAGGAGCTTCCATGACAGAAAAAAAAAGGAGGTTGCCTCCTCCACTCCCTTTATATAAGGGAAGGTGTCTTGGAGAATGCAAAGAAAATATTAATAACTCAGAAACAACCAATGTTTCATTTACATCTCACTATTAAACCAAGGCATAAATAAAAAAGTATCAATAATATGACTCATCAATGTATACCATCTTAGTAATAATCTTTTCATAGAGAAAAAAATGCACTTGTGCACATTATAACAAAGTCCAACAACTTAAAAAACCACACCATGCAATTAAGAAAGTATAGTGTTAATGGACACTGCTCTTTACTGGTGCTGTCTCTATGCTTCAATTAAAGGATTTTAATCAGCTAAGCTGCTTTAAAATTCTTAAAAGCAAACATTTAACTTCGCAGTTTGCTGAAAATGCAGAACACCAAACGAGCGAACTCACTAGTTGAGTACAAGAGAGGGACAATTCTGCTCTCTACTATCAATTCAGTATCTCAAACTTGCAGCATCAGTTTCACTGAGATATCACCCACTTCAAGATTTACTTAAGAAAAAATAAGAAGAGAGAGAGCAACTATTTTAAACATTGAATTTTTTACAGCACTGGATAGGAGAAAGCATGGATAAAGTCAGCCTTTCAAAGACACACTTTGAAAAACATCATAAAGATGAAACCTGATCTTGATGGGATTAGACAGACAGGGAATACCTCATCAAATAATATCAGAGTCAATCATAATTCCTTTCATACAGCTAGCTTCCAGAACAGCAGTGACTTAAATGTTTATGTATCATGTAGTTAATTTAACAGTTATCTTCTATCAAAACGAAAGCATAAATATTCTACTACATCTCTGTTGGCTTCTGTCCAAACTGCTGTATAAAGATACCCCAACTTCTGTGACTCATGGAATGCAATTTGCAAGAAAGCAGAATATTTCATGAAGCAAACAGTGGGAAAAACCCACCCAAAGGCATTTCAGTACAAGAGTCACCTCCCTGAGATACGCACCTATAGCTGCATGAAAGTGAGACAAAGCATCCGCCAGCTGTCCAGCAGCCAATAATTTCTTTCCCATTTCAAGTTGTTTTTCTACTTCTGCATTTATTCCACACTCAGCTCCTTAAAGAAAAACAAAAAGATCAAGGTTTTGAATGACCAGTTTGATTATAGCAAACACATACAGCGATAATACAATACATGTAACAAACCCATTACTGATAGAGGCAGAAGTCACATCTTCCTGCACTTTAGGGAATCTCAGAGGTCTTTTCCAACCTAATGGATTCTGAGATCCTGTAAAGCATCCTGCAGCCTAATAACCTCATAGCATGCCCCAATTAGGATATGTCAAAGTACACAAAACACTGCTTTGCACCCCCTTGTGACAAGGTGTCACAAATACGCATCTACACATTCAGTAACATACTTTGACTTTCAATTTCAGAACAATCTGGGAAAGCACTCATAACACACACATGCAGCAAATACACAAAGGCTTTAAGTTAAATTTCATTACCCTGATGGTAACTTAATACTTAACTGAGAACTGTTTGGCTACTGAGAGATTGGCTTCTCATCTACTGCACTTTTGTCTTATCTTCATAATTTCCAGGGCAAACTTCCTCAAGATTTCAAGTCTTGACAAACAAAATTCTCACTCCTTTTCCCTTTAACCAGGAGCATGAAAACCATACTAAAGTGGTAAGCCTTTGAAGTGCCAGTTTGAGTTTAAAGCTAATAAATTGCTGCTGCTCAACCAACAGGGAAAGACTATTGTTGAGAAGAAATGAGCAGTCGAGTGCAAGTACATGCTGTACATACATCAACTCACCAACAGCTTTTTCATTTGCCCTGCTTCCAGCAGTCTTCAGATCAGGGCAGAATTTCACTACAAATTACCCACCAGCTTATGACTATTAAAAAACTCACACTAGAAAAATTTTCATTTATTAAGAGGATACCCTATGCCTAAATTTAAGCAAGGTAATATATTGAAATCCTGAATAAGCACATTACATTAAAACCCAATGATTTATAATTTATTTCACTCAGGTTTTGCACCGAGCTAATTCAGATAGGCATTTGAATTCATTTTAAATACAAAAATGCAGCAGCACTTTGAAGTTGTTTCTTAGAATCCAAATAAAAATGTTACAGTACAACTGATTGAGGGAAAGTATATCCAAACTTCTCACACTGAAAGGTAGTTAAACAACAAAGTATTTGTAAGGAAAGAACAGTAATTTCTTATCACCAAATCATCATGACTTTAGACCTCGGAGCTCTCAACGCCTGGGACCTTAATTTAGTTTTTCTTTTCTACTCCATTATACAGCTCATAATTCTTTTAATTTCACATTATAAGAAAATCCTTGAGCTGTCTATACTAAAATGAACAAAATCCCCTCTGCATCCACTAGAGAAAGTTCTGTCTGCTAAAAGACTGATAATAATTCTTCAAGCTGGATTCAAGGGCTTCAACTCAATTATTTGTTTTAGAAAAATGATAGAAAACAATTTTTTTTTTTAATTAATGGAAATTACTTCATGGAGTCCCAAATTTCCAGTGAATATTTTTTGTTTAAGTAGATGGAGTTAAAATTGTCTACATGATAAATAATTATTATTTGAGGATTTTATTAAATGATGCATTTTAAAGTCAATTCTAGGTATGTAAAAAATGTATTCCCATTTTATGTGAATGTCCAATTTGCAGCAAAAAAGGACATTCTTTCTTGCCCATTTTGCTTCTCTAGCTTAAAGCTTCGATCATCAAGTAGTCCAGTGCCCTTTTAAATAACAAAGCAAGCATCAGAAACACAAGGAAAAAAACCTCGTAACAGAACTGGAAAAAATCCTCACCACAAATTTCCCCGGCTTTGGAAGTATGCTAGCAATAAAGCAGGTATCGAACCATAAACAGACTGAAGCATTTAGCATTACCTAATACCAACTAAAAACCTTTAAGTTTCATCCCTCCTGTGTTTCCCCACACACAAATACCTGAAATCTTTCAAAACATGTCAGTTTGGAGCGGTATCCTAGAAGTGGACTGTAAATTACTCTTTGATGAACTTTCCATCTAACCAAATATGATGTTCAATTTCCATAGTCTCAAGCATCCTTGTTTTACATTCAGTCAGACCAGGATAGCTCCAAGAATACATTTTTCCACGTTAAGATGTACCTACACAATTTGGTGTCTTTCAAACACGTTATGTTCAGCACAGTTTTACAGTTACATAATACTTTAGGTGGAAGAGCCATCTTTTTCCTTGAAAATAATGAAAACAATTAATAAAGGAAATGAGAAAGGTGCCCACTGATAGCAAACAAGTAATAAAAGCAGGAGCAACATGGATAAATAAAGAAGCAAACTGTGAAGTACTGTAGATTCCCTGAAGAATAAGACTAATTATACTTGACATACATTAAACCATACATTATACCTCAGCTCTGCAAGTTGCTGAACATCATGAATTGATGCATGAATCTCCAGAAGCAGCCTGTATCATCAGCCTAACCATGATGAAAAGCGACATTCACCATAACTACTCAGGAACACTTTGCACTGACCTGATAGTTGGGCTGTTTATTCACAGAAATCTATTGCTTATTCATTTTCTGGCTATAGGCAAACAATTGTTCTAAATAAAGCAGCCCACAGTAGACATCCAAAAGCTGGTAACATAAGCACAGGAGTCCAAGGACTCAAATTCTCTGCAACCTATTTGGGTATCTATGCACTCTTCGGTCTGGGAATGAATCTAAGAACTAAAGTTCTTAGCAGCAGGAGCAAAAAAAACACCAAACCCACCCCGCAGAGTTCTTTCCAACAGATACACACTGGTGAGCTGGATACCAAGGGCCCAGCTGAAAAAGCTCTGCATGCTCCACCAAGAAATTAAATTTACACAAGAGATATGCAAGCATACCATTTATTTTTAAAAACCTCCATGTATATTAATTTGAATATCATTTCTAAAGACTGCCTAATTGTTAAGTATTCACCTTGGGCCTCAAACAACTACACACACGAGCCCCAGCTGCCAAATCAAGTCAAATATTCTGGATAAATTCAGAGCCTGTAGTCCTTGCATTGGGGCAAGAGATTAAGAGTCAAAAAAACCCAAAAACCAACACAAAAAACCAAACAAACACAAACCCCCAAACTATTCCCAGATAATTGGTACTAGCCCTGACAACTCAAAGGACAACAATCAGAAGGTACAGGGAAGATAAGCAGGTGCAGCTAACCTGTTTTTCCAGTTAAATACACTCACTTCAATTCTAACCTCCTGGTAAGATTTTTGTTTCATTAGAATAATTGGTGATAATACATAGCCACCTAAGTCTACAGACTTCAACTATATCCTTGTATAATCAGTCCCACACACACTGCAAAAAACTCAAGAAAGGCGGGCAACCTGAGAACAGTTTCAAGATGTTACATTTGTCTACATGCTCCTGCTCCCCCTCTGCTGTAGAATTTCCACCTACTTTTTACTAAATCTTGTTCCCAAGCTGAGTAACAAGACTATGAAAATAAACAGAATTAGTTCCCACTGTATACCAAAAACAGTTGTTTCAAAGACAAAGAAGCAGCATGCATGTCACTAATCTAAATTACATTCATTTAAACTTTTTTTTTTTCCCATAGAGGAGCTTAATGATTCTCTCATCTTGTCAGGCGAGTGAGAGATTCTGCTTTTGCAATACTTTTTTATCAGAACGACGCTGAATCTTAAGCTTGCTGTTATTTTTAAACAGGTTTGGTCTTTGCTTTGGGTATATTTGCAAATATGATTTTCAAGAGCTACACTGAACTAAGTAAGATGTGGGCAAGCAACGAAAGTTTCAGAAGCAATAGTTCTGAGGTTTACAAGGAGCCTCAGCGTATCCAGCTGAGCCATGTGTAACTTCCACCGACCAAGTTTTTACTCCCTCCCTTTGCAAAGGGAGTTGGTAAATACAGCAAATACTGGCAGACAAAAAAAGCCCCGCACTCAAGGAGCCTTTGCTATTTGGGGCCAAGAAAGAAAAAAAACAAAAAAGCTGCCGAACTTAGGGCAAAAACAAAAGGTGGGGGGAGGAAAAGAAACACTTAATGCTTGTGGTCTGACAGTAACTAACTGAGCTCTGCATACTCGGAGCCCATTTATTCTTCCCCATATTACATTTCCTTTCTTCTACGAGGAAGGAGAGGGGGAATATGAACAACACTCCTTTATTCCTCCTCAGTCACCTCTTTTTGTTGTGATTAGTGTGGACAAACAGCAATGAAGAATGAATCTTCCCAAGAGAGGATCTGTGCCATATTCATCCCAAATTGGGGTGAAGAGGAGGAATCAAAAACGTTTTTACTGAGTGTATTTTCCAGCCAGATACAGAGTATTCATTGACATCAACTGTAAGATACAAAGTTAATACAGAATGACTCTTCCACAGATTTCGTGAATCAGATGACACGGCAGACTTCTATTATCAAGATACAAATTTAAATGTGACTACAAACACCTTTGAGCTCAAAGACCAGTAATATTCATGTGATTAAAAAAACCCCAAACTATATACTTAAATAACATAACCCCTCAAAAATTCCCTAACTACACATACTGAAAAATGAACTGATGAACTAAGAGGTTAGCAAATTCAGTAAATAAGATCCAGTAGTACCACTTCTCATTCTATTACTGTACTCTACATTTTTATTAACTGAAGCTAAGAAAATGTCCCCCAAATTAGGAAATGTGGTATGCCCAAATAGCCATTAAACCACATACTTGAAATAGGCTGGCAACTCTAAATAAAGAATCCTCAGCATGAGCACCACTGCCACAATCTCAGGGGGAAAAAAACCAGTATACTCTGACAAAAGTTATTATTTGTCTTCTAACACTACTAGAATGCATATTAAAAAAAAAAAGGCAATTTGACACCACAGTACGTGGTCTAATGCAGAGTGTCTTTGCCACAATATGCTCCTGTTGCCACATGGCCAGCTAAATTATTCTTTAATTTAGTGTACCAACTGAATTTTTAATGTTAACCTGTATCTTTCTTAAGCCCACAGACTTTTTCTAACTATTGACAGCTTCAGTTCCACTTCCATCTGCCACTGGCAGGTAAAGAATGTCCCTCAGGTGAAACACTGACTATAGCCACCATTGTATAACAGAGTTAGGAATTTAACAGAAGCCTGTGAATAAAAGTCTGGTTACACAGGTGTTGCTGACACGGTACTACGAAAGTAAACAAGCTGCACAAAGCGCAGATAAGCCGAACTTCAAATACTAATGGTGAGAGGGGAAAAAAAAACCCCAGCCAACAGAAACCATAACAACAAAACAAAACCAGAACAAATTCAACGCAACCATCAAAAGCCTCAGCGAATCTCAAAGTGTGGTACTAATCCTGGCTGCGGCTCAGAACGGGCACTGGAGAAGCCTTTGAACTTCGGAACTACACAAAATCCACACGGGAGTGAGAAATGCACGGCTAGCACAGAACGGCCGATGGTGTCACACAGCTGCACTCGAGGACACCACGGCACCCGAGGCCTCACAGTCGCTGGCGGCAGCCTCAGCCCGTCCGTGAGCAGGCCGGGGAGCGCGAAGCGCACACACAGCGAGCCACCGCACCCCCAGGAACTCCAATAAACCCCAACAGGTCACCGGCAGCGGCGGTGCCCTCGTCACACGCCCTTCGCCCCGAGTGATGAGGTGGCAACGCTGTACCTCCCTCCTCACACCCTTTCCCAAAATATTCCCCCGCCTCAAGACGACACGGGTCGGGGGAAGCGGGGGGGGAGGGTGTGAGTGTGCCCCGCCGCCATGGCGGACACCGCGCAGCCCCAACCGAAAGCCCGGCAGGAGGGACGGAGGGAGGGCCACCAGCCACCACGGCCGCGGGCCCAACCCCGGCGGGCCGCGGACGGACGCGGCACAGCCCCCCTCGCAACGCACCCCCACAGGAACCCCGGCCCGGCTCACCCTGGTACTGCAGGTCGAGGAGCACGAGCAGGAAGGGCAGCGCGGAGCCCAGGCGCCCGGCGGAGGCAGCGGGGGACACCATCTCCTCCTCCTCCTCCGTCGCCGCCGCCCGTCCCGACAGTGGCGGCTCCGGGCCCGGCCCAACCGACCGGCGGCTCCAGCTCCTCCGGGGAGGGTCGTGGGCGACTCTGATTGGCCTCGCCGCGCGCGCCCGCCCCTGCCTGGCGCCGGACGTGACGGAGCGGCGCGAGCGCGTCCGTCCCCGCAGCGTCGGCCCCGCCCCGGCGTGGGGCCCTCAGTAAACATGGCGGCGCGGGCCCTCAGGTGAGATGGTGGTGCTCCGTCCCGGGCCGGCCGCTGAAAGGCACACTTGGCGTGTGCCTGTCTGAGTCCGCTTTTCATCTCATGTGTCTTTGCCCTCTCCCGCTCCGCTCATCTTGGCATCCCGAGAGTCAGAAAAAGTTAACAATTTGCCCAGAGAATTACGGAGAATGAAAATCGGATTGGGAAATAGTCTTGCCTTATCGCAGATGCACAGAATTTCCTGAGTTAGAAGGTATCCATCAGGATCATTGAGTCCAATTCCTGGCCCTGCACAGGGCATCCGCAAGAATCACACCTGGTACCTGAGACTGCTGTCCAAATGCTTCTTGAACTCTGTCAGGCTTGTGGTGCTGTGACCACTTCCCTGGGGAACTGTTCCAGTGCCCAGCCACCATCATCTGGGTGAAGAACCTTTTCGTAATATCCAATCTAAACTTTCCCTGACACAACTTCAGGCCATTCCCTCAGGTTCTGGCACTGGTCACCACAGAGAAGAAATCAGTGTCAGCCCCTTCTCTTCCCCTCATGAGGAAGTTGTAGACTGCAATGAGGTCTCTCCTCAGTCTCCTCTTATCCAGGCTGAACAGACCAAGTGACCTCGGCCACTCCTCATATGGCTTCCCCTCAAAGCCCTTCATCCTCATGGCCCTCCTTTGGACACCCTCTAATAGCTTAATGTCTTTCTTGTATTGTTGCATTCAAAACTGCACACAATATCCAAGGTGAGGCCACGCCACTGCAGAGCAGAGCGGGAAATCACTTGCCCCGCCCAGCTGGTGATGCTGTGCTTGATGCAAAAGTGCCACAAGTCCCTGTGCTCTTTGTAATAGAAGGGATTGGTGACAGTTCATGGCCTCTTTGAGTCCAGCAGTGGCACATTGTGACCACCCTCAAGTGGCTTTAAACTGAAAGAGAGTAGGCTTAGATGTTAAGAAGAAATTCTCTACTGTGAGGGTGGTGAGACGCTAAAACGAGTTTTCCAGAGATGTTGTGGATGCCTCATCCCTGACAGAGTTCATGGCCAGGCTTGATGGGGCTCTGAGCAACCTGGTCTAGTGGAACGCGTCCCTGCCCATGGCAGGGGTGTTGGAACTAGATAGTATTTAAGGTCCTTTCCAATCCAGGCCATTCTATGACTCTGTGGTTTTTTAAACTGAAAGACCATGTAAGACAGCATGCAATCTAACACATGTTTTTGGGGGGTTTCTATTCTTCTTTTTTTTTTCATAGTGGAAATACATTGTTCTCAGCTACCACAGTAAATCTAATCCTGTATGTGCCCAGTTGTTCATTGTTTCACATTATTTCAAATTGTTTCAATTTTGGATAAACAATTCATATTAGGGACATATTCTACATTATACCCCAATACCCCACAAATGTAAAAAAAAAAACAAAAACAAAAACAAAACCCCAACAATCACGTTCTCAGGGGAAATTTGCTGAGAAAATAAAAATTTGAGGCTTGAATTCTGATTTGACAACCACAGAAATTTCTTCTTTCATTCTGCAGGCATGGTCACATTATGTTTTAACCCTAGGTGGTATAATTTACAAGCTTTCTTGAAAGATCAGAGTGAAAAAAAAGAAAAGTAGGTTATTCCTCTTGAGCATTTCATTTGGAACATGATGCTTCCAAGGTATCACCAAGAAATTTTACCTGCAGAAGGCATTCAGAAATAAGAACTTGAAATAATGTAAGAAGTTATAGATGTTAAATTAATAATTGATAACATTCTAAAGATTTCAGCATAAGAAAGAACGTGGTAATTCTATTCACTGTGGGCAAGACAAAATATGAAAACCTGAAACTGAACTGGACAGACAATCACTGTTACAGTAAATTAATTCCTTTGATTTACCTGAAGAAAAGACCAAAGCCTGATAAAATGAGTATGAAAGGGGAATTTACACCTTCAACCCATAACATAACTGAAAATAATGCCAAGCATGATGATACACTTAATGGACCCTTAGAAACTAGATTAGGAGCAAACAAGCTGAAGAAAACTCAGTATTTCATACTGAAATACCAAGTATTTCAAGTATCAAATTCCTTAAAGCAAGATGAAAGTGGTATGATTAAAGCATCAAGTATTATTTGGGGTAGATGCTTGACAAGCTCTTGGTCCTTTACCTTGGCCCTGAAATACAGAGCCAAGGTCAATATTTCAGCTGACACAGTAATGTAAAGAAAAATGTATAATGCCACCACTCCAAAATTATCTGCTCAAAGAAAAATAATTTATCACTGTCACTTTCTCCTAGAAGTGCCACTATGTGCACGGAATTACAGTTATTCTTGAAAGAGACCATAAGCCATGAAAGATATTATTTAGATATTAAGTATAAACATGGGAGAAAAAGTTCTTTCCCACAGTGTATTGTGTTTGCGTGGCCAGGTGTGCCGGTAGCGGGGGGACTAGGTTCTGGTAGCGGGGGGACTACAGGGGTGACTTCTGTGAGAAGCTGCCAAAAGCTTCCCCCATGTCCAGCGAAGCCAATGCCAGCCAGCTCCAGGATGGACCCACTGCTGGTCAAGGCTGGGCCAGCCAGGAATGGTGGTAGCACCTGTGTGATAACATGCTAAAGAAGGGGGAAAAAAAGTTATTGTGCAGTTGTAATTGGGGCCAGAGAAGAGTGGAATGAGAACATGTGAGAGGAACAGCTCTGCAGACACCAAGGTCAGTGCAGGAGGAGCAGGAGGTNACACTGGAGCAGGTTTGCTGGTGGAACTTGTGACCCTGTGGGGGACCCACAGTGGAGCAGGCTGTTCCCCTACAACTGCACCCATGGAAGAGTGACCCAGGCTTCAGCAGTTTAGGGAATACTGTTGCCCATGGGATAGACTCACACTGGAGAACTGTCTCCTGTGGGAGAGACCCCAACACTGGAGCAAGGGAGCAACTCCTCTTCCTGAGCAGCAGCAGAAACAACATGTGATGAACTGACCATGACCCCCATTCCCCATCTCTGTGAACTACTGGGGGGAGAAGGTGGAGCATGGGAAGGATGGAGGGATGGGGGAAAGGTGTTTTTCGGATTTATTTTACTTCTCAATATCCTGTTCTGATTTTGTTAGGAATAAATTCAATTAATATCCCAAATTCATGTCTGTTTTGCCTTTGGCCATACTTGGTGAGTGATCTCTCCCAGTCCTTATCTAAACCCAGGAACTCTTTGTTGTATGTTCTCTCCCCTGTCCACTTGTGAAGGGGAGGGATAGAGAGGCTTTGGTGGGTGCCTGGCATCCAGCAAAGGTCAGCCCACTACACACGATCCCTCGTGCAATTTCAGAAGCAGAAGAGGAGAAAGACTCAAAGGAACAAATGCCAGTGTGGTGACCAGGACCCAAGGGAATGGCATGACACTGTCAGGGGAGATTTAGATTGGATATCAGGAAAAGATTCTTTACCCACAGGGTGGTTGGGCACTGGAACAGACTCCCCAGGGAAGTGGTCACATCACCAAGTCTGTCTGAATTGGGGAAGCATTTGGACAGTACTCTCTGGTACATGGTGTGACCCTTTGGGTTGTCCTGTGCAGGGCCAGGAATTGAACTTCAATGATCCTTGTGGGTCCCTTCCTACTCAGGATATTCTATGATTCTGTATTTTGGAATTTGAAAAATAACAAAGCAATACAGCTGAAACGTAGAAATGCTTTCAAAGGGAATAATAAAAATCAGGCTGGTTTTAGAAACAAGTTTCCTCAGAAGTCTTGAGTTTGGTGTGAAAGGGTGGATGGCAAAGACTACACTAATGTTCAAAGTGCTTGAAAGATGGAAAACCAAGGAATTTTTCTCGAGTTGCTGCTGGTAATATATAGTAACATCAGAGGGCGGCAATTAGCAAGGAATGACTCTTGAAGATACTCATTGCTTCAGAGACAGTGAACTGAGTAAGGTGACATTTAGTGGAGATAGCTATATCCATGGAGGACCCTGGTATGCTTGGTGATACAATTTCATTAATAATCTCCATTCCAAAACCACCCTAACAAAAGTTTCCTGATCCAGGAAAAGAAGCAATATAGCAGATTGTTGTGTTGCATGCACAATCTAGTAATGAAATTAAAGGAGGAGGTGAGAGAGAATGATAACACAGAGGTAGCATTCCCAGGATTTCTTCTTGGAAGAGGTCTCTCAGTCCTTGTACCTTGTTTTTATTCTCACCTATGTACATCCCTTTCAGAAACTTAGCTGTGATGGAGCTAAATGAAATAGTAGTGTACATCTGCTTAACATGGGTTTCTTGTTTATTTAGCCACATCTTTTGGGAATTTCACTTTTGGATTGGTGTTCACAGGAGAGGACTGTGGGAAATTCCTTTTTCTGGGTTCCTTTGCAGTAAATGGAAACAGAAAGGCTCCCACAACCTACAGTTCAGCACAAGAACTTAATTTACATGCTCTAAACTTGCATGTGGAAAAGCTGATCTTTGTCATTGGACTTGAAAGGGAGTGTGAGGGTCCAGTCTTGTCTAGGGCAAGGGAGCAAAATATTTAATTTATTATGAAAACATGCCCCTATTAAAACATGTATTTTATTTTTAGGGCATAGAACATTTTTCAATTAAAATGCTACTCTCAAAGTCAAAAAACTTTGCTTCAAACACTGAGATACGGTTATTTTTCTGAAATAAAGGATTTTCTTTTGAAAATATATGAAAAATGTTAACATTAATGAACTCTTCCTGTTTCCTGATTGAAGCAATTTCTGAAATTCAGTCTCTTTGCATAACTAGTTTTGATTTCCCTGAAACTGGTTTTGGTTTACCTATTATTAATTACGTATATTTTTCTGAGCTCAACTCCAAGTTTCAAACCTCTGTGATACTAGCAAGCTGTTTTGTTTCTCTTGGATGTCTCTGATTTTACAAACTGTGAAAAATACCATTGACAAAGTACTGTGCCATCACTGAAGGTGTTTGTTCTTACTTTATGCCTGCCAAAACCCCAAGCAAGCAAAGCTTGAACTTCCAAGAACTTTAACCAGAATTTAGAGCGTGTATGCATGCAGCCGTACCTCTGCCTGCTCTAGCAGACACCTCCATACTCTTCCTTCCTAAGTGGATGTTTCCATCTCTCAAGACATTATTCATTCAAGCCACTGGCAACAGAACACCCCTCATGCAAAGTCTTACAAGTCGTGGAAGCCATTGGCCTGTGATGCCATCTAGCATCCTCTTTTACACAGCCAGTTGCAGGATCAAAAGACTTCATTTACCGTTTAACTGCTAACAGTTCAAAAGACAACAGAATTCACCTTGCTGGGGCAGCAATGATGGTCTGAGGAAATGGGGCATCTTGCATCTCTCTTAGAACCAGATATCCAGAGACCAAGCAGAGATCACCTATGTCTATACATTACCTCTGCTCAAACTACAAGTTTGCTCCAGCTAATCCTTCTTGCCACTCAGCACAGCTACCTGCAGACAAGTACAACCTAAGGAAGACAACAAAGAGCTTGTGCAGATCCTGCAGAGTGGCTGCTTTGTTGATTAACACTTTATTTCCCTGTTTTCAGAAATAAGAGTTTTGCTGAATGCAGGACATTGGAAAGTCCTGAGAGGACACCCAGTCCCAAAGCATACCCTTAAATTTTGAGCATCAGAATTGACAATTTTTGGGGGGCGGGGGGAAAGGTGGGGTAAACATTGCCCTCGTACACTTTGTGGCTGAGGTTCTGAGAGATGGTGGTTCGTCTTCCTTTCTCATACTCTTTATTTCTTGCCCACAAAAATTATGATAGCCCAGTCAGTGAAAAAATGCAATGTAGTTGTTAGAAAAAGAACAAATGTCTAACATATGCCATTAAAAATTCACCTAGAGGTAGCTAAGTACTAAAATTCAGGTACTTGGTTGTGTGACTTTTCTATTGCTTCAATTGTATCACTGGTTTCAGTGTCTTTGCAGACATTTTTCTATAGTTAAGTTGAATTCCCTCTGAGTTTGGAGGAAAGGAAGATAAATGAACTAGCCATCTCAGTATAATCCAGCTAGACTTGTTATGTGAAGAGAAACTTTTAAGAGAAACTGTTTTATTTGAAGATAAAAAAGATTTAATTTGAAAAGAATCTGAAGCACCCAAACTTGACAACAAAATTTATTAAACTGCATGGAGCAGCGTCTCTTCAAACCGCTTAATTGTGGCTAGTGGCATTTGTTGGAATAAAGGAGGTGACACAAAAGGGTCAGAAGAGTGGTTCATTCTATCTTTCTTTTAAATGTTTTGTTTTCCTGTGATAAAAATACATAAATTATTTCCTCAGGTAAACTGAGTGATGGGAAGATGGAACAAATGGAAGTATTATAGGTATTTGTTATGGTTTAACCCCAGCCAGCAACTAAGCACCACACAGCCGTTCGCTTGAAAATTGAAAAATGTGCCGTGGTTGAAACTGGCAGGAAGGAAAAGATTAAGTAAAATAAGAATCTGGCTAGACTCATTATTATACTTGCACCATTCCGGTGAAGTCAACTTTCCACCAGAGTTAATGATTACTTGTATGCGTCACTCTGAGAGCGCTGTAGGAGAGAGATTACTGAAGAATCTATTTCTCAGGTCCCACGACAGTTTTTCCACTGCCCTCTCAAATTAAAACATCTTGTAGCACATGTGTAGTCCTCCTCCATACCACAAAATATACCAACAACTTTTTCACTTAACGCGCCGCATCAGTGCTCTGAGGGCACTGCCAGGCCTGGCTGCCCCTGCCCAGCCTCCCCCAGTGCCCAGGGCCCAGGCCCCCATGTCAGCCCCTCAGCAACACTGCAGAAGGGTCAGTCTCCACCTCCCCACGGCCCTGCCCTGCCCAGGCCCGGCCCATCCCTGTTGCCAGGAGGTGCCCAATGCCTTGGGCTGGGGCTTGCCCCTGCACCCCCTGCTCCTGGCTGGATGGTGGGATGGGTGGTGGGTGCTGAGTCCTGCCCTGACAGTCCACTGTGCAGCCGAACCACACTGACACCCCTGCTACCCAGGACATTTCCCAAACTGCCACTGCCAAGATGTCATTGTATTTCACCCCACAACCAGAACACTCTCAGTTTTGCATTCTCCGTTGCAGGTACCCTCTATGAGCCGCACAAATACCTTGCAAATGCTCTTGGTCCTCTCCTAGTAAATCCACACCTGTTTTAGGAGAGTACTTTTGTCAGCAGAGTATATAAGGGTAGAGCTCGGCACTAATGTGGGTTAAAGAATACCCACCCGTGCCAAGTGAGGCTGTACCACTTACAGCTAGTAATTAAAGATTAATCAAGTTCTGGAACAAATTAAGAGTGGAAAAATGACAGGGTGAGAGCCCTCCCAGTCAGCATAGAAATCTTGGTTACAGCTCTCATCCAAGGCCTGCCTGTGTATTTTGTATTTAACAGATGCTAGAACAAGCAACCAAAATCCACACGTTTCTGCACACTTCATACACCGCTCCCCTCATCAACTGAAGAGCATTTCGAGCATTTCCAGCATTTTCTCACACAGTTAGTATTTACTGTGACATAAAAACCACTTTCATAGCAAGAGAGATCACTAGGAGGCATGCTGAACAGCCTGTGGTGTTGCCATTAGGGCATTCTAAGGCAAAGGGGTATAAAATTTCTTGGGCACTCAAGGGACTGCATTTGTGCATCGTGCCCTCTGAGTGCTCCAGCCATTCACATAAAGTGCTCATCAACTTGTATTGCATATTTGCCCCCAGGCTTGACCCATAGAGGCTGTGACTGTCACTGCAGGTTTTCAGGGTCCTCTCTTAATTAGGGCTTACCACACTAAAGCCTTTATAAAGCATCTTCTGGCAATGCCTGCTTTAGTAGCCCAACAGACACAGATCTGCAGAAGCAAAAGTCACTAGTACTGAGGACTGGACGTCCACATTTGATACATGTTCAGGTTTTCCTTCAGACTGGCCTGATCCTCTGGATTGAACACCCATTAATGACTGGAGTATGCTGAGGTACCCTTAGAGCATCAAAAACAGAAGCACCTGAATGATCACCACTTTACTTAAAGCTGGTGTTCACAGCGTATGAGCCCACATCTACACTGTCGCAACAGAATTTCATGGTTCAGTAAGGTAAACTGGTGTCTCAGTAAGTCTGTGTACTTCGGAGAACACAATGGTGTATCCCTGGCCAAATGGAATTCCTAAATTAAGATCAGGTGTTGTTTCACTGAATTTACCAGTGTAATTTATACAAAATGAAAATTCTTTGAAATTTTCCGTGTGGCCACAAAGGCTGCCCAGCATTTATCACTGAAAAACACAATTCAAAACCCTTAGAGGGAAGAGGAATAAAATCAGAAGGATCTGATGTGATCTGTAGCTGTTAGAATGATCCTACATGCATGATACAATAGATATTTTCATTGAAAATAACAACTTCACCTGACATTGATTTGGTTAAGATACCTGCAGGAAAGCGTACTCCCGGCCTTGTACTGGAACATGGTGTTTTCCTGCACGCGTCAGGAAACTCTCATGAAAGATCCACACCTTCTCCCGCTGGAGTTATCACTACGCTCTCAGTCCCTCGGGCTCCTCTCCAGCTCGGCAGGCAGGAGGGCCTCTGCAGCCCCACAAGCCCCACTCCAGCTCGGTAGGCAGGCAGGATCCTGCAGACCCCCAGACCCGCTTCAGCTCGGCGGGCAGAAGGGATCTTACAGCTCCTCAAGCCCCACATCCAGCTCGGTAGGCAGGAGGGCTCCTGCAACCACCAAACCCCCTTCCATCTCCGCGGGCAGATGGGATCCTGAAACCCTCCAAACCTCCCATCCATCTCGGCGGGCAGGCGGGCTCCTGCCCCCGCCCCACCGCTGCCCTGCCGCGCCGCCCGCCCCGCGCCGGCGGGGACTCCCCATCCCGCTAAAAAGTTCGCTGCTCCACAGGTTTAAACGTGTCGTCTTCGGTGACTGCGTGGCAAAACGTGCCTTGAATTTCCAAAGGCAGCCTTTCCAAAGCTTGTTGTAACTTCCCTTGCATTTTACAAAGAGGAAGAGAAAAGTCTGCTTCTCGGTCGGAGAGGCTCGGGACGGGACCAAGACAAAGGACATCCCGCCTGGGCATCAACATCTGCCGGGCAGGTTTCAAGGAGCCAGAGTCGGCGAGCAGCGGGGGAGCCCTCGCCTGCCTCGGCCGCCGGCC
>VXAZ01002099.1:17875-35501 GCA_013399875.1 Gymnorhina tibicen | reverse complement strand
TTAAATTCTTCACATCTGTGATTATGTCTCAACACCAAGTAGTCGATTGCTGCTCGATTTTCAAGTCAGCTTCTCTGACTTGTGTCATTTCTGTCCTCAGGCCTGTTAACGCTTGTGAAGTGTAATTTATATCTTTAACTAAACAACACGTGATTCTCTTCATGGTGTGATACTTCATAGCTACCCCAACTCCAGGTATTAAAAAGGCAGTAGCAACCATTTCAGTCTCACTATATAGGGTAACTTGAGAATCACAATCCTCTGTCAACTGATAAGCTGAACCCTTCTCTCTTTCATGCTTCAAACTCTCTTGGTCAAGTAGTAGAGGAGGTAATCTACCATAAGCACAGGGTTCTCCAGATATATTGGCCAGAACACATGAGTAGGCCAGTCAGCCACACAACAAAACCCATCCTATAGGTAACTTGGTGTGCTCCCAGGCATAAGAAATTTGTTCCGTGCTATTGCATTTTAAGGGAGGTTGTAGCTGTGTTAGATGTTAACACTTAGAGGAGCAATCGACAAATGTTACACATTGCGTTTCTCTGCACAGCCTGGTTGTGGCAGACACTGATCCCAAGCTGTGAATCACCTCAGCCCTGCATGTCTGGACAGGAGCTGGGCCCTGCCGGGTGCTGGAGGACTTTCGGAGGCACAGGTGTCATAAAGGGTGTCATGTCTTTGACCACGTGTGCTGCTCACGGAGCGGGTAATGGAGAGGAGGAGAAGGAACGGACGAGGCTGTGGGCTGTTCCTCTCACAGTGAAGATTGTTTCCCATATTCACTGCCGCCACTCTTTGCATCCAGGATCTCCCTGATGGCCACTGGCTGTGGAGTAGCCAGGGATGGCTTCATCAGCTGCAAGGGAAAGGACACAAAGTAAAATCCACTGCAGGGACTCTCATGCACAGCTTCTCCACATTTTTCCCTGAGCAGACTGGAAGTGTTGCCACAGAACAAAGGACAACTTGGAGGCCCAGGTTTGGATGAACAACCTTACTGAGTCTAAGGAAGAAAAGGAGGTGGCTCACAGAGGGCACCAAGGGCAGCCCCTAACATGCAGTGGAGCTCTGGCACGGTGCCCACCTGCCTCTCCTGCTAAGGGACAGAGGGTAACACTAGACTGGCCTGAGGTCACTCAGAGAACAGGAGGTAAGAAGGAGCAGAGTGGAAGAAGGAAAGAATATTGAAAGCTCCGTCATGTCCCCTCACATGGCAGTTCTTAGGCATGCGAGCAAGAAGCACGAGAGTGGTGCCCATTTCCTGACAACTTTGCCACAAAGAAACTACTCAGAAATGACACAAGAGAACATCACCTGCCCACAAGGGATGCCATCAGCCCTTGATCAGAGCCTTCTGCCTGTGCTGATGTTTTCTGCCTCGGAAATCACTGAGCCTCTCATCACAGCAATTACTGAAGTAGCCTTTCATATAGGAAAGCACGTGGCAGAAGCCAGGAAATGAAAATGCAGCAATGCAGGAAACCAGGACACAGCCCCTACCATTAGCTTGGATGGCTTGCATTTGACATGAACTGGTCACAAAATTATTACTTCCACCAAGGTACCTCTGGGCATGAGGCAGTTCAGGACTGCTATAAAAGGCAGCCCAAGTCTCTGTGCTCCCAACCACTTCTCTCACCTCCTCCTCCTCCTCAGGAATCAGGTGAGTGGGAAGCCTCTTCTCCTCCTTCTCCTCCTGCTTCCAGACCAGCTCTTTCCTGGCTGGAGGTCTCAGCTGATTGGGGCTGTTGGAACCCAGCTTTGGGAGCTGCTTGTGCTGGGAGAGGGCAGGGGAGAGAAGGTCTTGTGCAGACAGAGAGAGGCTGGGACTTGGCTGAGGTGGCTCGTGGGCTTTGAGCTGGGCAGTGCAGTGTGGGCCAGGAGGTGCCTTGGCTCCAGGGTGGTTGGGGGCAGTGCTGCTTCTCAAGTGTCCTAACTTTCTGCTTCTCCCTGCCCTGTGTGCCAGGTGCACCTGTGAGCCCGAGCCATGTCCTGCTGCCAGCCCTGCAACCCTTGCTGCCAGCCCTGCGGCCCCTGCCCACTGGGCAGCAGCTGCAATGAGTGCTGTGTCCGGCAGTGCCAGAGCTCCAACGTCGTCATCGAACCCTCCCCTGTGGTGGTGACCCTGCCCGGCCCCATCCTCAGCTCCTTCCCACAGAACACCGTGGTGGGATCCTCCACCTCCGCTGCCGTTGGCAACATCCTCAGCTCTGGCGGAGTGCCCATCAGCTCCGGGGGCTTTGACATCTCCTGCATCACCAACTGCTATGGTGGCAGCAGATGCCGTCCCTGCTAAATCTGCTGGCAACATCCTTGGGCAAGAACCTCCAAGACCTCTGAACCTGGTTCTGGGCAGGAGATAGAGCTTTGGGACATTGTAATTAGTTTCAAGTCATTGTCCCCTTCTTCTCCTCTCTCCTCTTTATCTCTTTCTTTTGCTATCTGTGTCTCCCCAGACCAACCCAGGAGCACCTCTTGCCCTTCCTCCCTCTTTAGGGTGGGCAGATGGACACCTTGCAGGAACTCCACTGCATCTTAGTGCCTCTTCCAGGTGTTCTCTGTGAGCCACCTCCTTTTCTTCTGTAGATTCAATAAAGCTGTTTTGCAACCAAGTGATGGCATCCGAATCCTCCTTCTTTCCATGGCAACTCTTCCAGTCTACTCAAGGAAAAAGTTGGAGGAAGCAAGTGTTGGGACTCCCTGCAGTGAATTTTACTTCATGCCTTTTCTTTTGGAGCTGTCAAAATCTTCCCTGGCTACTCTACAGAGAATGGTCTTCAGGGAGACCCTGGCTTTGAAGGGTGGAAGCAAATAGGGATGGGAAACAAGTCCTAGGGACAGCCCACAACCTCACCTCTGCCTTCCCCTCCCCTCCATCACCTGGTCTACAGTCCGTAGTCAGCACAGATGGTCAAAGACAGATGAGATATGCACCTCATACCTCCTTCATTACCTGGCAAGGCCCAGCTGCCTTCCAGACATGCAAGGCTGAGGTGAATCACAAGTTGGTATCAGTATCTGCCATATGCAGGCTGTACAGTGCAGTCACCATTCTTCTGAACTGAACACCCCCATGGGTTACTGCCTGGCTGGGCTCTTGGTCTTGCCTAGGCAAGAAGAGAGAGGCTTCTCTGTGGATACAGAAAAGCCTGTTAGAAGGATTTTCCAGCTTCTTGCAGGGTTCTGTGTGAATCTTTGAATCTTTTCTTTCTCCCACAAACTATCAAAACAGTAAGATGTTTTTCTGTAACAATCTGAACACCTGGTGTTTGTCTGAGTCTTGTTATGGTACACTGGTGGAATGGATGTTTTAACACCTCACCCAATCACCCTGAGGGGTGGATGGGGTACTGACCAATATCCTTATGGGATTAAGACATATAAGTGAACAATTAATTAATTAAACATCACATTTTCCTGCTGACTGCGTTTGGATTCATTTCCTGGTCTTAGCCTACTGCAACACTTCTCCATTTTTGGGTTCTCTTTGCATTTTTTTTCCCTTCTCTCAGAGAGACTACAGGTAGCAGTTTTGAGCTGCCCGGAGGTGAATCCCACAGGTGCTGCCTGTCACCGCAGGTGGTCCTGCTCCAGCGAGCTGGTTAAGATGGATTAGCCCCCACTCCAGGAAAGAAGAATGCAGAAACAGAGACTCTTTCTCTTTCATTGCAGCTTTTGCTGAAGGTGGGATCTTGGCTTTGAAGGTGGTTGCTTTGGATTTAAAACTGTAGCCACTTGTAAAGACTGCATTTAACAATTAGAAACTGTTTTGAAATATACTTTGAAAACTTTGCCAGCAGCGAAAAAGCAAGTGAGTTCCTGGGGTTGGACCACCCTATGCTGGTGTGGACAGACCTGTCCTTTCCCCTCCACCACAGCCAGAGCACACAGCACAGCAGCAGCACCAGGGGAGCCCCACAAATGGCAGGAGGAAGCGGCAGCGGCGCGGACCCCACGTGAGCTGGCAAGTCTTCATCTGCCACTAGAACTGCTCTGTAGGCTCCTGCCTTTCCCAGTAGGGTTTACCATTATCTTGTCCCTTTTGTTCCCGGGACCACATGGTCACCTGGAGGGCGCCATCGTGGAAGGAAAGGGTGTGATGTCATCTTCCCCTTGTCCTTCAAGCCATGCAGCCGCCCTTGCCACGCACCACCTTGGGAAGGATGTTTCTGGCATTTTGTGTCTCTCTTTGTCCCCACGGGTTTCATGAGGTTCAGCAATTTTGTATCTAGCAGTAATTTACTGTTGTTTTTTGCCTGTTGATGTTCCATTCGCTAGTAAACTGTTATTTTTTCACTTATAGCTACTCATATTTTGTTCTCTACTGGTGGAAGGGGATTGGTTAGAATTAAGGGAAGATTGCTCATTTTATAGTGCCCAGCTCTTTAAATTATCTTAAACCAAGACAACCCCCATTAGTGAAATTTTCAAAACATTCGCTGTTCCATTTTCTTTGGGACAATTGCTAATTTTCCCTCTTAACTTAACCAATTCTGTTGCAGCGTGAAATAATATTACTGTGGACTCTGCTTCCTGATAAGTAAATTTTGTCTTTACAAGCGGGCAGAGCTTGGGGTGAAGGGAAGTGAAGGAGGGTTGACTTTGCTGACTCAAACCCCTTCTCTGGGGAATGGTGGGAAGTGACATCATGCTCAGGGAGTCCTGCCTCCCTCTCTGCCTCCTCGATTTTTACAGGTGGACAGAGTTTAGGGTGCAGGGAGGGTTTGGCTTTGCTGCAGTAAACTCACAAGGGCTGAGGATTGTGACAGCATGTTCAAGGAGATCCACCTTTTTTTCCTCTGAAAAACTCTAGATCATTCTCCACACTTTCCCCAGCAGTGTTTATTTGCAACTCCAAAGCTCTGTGGCTCTGGACAAGTTTGTTTAAATGTTTTTTCAGGTTTTTGGGTAGCTTCTTCTGGTCATTCCATTCTCAATCTGCCCTGAGGTGGGCTATTGTTTCGGCCTCCAAGGCAATTTGCAACTGAATCAGCTCTTTCTGTTTCTGCTCCACAATATTTTCCCTTTGAGTTCAGCCTCCACCCGTATGGATACCAGACCTTTTCCCTTGCTGGGGTTTTTTCCCCTGTCTTTTGCCAAAGTTCAGGTTTTCTCTGCAACTAGCTGCAGATTTTGCTAGTTTTTCTCAGCCCACATCCCTCTTTACCAGGCTGGACAAGCAAAACTTACTTTGTAAGTTTTTAGCAATTCTATCAGTGGAGAACAGGTCAGATCAGTTTTTACCCAGGATTCCATTACCTTTCTGCTGGAGAATATCAGTTTCAAGCAAAAATTAATTTCTCCTTTATTCTGCAATGAGCAGTTATCTCCCTATAAAATACCTCTTCATCACCTCAAGAGTACCCTGCTTGCTGTGCCAATTAAAATGTAAGGCCCCCAAAATCTCATTCAGTGTGACACTTGAAAGATTTTGGTTTTTCATGTACTCTGAGTTACACACACAGGAGAAATATCAAGAAGATAACCTCAAGAGGTCACAAAAACCAAAACAACCCTGTACTGGCAACTTTAGAAAATCAAAGAACTTTGGCAAAAGGTTTCAAGCAGCATCCAATCAACACAAAGCACTTCTCAAAGCATTAATTTAACCCATTCAATTTAACAGATTCTAAGCCCATCTGATTTTAAGTTACTCAAAATTCTGAGAAGCAGAATTAGAAGAAGAAGCGGAAAGAGAGGAAGACAGAAAAGAAATAGGAAAGAACAAACACAGCTACCATTCCTGGTTCCAATGGTGTTCAGCTTATACAAATTCCAAGAAGAGGTAGTGTTGGAGATGATACCAAGTTTAAAATTTTTTTGTAATTTTAGTCAGTCTTGTTCACCTTTGCCCCGAGGGAAGGGAATTGAAGTTTCTTTTCAAAGGGCTGTTTCATCACTCAAGGTGAGCTTAACATCTCAAGAAACTGGGAGTACCACAGAAGATACACAAAAGATAACGGCCATTAATGACCATTAATGACCATTAACTCCAAACATCATCCCTGGAATGGTTGAAGACACCTGGTCCAGAAAAGACTGGTAAGAGAACCAAGGAATGAGGACCAAATTAGCATCAGAGGCGAAGAAATCCGCAACCAATAGGAAACCAAATACTAAGAACTGCACAACTTGGGGACAGTGAACATTGAACCAATGAATTTTTATGGGTTTTTACTGTATAAGTATCTGAAAAATCTAGTAAAATTCATGTGTCATGGAATGATTTTCTCTGCACACCTGGGCTATGTGTGGATGAAATTATTTCTGTTGCACATCCTGGCCAGAACAACATCCTGGCCAGACTAAAGTAATGCCTTGATTCTCTAACACTAAAAATGTTACTGGAGGTTTTTGTTTTTCCCACAGTTTCGGTGACAGTAGGGTCAAGACATATACTTAACCTTGTGTCTCAGGTTAAATACCCTTTGACTTTTCTGGGTCCTGGTGGGACATCCAGCCATCTGGCCACTCTGGAGCTAGATTGGGGTGCAGGGGTAGGGTGTGGAGCATTGCCTCTGGTTTTCCAAGGATTGGTGGCCACTGAAGGGTTGGGATGCAGGTCCGAGGAATGGGGTGTATGGAGCAGGACATCGCCTCACCAGGGCAGAGCCCAAGCTGCCCCTTCCTTCACACAAAAGCACATGAAATATTTCAAACCAGCAGTCCTTCCAGTCTCTCACTTACAGGGCTTGGAACACCCTGGTCTAGATAAAGGCACTTGTGCTTTTGGCAGCTGGGTGGGATTACATAATCCGTATGATCCATTCTAACCCAAACCATTCTATGACTCCATGATCTGTGGGCTGTCTCTGGCAGACCTTTTGTTCACCAGGGTCCTACATCCTTTGCCTGATACTCTTGGGCACTAGTTTGGTCAAAAGGGAAGACACTGATGGTCAGGTAACATCCATCCATACGTGGAAGAAATGTGAATTTATAGTGAAGCCATAAGTCATTTGCACAAACTCAACCAGTCATTTACCACTGCGTACCCTGAGTGTGGCTGATACCAACCTAACTTGTGAATTGTCTCAGCCTCATGTATCTGGACAGCAGCTTTGCCTGCCTGTGCTGTAGGAGTGCATCTCATCTGCCTGTGCTCCTGTGTGCAGGTCATGGAGCCTAGACCCGGTAAGGGAGTGGAGGAGAAGGAAAAGAAGAGGTTGTGGACTGTTCCCAGGGATTGTTTTGCCTCCACATTCCTGCCACCCTTTGGAGCTAGTCTCCCTGATGGCTTCTGGCTGCTGAGCAAGCAGGGATGACATTGTCAGCTCCAAGGGAAAAGGCACAAAGGAAAATCCACTACAGGGAATCCCACCATTTGCTTCCTCCAGCTGTTTCCCCTGAGCAGACTGGAAGAGTTGTTACAGAATGAAGGAGGACTCAAGAGGCCCATATGTGGATGCAAAACAGCTTTATTGAGTGTAGAGAAAAAAAGTACTCAGAGTGGCTCAGAGAGGGCACCAGAAGCAGCCACTAAGTTGCAGTAGGGATGTCCCTCTGTTTGGCCTGCAGAGGGAGGGGAGGGCAACAGATCTCCTCCACTAGACTGGCCTGAGGAGACATGGACAGCAAAAAAAAGAGCAAAAGCAGAGAGGAGAAGGAGACAATGGCTTGAAACGCTAATTACGATGTCCAGAAGCTCTATCTCCTGCCCAGAACCAGGTTCAGAGGTCTTGGAGGTTCTTGCCCAAGGATGTTGCCAGAAGATTTAGCAAGGACGGCATCTGTTGCCACCATAGCAGTTGGTGATGCAGGAGAGGTCAAGGCCCCCGGAGCTGATGGGCACTCCGCCAGAGCTGAGGATGTTGCCAACGGCAGCGGAGGTGGAGGATCCCACCACGGTGTTCTGTGGGAAGGAGCTGAGGATGGGGCCGGGCAGGGTCACCACCACAGGGGAGGGTTCGATGACGACGTTGGAGCTCTGGCACTGCCGGACACAGCACTCATTGCAGCTGCTGGCCAGCGGGCAGGGGCCGCAGGGCTGGCAGCAAGGGTTGCAGGGCTGGCAGCAGGACATGGCTCGGGCTCACAGGTGCACCTGGCACACAGGGCAGGGAGAAGCAGAAAGTTAGGGCACTTGAGAAGCAGCACTGCCCCCAACCACCCTGGAGCCAAGGCACCTCCTGGCCCACACTGCACTGCCCAGCTCAAAGCCCACGAGCCACCTCAGCCAAGTCCCAGCCTCTCTCTGTGTCTGCACAAGACCTTCTCTCCCCTGCCCTCTCCCAGCACAAGCAGCTCCCAAAGCTGGGTTCCAACAGCCCCAATCAGCTGAGACCTCCAGCCAGGAAAGAGCTGGTCTTGAAGCAGGAGGAGAAGGAGGAGAAGAGGCTTCCCACTCACCTGATTCCTGAGGAGGAGGAGGAGGTGAGAGAAGTGGATGAGAGAGCAGGGACTTGGGCTGCCTTTTATAGCAGTCCTGCACTGCCTCAGGCCCAGTGGCACGTTTGTGGAAATAATAATTTTCTCACCAGCTCATGTCAAATGCAGGCTATCCCAGCTAATGGTAGGGCTGTGTCCTGTTTTCCTGCACTGTTGCCCTTTCATTTTCTAGTGTATTCCACGTGCTTTCTTCTATGCAAACTTCTGTAAGTGTCAAGATGAGAAGTTCAAGAACTTCAGGGCAGAAGGACATCAGCACAGGCACAATGCTCAGATCAAGGGCTGGTGGCATCCCCTGTGGGCAGGTGATGTGAACCTGTGTCATGCCTGTAGATTTGTTTATGGCAAAGTTGTCAGGAAATGGGCACCACTTTTGTGCTTCTCACCTGCATGCCCAAGGTCTCCATTGTTTGGGCACATGACAGAGCTTCAGATTGCTATTTCCTTCTTCTACTTTTCTCTTTCTTTTGTCTTCTTTATCTGCCCAGGCCAGTCTAGTGGGGACATGTTGCCCTCCCTCCTTCCACAGGAGAGGCTGATGGATACCCTTCAGGATCTCCACTGCATCCTAGTGGCTGCCACTGATATTCCCTGTGGGAACTATTCCAGTCTGCTCAGGGAAAAAGATTGAGGAAGAAGAGGGTGGGAGTCCCTGCAGTGGATTTTACTTTGTGCCTTTTCCCTTGCAGCTGATGAAGACATCCCCTGCTACTCTACAGCCAGTGGCAATCAGACCGCTGATCCAAAATATACTGGCAGTGGAGACAGAAAACAACAGTGCCTGGGAACAGCCCACAACTTCATCTCTTCCTTCTCCTCTGCTCCGTTTCCAGGTGTACATGGCCAGCACACAGGGACAGATATGTACCTCATACCTCCTTTAGCGCATGGCGGGGCCCAGGTGCTGTTGTTTTTTTCAGTTCTCTGATATTTCAAAAGATGGAATTGGTATCAAGGATGCTCAAGTATGCAATGGAGTCCCTGTTCCTGTGAAACCAAGACCTCCAAAAGGCGCTCTTGGCTTTGGTTCATGTGTCCATCTTTCCTGTGCAAATGCCTTGTGGTTTATAATGCCAAAATTCAGGGATGCTTTTCAGTTTTACTTGAAAATTTCTTCTTAGACCTTTGCCTTCAGCCTTGCATAATTATGTAATCCGTGTCATCCCCCAGGTATCCATGGTCTCCTGCGTGCAGAAAAGGAACTGTTCAAGGCACTAATACCTAAATCATCAGGAATAAACTTTCTAACATAATTTGAAGCATTAGAAAGCAGGCATTCTTTATCTGCACAGGACACACAGAGGATATCTCCTTATTCTGTGTGTATCATGAGGTATTACAAGAAGGTATTTACCTGTGGTTACAGAAAAGCCTGTTAGAAGGATTTTCCAGCTTCTTGCAGGGTTCTGTGGGAATCTTTTCTTTCTCACACAAACTATCAAAACAATAAGATGTTTTTTCTGTAACTACCTGTGCACCTGGTGTTTGTCTGAGTCTTGTTATGGTACACTGGTGAAATGGATGTTTTAACACCTCACCCAATCACCCTGAGGGGCGGATGGGGTACTGACCAATATCCTTATGGGATTAAGACATATAAGTGAACAATTAATTAATTAAACATCACATTTTCCTGCTGACTGCATTTGGATTCATTTGCTGGTCTTTGCAATACTGCGACATTTACCCATCATAATCATACGTATTCAATAAAATGTACTTCTTATCTAATACATAAAGATCACTTTCCTAGAACTAATTTGCATGCATCCACCTCCTACTGGAAGTCCTTTTATGATCCTGGACAGTCATAAAAAGAGGTTTCTGATGGTCATATTCACTGAATGCTTTGATATTAAATGTGACCTTTCCTTGAATTTTTTCTTTGGGCATGCGCTGTTGCTTCTTTGTTACATGACTTGCAAAAACCATTGTAGTCTTTTTTATCTGTTTCTCCACTGTTTCCAGCCATGTTTATCATCCCTTTTTCATACCTTTACATCATTTTATCTTTTTTTTGCCATTTAATCTAAGCTCTGTTCAGCAACTTCAGGAGAACTGAAAATTTCTATTCTCTATGTTATTTATCAGCACTGCTGGGCTCAGAATAAAAACTTGNTGAATTTTTTCTTTGGGCATGCGCTGTTGCTTCTTTGTTACATGACTTGCAAAAACCATTGTAGTCTTTTTTATCTGTTTCTCCACTGTTTCCAGCCATGTTTATCATCCCTTTTTCATACCTTTACATCATTTTATCTTTTTTTTGCCATTTAATCTAAGCTCTGTTCAGCAACTTCAGGAGAACTGAAAATTTCTATTCTCTATGTTATTTATCAGCACTGCTGGGCTCAGAATAAAAACTTGGGTACAGAGCGTCCCATGAAGCCTGTGAGGTTCCACACATGCTCCTCCTGCCCTCAGTTCAGGGCAGAGACACGATCTTTCTCCGTCTTACTGGCCACTGTGCACATCTTCCTATGTCCAGAAACCAAGGCTTCACCTGCTCCTGCTGAGACCCAAGAACTGGTCTCAGTTGCCAGCACCCAAACCATCCCCAGTTCCTCTTCACTCTGNTGTGACCATTCCCTGGGAGCCTGTTCAGTGCCTGACCACCCTCTGAGGGAAGAACCTTTTCCTAGTAGCCAACCTAAACCTCCCCTGACACAACTTCATGCCTTTCCCTTGAGTCCTGTCCCTGGTCACCAGAGAGAAGAGATCAGTGTCTGCTCCTCCACAAGTTGTAGATTGCAATGAGGTCTCCCGTCAGCCTCCCCTTATCCAGACTGAGCAAACCAAGTGACCTCAGTGACTCCTCGTAAGGCTTCCCCTCCAGACCTTTCACCACCTTTGTGTCCCTCCTTTGGAGACTCTCCAACACCTTAATGTCTTCTTTTACATTGTGATGCCCACAACTGCATCCAGGACTCGAGGTGAGGCTGCCCCAGTGCAGAGCAGAGTGGGACAATCCCCTCCCTTGCTCAGCTGGTGATGCTGGGCCTGATGCCCCACTGTCGGCCCTCCTGGCTGCCAGGGCACTGTTGACTCATATCCAACTTGCCATCAACCAGGACCCCCAGGTCCCTTTCCATGGCACTGCTTTCCAGGCTCTCGTTCCCCAGTCTGTCTGTACATCCAGGGTTGCACCATCCCAGGTGCAGAATTGGGCACTTGCCCTTGTTGAACTTCATATGGTTGGTGATTGCCCATCTCTCATTTGATGACATCTCTTTGCAGAGCATCTCTGCCTTTGAGGGAGTTGACAGCTCCTACCAGTTTCGTATCATCTGTGAACTTAGTATTCGAGTCCTGCATCCAAGTTGTTCATGAAGACGTTGAAGAGGATTGACCCTAAAACTGAGGATATTCATTGGAGACGAGTTGCCAGTCTGATGTCACCCCATCACTGTCACCCCTTGTGCCTGACCCAAGAGACAGTTGCTCATGCATCACACAATGTATTTATCCAGTTGTGTCCTGGACATTTTGTCCAGAAGGATCCTATGAGAGATGGTATCAAAAACTTTAGAGAAATGCACCAATTGGCTACCCCTCATCAGCTAGGTGGGTTACCTTGTTGTGAAAGGAAATTAGGTTTGACAAGCAGGACTTCCCTCTCATGAACTCACACAGGTTGTGACCAATGACTGCATTGTTATTCAGGTGTTTTCAGTACATCCTAGAATAATCTTACCCCTAATTTGACGAGGGATTTTAGTACAAGCCTAGACCATCACACGTGTGCTCACACATGTCTTCATGGAGCAAACAAAAATCTGTACATTCAAATAAGGTCAGGAAACATCATTAGCTGAGAACTCTGTTGTGGACATGCAGCATGTCACCTCACAGCAGAGTCCTCAGGCACATGGGAGACAAGAACAAGAGTGGTGCCCATTTCCTGAGAATTTTGCCACAGACAAGACCACAGGAATGACACAGGTAAAGATCACCTGCCAACAGGGGATGTCAATAAGATTTAATCTGAGACTTCTGCCTATGCTGACGTCTTTCTGCCCTGGAAATCATTGATGCTCTCCTCCCAGCACTTATAGAAGGAGATCTTCATATAGGAAAGCACGTGAAATTAACCAGGAAATGAAAAGGCTGCAGTGCAGGAAACCAGGACACAGCCCCTACCATTAGCTGGGATAGTTTGCATTTGGCATGAGCTGTCAGAAAATTATTACTTCCACAATGTGCCTCTGGGCCTGAGGCAGTTCAGGACTGCTATAAAAGGCAGCCCAAGTCTCTGCTCTCTCATCCACTTCTCTCACCTCCTCCTCCTCCTCAGGAATCAGGTGAGTGGGAAGCTTCTTCTCCCCCTGCTCCTCCTGCTTCCAGACCAGCTCTTTCCTGGCTGGAGGTCTCAGCTGATTGGGGCTGTTGGAACCCAGCTTTGGGAGCTGCTTGTGCTGGGAGAGGGCAGGGGAGAGAAGGTCTTGTGCAGACACAGAGAGGCTGGGACTTGGCTGAGGTGGCTCGTGGGCTTTGAGCTGGGCAGTGCAGTGTGGGCCAGGAGGTGCCTTGGCTCCAGGGTGGTTGGGGGCAGTGCTGCTTCTCAAGTGCCCTAACTTTCTGCTTCTCCCTGCCCTGTGTGCCAGGTGCACCTGTGAGCCCGAGCCATGTCCTGCTGCCAGCCCTGCAACCCTTGCTGCCAGCCCTGCGGCCCCTGCCCGCTGGGCAGCAGCTGCAATGAGTGCTGTGTCAGGCAGTGCCAGAGCTCCACCGTGGCCATCCAGCCCTCTGCCGTGGTGGTGACCCTGCCCGGCCCCATCCTCAGCTCCTTCCCACAGAACACCGTGGTGGGATCCTCCACCTCCGCTGCTGTTGGCAACATCCTCAGCTCTGGCGGAGTGCCCATCAGCTCCGGGGGCCTTGACCTCTCCTGCATCACCAACTGCTATGGTGGCAACAGATGCCGTCCTTGCTAAATCTTCTGGCAACATCCTTGGGCAAGAACTTCCAAGACCTCTGAACCTGGTTCTGGGCAGGAGATAGAGCTTCTGGACATTATATTTAGTGCCTGAGATCCCTTCTACCTTTTTTTGTGCTTCCTTTGCTATCTGTGTCTCCCCAGGCCATCCTAGGGGGACATGTTGCCCTCCCCTCCTTCTTCAGGGCAGGCAGATGGACACCCTGCAGGAGCTCCATTGTGTCTTGGTGGCTGCTCCTGGTGCTCTCTGTGAGCCACCTCTGTTTCTACCTTACATTCATTAAAGTTGTGCATCCAAGCCTTGGTCTTTACGTCTTCCTTTTTTCCATGGCAACTCTTCCAGTCTGCTCAGGGTAAAAGCTGGAGGGGCAGAGCATGAGACTCCCTGTAGTGGATTTTCCTTTGTGCCTTTTCCTTTGGAGCTGATGAAGAACATCCCTGGCTACTCCACAGGCAATGGCAAACAGGCAAAAGATGTCTCCAAAGGGTTGCAGGAATGAGGAAGGGAAGCAGCAGTGTCTGGCAACAGTCCACAGCCTCATCTCTTCCTTCTCCTCCCTTGCATTACCCGGTCTAGGGTCCATGCGCAGTTCATGTGGTCACAGGCAGATGAGATAGGTACCTCATAGAATCCTTCAGCACCTAGCAGGACCCAGCTGCTGTCCAGACGTGCAGGGCGGAGGTGATGCAGAAGCTGGGATCAGCATCTGCCAATCAAGTTGAGCAGACCGTGGGGTCGCAGCGTCGAGGCGAAGGAAACACTCAAGATTCTTAAATGCTCAAGGTCAAAAGGAATGGCAAAAGTCAGAGGGTCTGAATAAAATCAGAAAGGTTTATTAGTAAATCACACACTTGGTATGAAAATTGGTATGTTATAGTAGTCCCAGACCTACTATATAAGCACATGGCAGTGTGTTTTGGGTTAAGGGGCTTGGTGAAAGGGAAGAGAGAAATTAAAGAGGGAAAGATCACTTAATGAGAGAAAAAGAGAAAGAAAGAGAGGGAAAGAGAGAGAGCCAGAGAGAAAAAGAAGTCCTGGTACCAGCATCATTCCAGTGGGTGAGATGTCAGTCCTGGTTGCAGCATCCGTCCAGCTGTGCCAGTCCAGTCCATGGGATGTCCAAGGTCCTGAGGGTACTGCCCTGACTTGGGGGTGTACCTCTTCATGGATAGGTTTCTCTGCCCCAAAGATAGGTTTCTCACTTTCTATGCAAGTGAGTTCTCATGCACAGTCTGTTCTTTCAGACCTTTCTGGAAATGGGTCAGAGGCTTCAGAGGTCTTTGGTGGCCTTGTTCCCCCCCTACAGTCCATGCCCACTTTGTGGCCTCATTCCTGTTCTTGTGCTGTCCTGTGTTGTGCTTCTCTCCAGGAACTACAGCACGGCTGTTCATCCCAGAAAAGTGTTGTCCTACCTCTGTATGGCCCCTTTTCCAGCCACATCCTGTTTTTTCTCACAGCATCTTCAGGAACTCCTGAAGCACAGCTGGGCTCAAAATAACAACTCAAGCACACAACGCCCCATGGACCTTGTGAGATTCCCCCCATGCTCTTCCTGCCCAGAGTTCATGGCACAGACACCATCTGTGTCCATCTCACTGGGCACTGGTGTAGGAGCATAGTAGATGAGGGATTCTCGTGTATGTCTCAAACCCACAGCCGGATGGCTGCAGAGCCACCTGAGTGTTCTTGGTAAGAAGACGCTGTAAGAACAAATGGGATGTGGCTGGAGAAGCGGCCATGTGGAGGTAGGACGGCAGTTTTCTGGGACAAATGTCCGTGTTCTGGCTGGATACTCCATCAGCTGAATTAGTGCTGGAGTCAGGACTGGTGATCTGTCTTCCTTTCTTTATTTAATGTCTCTCTCTCACTTCTCTTTCACTCTACCTCATATTGACAGTTGTCTTGGTTTAAAAGACAGGTGTCTGCCAAGGAAGGTGGGAACCTTCCTGCGATGGAAAATATTACACTCTTCCCTCCAAATTATTATAACTTTGAAATTACAGGACTTTCAGGCAAAGATATGGCAAAAGGAATAAAAGTTCTGTACTAGTATATACATATGCATACCAAGACAAACAAACAGCACGGGCAGCAGCAAGGAGCAGACGCAGACCCCAGTGCCGGCCTCTCCCGGCCGCGGGCGCTTCCCCCCGGGGCAGTTCCGGGCACGGCCGGCAGGGGGCGCTGTGGCGCGGGCGCGGCCGCCTCTCTCCACACGGCGATGGCGGCTCAGGCGATGGGGGAGAGGGGAGGTGGCTCCCTTTGCAGAACTCCCGGGGAGCCGCCGGTCCCGGTGCCACGCCGGGTGGCGAAATGGGCTGTAGCAGGAACATTGGAGCGGTGGGCTGGAACAGCAGAGGCAAGTACAGCCGGGTTGTCAAACAAAGCGTAGCAAAAACCCTGAAGCTGTGGCAGAAGCATCGGGGGTCCGGATGGATGTGGGGTGTCAAATTAAAGTGTAGCAAAAACCCCGAAAGCTGTGGCTGAAAACAGCAGGGGCTGGGCGGCCTTGGAAGGAGAGAGAAGGTGGAGGGAGGGAGTTGTTTTGGGTTTTCCCCTGGCTGTCACGTCTCCCATGTGATGTCCTGGGGATGGCAGTGGCAGCAGGGCTCCCTCAAGCAGCTGGGAGAGGCTCCCTCTGGAGGGGGTCGGGGTCCCGGGCTTCCCCCGAGGCACCCGAGCAGATGGTGAGAGTCCCTCCCAGTGAGGTTGGGTGTTGAAAAGGTCCCAGTTCAACAGCCGCTCTTACGAGCTGAGACTCACCCACGTAAGGAGAAGCAGTGAAGGACAAAACTCCGCAGTAGCAGTGAATTCTCCGTGCTTTCCCACGTGCTTGGGCATTGATGGGGTGGTAACAGACCTGGAGAAAAGACTCACCCACTCACACTCCTGCTCTAATTCTCCTTTCTGGCTCCTGAAAGAGCTGAAGAGAGTTGTATCTTGGTTTTTTAAAGGCAATTGAGTGCCAATAGTGTGCCTTTAACTCTGCTGTGCCAAATTCTGCAGAACTGGCAACTCAAATTTAGAGAGCCTCCCACTCGTGTACAGCAACCCTGGATGTAAAAGATATGTTTTCTTATGATTCCATGCCAGGAATATGACAAGGCTCAATTTGCACTAGCCTGAAAGGGAGGAGAGTACACCTTTATCAAATTCTCACATGGGCATAAACATTCCCCCACGATTGTACAGGCTGTGCTTGCCAAACTTTTACAGGCAATCTCACTTCCTCTGGACATGTAATTATGTAATATTCTAATTGCAGAACACACCACCACCACCACCACCCCCTCTGAAAAAGTGGGCAAAGTAGCAACAGTAATGGGGCAAAAAGGTCATGAACTAGAAGCTGAGGTTACACCTGAGGAATGTCAAGGCCAAACTGGCCCTGATGGACCAAAGAGATCTTTATTACGCAACTCAACTGCATTTAAAGAGACAGAACAGAGATACTCTGAGTGGGAAAAGGTACTTTTGTCATTACTCCAAGCTGTTATACACCTTGAGCAGCTAAGGGGTAACCTGTCTGGGCCAACTCTGCCAAGACATGTAGGGGTTTATCTTTCCAGGAACGTTACTGGAAATCATGCCAGCACATCCCACTGAAGACTGAGTTAATCCTCAAAGGACTGCTCATCATTTTTGTGGGAGAAATCACTGCCAGCAGGAACCAAATTTGGTTCACACATCAACAAGCTCGACCCACAGGGTTGAAACCCTCACTTCTTTTGTTTATGCTAATCAGTGTGGTAACCACATGCATTCTGCACCACAGGCACTTCTCTCTTCTGGGTGCAATTTACTGTGGCAGCAATTACAAAGGAAGGTGACATTCAAAAGGTAACCTGGGATAATACAACTAAATTTGAAGAGGAATTCCACTCCTAGCAACTAGATAATAGTAGCAACTATTTATTTTCATTTATGACCCCACTAACCATAAACCCACAGCCTTTGTTGTGACAACACACAGTGCTTCAGTATACACCATATACCCAATGGTAGTGTCAGGATTGAATCTCAATGGAGATGCACTTTAGCCCGTAGAGCACAGAGTATGGGCCCCATGGGATGGATGTGCCTGTGTGAGAACCCCTTGTGATTTTGTATTTGTGGACAACGTTACTGTACATACAAGTTCCCTCATATTAGTGTTTGTAACTTTGTTGACATTATGGGATGTGATTTTAGTTATTCAGCTCCCCTTATATCTTAACAATTGTTATGATTTAATTATATACTGACTTAAGACTGGCAGCCTATTCCTACTGAATGAATCTCACTTGGATGTGAAAACTGCT
>VXAZ01002099.1:0-17663 GCA_013399875.1 Gymnorhina tibicen | reverse complement strand
CTGTAGCAGGAACATTGGAGCGGTGGGCTGGAACAGCAGAGGCAAGTACAGCCGGGTTGTCAAACAAAGCGTAGCAAAAACCCTGAAGCTGTGGCAGAAGCATCGGGGGTCCGGATGGATGTGGGGTGTCAAATTAAAGTGTAGCAAAAACCCCGAAAGCTGTGGCTGAAAACAGCAGGGGCTGGGCGGCCTTGGAAGGAGAGAGAAGGTGGAGGGAGGGAGTTGTTTTGGGTTTTCCCCTGGCTGTCACGTCTCCCATGTGATGTCCTGGGGATGGCAGTGGCAGCAGGGCTCCCTCAAGCAGCTGGGAGAGGCTCCCTCTGGAGGGGGTCGGGGTCCCGGGCTTCCCCCGAGGCACCCGAGCAGATGGTGAGAGTCCCTCCCAGTGAGGTTGGGTGTTGAAAAGGTCCCAGTTCAACAGCCGCTCTTACGAGCTGAGACTCACCCACGTAAGGAGAAGCAGTGAAGGACAAAACTCCGCAGTAGCAGTGAATTCTCCGTGCTTTCCCACGTGCTTGGGCATTGATGGGGTGGTAACAGACCTGGAGAAAAGACTCACCCACTCACACTCCTGCTCTAATTCTCCTTTCTGGCTCCTGAAAGAGCTGAAGAGAGTTGTATCTTGGTTTTTTACAGGCAATTGAGTGCCAATAGTGTGCCTTTAACTCTGCTGTGCCAAATTCTGCAGAACTGGCAACTCAAATTTAGAGAGCCTCCCACTCGTGTACAGCAACCCTGGATGTAAAAGATATGTTTTCTTATGATTCCATGCCAGGAATATGACAAGGCTCAATTTGCACTAGCCTGAAAGGGAGGAGAGTACACCTTTATCAAATTCTCACATGGGCATAAACATTCCCCCACGATTGTACAGGCTGTGCTTGCCAAACTTTTACAGGCAATCTCACTTCCTCTGGACATGTAATTATGTAATATTCTAATTGCAGAACACACCACCACCACCACCACCCCCTCTGAAAAAGTGGGCAAAGTAGCAACAGTAATGGGGCAAAAAGGTCATGAACTAGAAGCTGAGGTTACACCTGAGGAATGTCAAGGCCAAACTGGCCCTGATGGACCAAAGAGATCTTTATTACGCAACTCAACTGCATTTAAAGAGACAGAACAGAGATACTCTGAGTGGGAAAAGGTACTTTTGTCATTACTCCAAGCTGTTATACACCTTGAGCAGCTAAGGGGTAACCTGTCTGGGCCAACTCTGCCAAGACATGTAGGGGTTTATCTTTCCAGGAACGTTACTGGAAATCATGCCAGCACATCCCACTGAAGACTGAGTTAATCCTCAAAGGACTGCTCATCATTTTTGTGGGAGAAATCACTGCCAGCAGGAACCAAATTTGGTTCACACATCAACAAGCTCGACCCACAGGGTTGAAACCCTCACTTCTTTTGTTTATGCTAATCAGTGTGGTAACCACATGCATTCTGCACCACAGGCACTTCTCTCTTCTGGGTGCAATTTACTGTGGCAGCAATTACAAAGGAAGGTGACATTCAAAAGGTAACCTGGGATAATACAACTAAATTTGAAGAGGAATTCCACTCCTAGCAACTAGATAATAGTAGCAACTATTTATTTTCATTTATGACCCCACTAACCATAAACCCACAGCCTTTGTTGTGACAACACACAGTGCTTCAGTATACACCATATACCCAATGGTAGTGTCAGGATTGAATCTCAATGGAGATGCACTTTAGCCCGTAGAGCACAGAGTATGGGCCCCATGGGATGGATGTGCCTGTGTGAGAACCCCTTGTGATTTTGTATTTGTGGACAACGTTACTGTACATACAAGTTCCCTCATATTAGTGTTTGTAACTTTGTTGACATTATGGGATGTGATTTTAGTTATTCAGCTCCCCTTATATCTTAACAATTGTTATGATTTAATTATATACTGACTTAAGACTGGCAGCCTATTCCTACTGAATGAATCTCACTTGGATGTGAAAACTGCTGTTGAAGGAAGCTCAGGAAAATGGACAGAAAACTGATTACCATTCATCCTGATGTAGAAAAATCCACTGGGTGATGAAGCAACCAAAGAAAGACAGGGAACGCCATTGTTGGGACATTTTATTTGGATCATCACCAAGAACAATTGAAATTCTTAGTAAGACATTGCACCCTTCCTTCTGATTGTTAACCTTTTTGCCTTTTATTTTTGTAATCAAATTGTATATTAAAATGTGGGGGAATTATAATAAGAGGTAGCTTATATAGCTTTTTCCCTTTCTCTCTCTCTCCTTCTCCCTTTTCAGTCCGAGTCCATATCAATGTTTGAGCCACAGGTGGTGCAGAAGCCCAGATGATAAGGTGTCTCAAACACCGATAGCCAGATAGCCATGGAGCCAACCGAGGACTGTTGGTAAGAAGGCACTGTGAGAAAAAACAGGCTGTGGCTGGACAAGGGGCCATACAGAGGTAGGCAGCCCATTTTTGGGACAAACATCCTTGTTCTATCTCCTGGAGACAAGCACAACGCAGTAGAGTGCAAACAGGAACGAGGTTGCAAAGTGGGCATGGACTGTCGACCAAAGCTTGACCCAGCAGCAGTGGGCACTGGTTTGATCAAAGGCCTCATCCAGGAAGAGCTTGACGGACAGATTACATACATTTATACATACAAGAAATGTTACAAATTTATAATAAAGCCATAAGACATTTGCACAAATTCAGCTGAAAGTCATTTACCACTGCATTAGCCTGAGTATGGCTGATAGCACACTTGTGAATTACCTCAGCCCGGCATGTCTGGATACCAGCTGGGTTCTGCCTGTGCTGAGGGAGTGTATCTCGTTTACCCGTGCTCCTGTGTGCAGGCCATGGAGTGTAGACCAGGTACTGGAGGGGAGGAAAAGGAAGAGGTGAGGTTGCAGGCTGTCCCCAGGCATTGCTGTTTCCCTTCACAACTGTTGCCAAACTTTGGAGCCATGGCCTTCCTGATAACCTTTGGCTGTTGAGTAGCCAGGGATGACTTTGTCAGCTTTGAGGCAGTCGAACCCTCTGCTTCCGTCACCTTTTTACCTAAGCAATATGGAAGATTTGCCAGAAAATGAAAGATGACTCAGAGGCCCAGGCTTGGATGCAAAAGTACTTTATTGAGTCGAAAGAAGAAAAGGAGGTGGCTCACAGAGAGCACCAGCAGCAGCCACTAAGATGCAGTGGAGCTCCTGCAGGCTGTCCATCTGCCTGCCCTAAGAGGGAGGGCAACAGGTCCCCCTGGGCTGGCCTGGGGAGACACAGACAGCACAGAAAGAAGATGGAACAGTAGGAGAAAGAAACATCATCCTGAAGCTGTAAATACAATGTCCAGAAGCTCTATCTCCTGCCCAGAATCATGTTCTGCCAGAACCAGGTTCAGAGGTCTTGGAGGTTCTTGCCCAAGGATGTTGCCAGAAGATTTAGCAGGGACGGCATCTGTTGCCACCATAGCAGTTGGTGATGCAGGAGAGGTCAAGGCCCCCGGAGCTGATGGGCACTCCGCCAGAGCTGAGGATGTTGCCAACGGCAGCGGAGGTGGAGGATCCCACCACGGTGTTCTGTGGGAAGGAGCTGAGGATGGGGCCGGGCAGGGTCACCACCACAGGGGAGGGTTCGATGACGACGTTGGAACTCTGGCACTGCCGGACACAGCACTCATTGCAGCTGCTGGCCAGCGGGCAGGGGCCGCAGGGCTGGCAGCAAGGGTTGCAGGGCTGGCAGCAGGACATGGCTCGGGCTCACAGGTGCACCTGGCACACAGGGCAGGGAGAAGCAGAAAGTTAGGGCACTTGAGAAGCAGCACTGCCCCCAACCACCCTGGAGCCAAGGCACCTCCTGGCCCACACTGCACTGCCCAGCTCAAAGCCCACGAGCCACCTCAGCCAAGTCCCAGCCTCTCTCTGTCTGCACAAGACCTTCTCTCCCCTGCCCTCTCCCAGCACAAGCAGCTCCCAAAGCTGGGTTCCAACAGCCCCAATCAGCTGAGACCTCCAGCCAGGAAAGAGCTGGTCTTGAAGCAGGAGGAGAAGGAGGAGAAGAGGCTTCCCACTCACCTGATTCCTGAGGAGGAGGAGGAGGTGAGAGAAGTGGATGAGAGAGCAGAGACTTGGGCTGCCTTTTATAGCAGTCCTGCACTGCCTCGGGCCCAGAGGCACCTTGGTGGAAGTAATAATTTTGTGACCAGCTCATGGCAAATGTGCACCATCCCAGCTAATGGTAGGGGCTGTGTCCTGGTTTCCTGCACTGCAGCCTTTTCATTTCCTGGCTAATTCCGCGTGCTTTCCTATATGAAGGATCATTTCTCAAAGTGCCAGGATGAGAGCATCAAGGATTTTAGGGCAGAAAGACATCAGTGGATAAAGAAGGTTTAGATCCAGGGCTGTTGGCATCTCATGCAGGCAGGTGATTTGTACCTGTGTCATTCCTCTGGACTCCTCTGGTGGCTGAAAATTGACCCTGCTCTTGGGCTTCTTGCCCACACGCCCAAGGTCTGCATGTGACTTGACACATTTTTTCTTTTCTTCCTTCATCACTCTCTGATCACCACTCAGTGTTATGCTCAGGTGGGCTTCTGCTGGGAGTGTTTCTCCCTCCCTTTTGGTGGCCTTGCTGAGATCTTTGCCAGGTGGTTCTGCTGGGAGGCCTCAGCCAGAATCAACTCCTCTTCCTATTGAAGCAGCTTTCAAGGTTAGGTCCTAGTGCTCGTAATCTGAGTTAGATCTCCAGCTGTCACACATCTGTGCCTGTATCTGGCCAGGGCCCCACTGCTCTGAACTTGGACTTTGATACACATGTAACTTCCCAGCTTGACCTGGACCTGTCTCATCTCTGTGAGCACACGTGGTGATAGCTGGACTTTGCTGAACCCTGGTTATTGTCATGGGACTTCATCCGGACATCATCTGAGGATACTAACATTAAGGAAATCACATAATAACCTCCACATGTTCCATTTCCTGAAGGACCTACCAAGGACATTGGATGGCTGTATTTTTGGAGTATTTCTTCTGAATCTTTAAGCACGACTAGAAATACCATTTTTCTTGAGAATATTCAGTGTTTTTTTCTGCTTCCTATCTGTTCCAGGAACAGTCTCCATCTCCTACTGTTTTTCCCCACAGAGGACCGTGGGCAGTGATATCAATTGGCCGTTTTACTTGTCTACCTGGAGACTAGTGTCAGGTTTACAGCTTTTCTTTTCCCAGCCTTCCATCTCTCACTGCCCCTCTCTCCTAGCCCAACTACTTTCCATGTTTCCCAGAAAGCAGAAAATCTCAACTGTCTTTGTAGTCCCAAATTTCTGAGGTTCAAGCACCAAAGGATGTTCCCCATGAGCTCCAGGCTGCAGGAGAGGTGGGAGCTCAGAGGAGCCACGTGGTGCAGTGATCCCTTTCCTGTGAGAGACTGGGGTTATCGCCTCAGGGAAAAGGAAAAGGTGATGAGAGAATATCCACCATGTGTTTGTTACTCTCCTGAGCCCCAGGATGGGATTACATTTCCCATTTCAGCTGTGATAAGATAAAATATTTTCATAGAATGGTTTGTGTTTGAAAGGATGTTAAATATAACCTAGTTCCAACCCCCTGCTATGGGCAGAGGCAGGTTCTACTAGATCAGGTTGCTCCAAGCTCTGTCCAACATGGTCTTGAACACTTTCAGGGAAGGGGCAGCCACAGCTTCTCTGGACAACCTCTTCCAGTGCCTTACCACCATCACAGTAAATAATTTCTTCCTAATATTTAGTTTAAAACTACTTTTCTCAGTTTAAAGCCATTCCCCTTTATGTTATCACTACATGCTCGTGTAAAGGGTCCCCCTAGCTTACTTTAGGTACTGGAAGGTGCTATAGAAGTCTCTGTAGAGCCTTTTCTTTTCTGGGATAAACAATCCCAACTCTCTGAACCTGTCCTTGTAGCAGAGGTGTTCCAGCCCTCTCATCATCTTCGTGGCTTCTTCTGGACCCTTTCCAGCAGGTCCATATCCTTCCTATGGGCCTTTTATGTTGGGGGTCCCGGAGCTGGAAGGAGTACTTCAGGTGGGGTCTCATGAGGGGGAACTAGATGGGGAGAATAGCTTCCCTCAGCCTGCTGGTCACATTTCTTTTGATGCAACCCAGGATATGGTCAGATTTTTGGGCTGCAAGCACATATTGCCTGGTCATGTCAAGCTTCTTGTGCACCAAAACCCAGGGTCCTTCTCTGCAGGGCAGATCTCAATCCATTCCCCACCCATGCTGTATTTTCCCTCGGTCCTGCCCTGAACCAGGTGCAGGATCTTTCACATGATCTTCTTGGCCTTCATGAGTTTTGCACAGGCCCAGGTCTCACCAAGGTCCCTATGCTCCCTGTGGAGCATCTTTGGTGCTGTCTGTAAAGGTGAGCTGGCCTTGCCTCAGGAATTTGTCAAACCCAGAAGGGACAGATATCCATCCATTCCCACATCAGGCTTGTTTCCCTGAAGACAAAGCAACAGCTGTGAGTCTTTCACTAGACAATATAGTAAATTAATTTCATGTTTTCATGAATGAATTAATTGCTGCAGAGGAATGCTCAGCTCAGTTGGTGTCCCACCATAACTTTAGCTCCCTTGGGCACAGACCATGGCAGATCTCACCCAGCGTTCTCTCCTCTTCCCAATGACGTGATAAAACCTCCACCTATGATCTACCTTGTAGAGAGAACTGTAATTATTTAGTCTGGAGAAAAGGAGTCCAGGGGAAACTTCATTACTCTCTACCAGTATCTGAAAGGAGGCTGTAGGGATGTGGGTGTCAGTCTCTGCTCCCGAGTAACAAGTGATAGGACAAGAGGAATTGGCCTCAAGTTGCACCAGGGGAGGTTTAGATTGGATAGCAGGGAAAAATTATTCCCTGAAAGGATTATCAAGCATTGGAACAAGCTGTTGAGGGAGGTGGTTGATTCACCACTCCTGGAGGTGATTTCAAAGAAGTGTAGATGTGGCACAAGGGTACATAGGCTACTGATAGAGTGGGCAGTGTTAGGTTTGCGGTTGGACTCGATGATCTTGAAGGCGTTTTTGTGATTCTGTGACTGTGCAGCTATCAGGAGCCTTGGGCATTTGAATTAGACAATTAAGAAAGAGACAAAAAAAAAGTCAGTGCAACCAGGAATTACCACACCTACAGTGAACCTTTTATTCTCCACATATCTTCTAACCCTAGTGGGGAATGGCCTTCTCATTGTCCCTGCATGGAGCAATCAGTACCAGCAGACCTTACTGCATATGTTCCTCCTCATCATGTTTCCTTTGTGAAGATCTGGTACATCTCCACTGCTGCATCAATGCTGATGGAGACTTTCCTTGTCACCAGGAAAACCATTGCTTCCTGCAAGCCGTGGTCACGTGGACATTGGGTTTGTAGTCCTCTTCACCCAGGCGGTTCTCCTGCTGACTGGCCCTTCTGCACCAAAAAAGGCACTTAATTCAAGTCCCCTGATGTGGCCTCTGCTGATCCGCTCCCACCCTGTTGTGTGTGTCAAAGAAAACCAGAGAGCTGGAGAACCTGTGCTATGAGGGAAGACTGAAGGAGTGGCGCTGTTTCTCCCTGGAGAAAAGGACGCTTGGGGAGGACCTCATCACAGTATTTTAGTAATTAAATGGGATCTACCAAGAGCACCAAGAACTTTCTCAGCACAAGGACCCAGATGGAGGGGCTGCCCGTGTGGGTAACACACAGAGTGAAGAGGAACTGGGGATGGTTTGGGTGCTGGCAACTGAGACCAGTTCTTGAGTCTCAGCAGGAGCAGGTGAAGCCTTGGTTTCTGGACATAGGAAGATGTGCACAGTGGCCAGTAAGACGGAGAAAGATCGTGTCTCTGCCCTGAACTGAGGGCAGGAGGAGCATGTGTGGAACCTCACAGGCTTCATGGGACGCTCTGTACCTGACTTGTTATTCTGACCCCAGCAATGCGTTGAAGAGTTCCTTTCCTGCATGCAGGAGACCATGGATATCCAGGGATTGACATGGATTGGAGCATTACTCAAGGCTGAAAGCAAAGGAATTTTTGTATCCCATCCCCACTGCTGCCACTCTTTGAACTTACGGTTTCACTGGTGGCTTCTGTTTGTGCAGTAGTCAAGTATATCTTCATTAGCTCCAAGGGAAAGAGCACAGAGGAAAATCCACTGCAGGGACTCTCACCCTCTGCCTTGTTTAACCTTGTACATGAGGACTGGAACAGAACAATTTGTTCAGTTGCCACAGAACAAAGGAGAACTTGGATGCCAAGGCATGAGTGCACAACAACTTTAATGAGTCTAAGGAAGAAAAGGAGGTGGCTCACAGAGACCACCGGGGGTAGCCACTAAGGTGCAGCGGAGTTCCTGCAGGGTGTCTATCTGCCTGCCATGCAGAGGGAGAGAGCAAAATATCCCCGCTAGACTGGCCTGGGGAGACACAGAGAACAGATGGTAAGAAAGAGCAGAGCGGAATAAGGAAACAATGTCTGGAAGTTGTCATGTCCACTCATGTGGAAGTACTTCGGCACGTGGGCAAGAAGCACAAGAGCGGTACCCCTCTACTGACAACTTTGCCACAAACAAACCACTCAGAAATGACCCAAGTGAACATCACTTGCCCACAAGGGATGCCAACAGCCCTTGATCAAAGACTCCTGCCTCGGAAATCCTTGATCCTCTCATCCCAGCACTTACAGAAGAAGATCTTCATATAGGAAAGCACGTGGCAGAAGCCAGGAAATGAAGAGGCCGCGGTGCAGGAAACCAGGACACAGCCCTACCATTAGCTGGGATGGTGCACACTTGACATGAGCTGGTCACAAAATTACTACTTCCACCAAGGTGCCTCTGGGCCTGAGGCAGTGCAGGACTGCTATAAAAGGCAGCCCAAGTCTCTGCATTCTCATCCACTTCTCTCACCTCCTCCTCAGGAATCAGGTGAGTGGGAAGCCTCTTCTCCTCCTTCTCCTCCTGCTTCAAGACCAGCTCTTTCCTGGCTGGAGGTCTCAGTTGACTGGGGCTGTCATAGCCCAGGGCCAGGAGCTGCTTGTGCTGGGAGAGGGCAGGGGAGAGAAGGCCTTGTGCAGACACAGAGAGGCTGGGACTTGGCTGAGGTGGCTCGTGGGCTTTGAGCTGGGCAGTGCAGTGTGGGCCAGGAGGTGCCTTGGCTCCAGGGTGGTTGGGGGCAGTGCTGCTTCTCAAGTGTCCTAACTTTCTGCTTCTCCCTGCCCTGTGTGCCAGGTGCACCTGTGAGCCCGAGCCATGTCCTGCTGCCAGCCCTGCAACCCTTGCTGCCAGCCCTGCGGCCCCTGCCCGCTGGCCAGCAGCTGCAATGAGTGCTGTGTCAGGCAGTGCCAGAGCTCCAACGTCGTCATCGAACCCTCCCCTGTGGTGGTGACCCTGCCCGGCCCCATCCTCAGCTCCTTCCCACAGAACACCGTGGTGGGATCCTCCACCTCCGCTGCCGTTGGCAACATCCTCAGCTCTGGCGGAGTGCCCATCAGCTCTGGGGGCTTTGACATCTCCTGCATCACCAACTGCTATGGTGGCAACAGATGCCGTCCCTGCTAAATCTTCTGGCAACATCCTTAGGCAAGAACTTCCAAGATCTCTGAACCTGGTTCTGGGCAGGAGATGGAGTTTTGGGACATTTTCTTTACAGTGTCAAGCCATTGTTCCCTTCTACTTTTTTTTGTCTTTCCTTTGCTGTCCGTGTCTCCCTAGGCCAGTCTAGGGGGGACATGTTGCCCTTCCTCCCTCTTCAGGGCAGGCAGATGCACACCGCTCTGCAGGAGCTCCACTGCATTTTGGTGGCTGCCCCTGGTGCTCTCTGTGAGCCACCTCCTTTTCTTCTTTACACTCAATAAAGCTGTTTTGCATCCAAGCCTTGGCCTCTAAGTCCTCCTTTGTTCTCTAGCAAGTCTTCCAGTCTGCTCAGGGCAAATGGTGGAGGAAGTAGAGGGTGAGATTCCCTGCAGTGGATTTTTCTTCCTGCCCTTTTCCTTGGAGCTGACAAAGTCATCCCTGGCTACTCAGCAGCTAAAGGCCATCAGGGAGACATCGGGCAACAGCTGTGAAGGGAAACAAGAATTGCTGGGTCCAGCCCACAACATCTTCTCTTCCTTCTCCTCCACTCCCTTACCTAGTCTAGGGTCCATGGCTCCCACACAGGAGTACAAGCAGATGAGATGCACTCCCTCAGCACAGGCAGGCAAAGCTGCTGTCCAGGCATGCACGGCTGAGGTAATTCACAAGTTAGGATTGGTATCAGTCATATACTCAGGATACACTGTGGTAAATAACTTTTGATTGAGTTTGTGCGAAAGACTTATGGCTTCAGTATTAAATCACAACATTTATCCTGTATGTGGATGGATCTAATCGGTCTGTCAATGTCTTCCTGACTGAAGTCTTGAATTATGGTCAAATTATGGGAAACATTAGTTAATATGTTGGTTTGTGCCTGTTTTTTCTAGATGCTGTTACTACTTAAAAATTTAAAAATAATGAGAGAGAGGAAAACTCTCTCCTCTCCTGATCATCTCAGACCCCTTGTCTCATTTTTCTTTCTCCAGTCCTCCATTGCTTCTGCCTCTTCCTTCTGATCTGTCTCGGCCTAGTCTTTCACAGAAGTATGTGAAGAAAAAATATTGCAGAAGCTCTTTGCTTTCTCTGTAGTAAACATTTTCTTACCTTTCAACCCAAACAGACAGGACTTTTGATAGTTGATGCAGGGACACCAAAGCTCTCACATCCCACTCATTCTTAGGGTGTCCCAGTCTCTCCTCCAGCTGGCATGTATTGTGCAACATGCCCTGGCTATCCATCCCTCCTGCATGTTTGCAGTGCCAGGGCTTGCTTTTTTCTCTCCTTTAACCTTGGAGACTTCCAAAAGGACAAGGAATGAGGAGCAGGATTAAACATCTCACAGGTTCCTCATCCTGCTGGAGGTGTCCTGGAGCCAGCACAGAAGGACCAAGCACTATAGGTTCCCTGGAGACTCTGGGCAGCACGATATTAGGTATGGAAGATCTGGTTTTCTCTGGGGTATCCCTGTGGGAGGTAAATGGCATTATTTTGCCATGGGATACACGCTGAGCTGAGGTCTCAAATCTCCTGCCCAAACACACCCCTGCCTTGCTGTTCCCATAAATGTGGCTGTGGCGCAGAACAAGGAAGAGGGAGCCTTTTCTGCTGTCACTTTGCATCCTCTTGATTTGCCTCTCAGAGCTTTTCCCTGCAGAATCACTGACCCATGTTTTCTTCCAAGCACCATTGGGCAGATCACGGTCACCCAGCAATGACAACTCAGAGGAGAGGAGAGAGCACTTCCCCTTCCACTTGTGCATGCCAGACCAATAATTTTAATGCCTTGTCCTGGTATCAGGTGCAGAAAGGCCAAGCCCCCCAGCTGGTCACCTATCAATCAGGGAGTGGCTCCAAGCACAACGGCCGTATCACCACGCATCTGAACACCACGGGCAAATACAGTGTCCTGCAGGTGGAGGAAGTGCAGGTGTCTGACAGTGCCTTGTACCTCTGTGCTGTGCAAGACACCCTGGTGCAGGGAACTTCCTTGGCTGTGCAACAACCCAGGGGAAGGAGGGGAGGTGTCTGTGAGAGGCTGAGCTTGGGGAAAGGTGAGCTCTTCTCTTGGAGCACTATTTCCTTGGTGCACCCAGAGACCTCCAGGCCATTACGTTCTTCCAGAAGGAGTCAATGTCAGTGACTTGAGAAGAAGGAAAAGATGGTGAAAAAACCCCTGCTTTGGAACTGGTTTCCCTGTGCATCCTAGGACAGGAAACTATTTGCCATGTGCTGTGCAGGGAACACTTGACCATTCTCCTCTCTGTGTGCTCTACACAGCACCAAAGGCTGGAAGGAACCAATCAGAGACTCACCTAAGCCTCGTAGTCAGTTCCTGTGAAAAAGGCTTGGGGTTTTTGTGTTTTCTTTTTTAAATAAAAAGTCTTCATTTTGTTCCCTGAGCTTTTCTCAAAACCCCAGTTACTCATTGCAGCTGTTGGCCAGCAGAGTGGGGCCGCAAGGCTGGCAGCAAGGAGTGCAAGGCTGGCACTGCTCTATGCAGGATATGTCTTGGGGCAGGTGTCCATGAGGGGCACCTGGACACAGGGCAGGGAGGAAGAAAAATATAAGGATACATGAGGAACAGCCTGTCACCACATCAGGAGTGAGTCCAAGAACATGCAGGGCCAGGAGGTGGAGGCTCTGGAGAGATGTATGAGGGCTTATTGGCCTCATCCCGTGAGAGCTCAAAGAGAGCCACCAGCTCCTATGCAGTCACTGCCCAGCCCCTGAGTCATTTTCTGTCAGACTCATCTTGAATGCAAAATACTACATTTGAAATGCAAAACATTCCATTTAATGCTGTGGGCTGTGGTTTGGCTTCCTGAATGGCTGTGTTTATATTTCCTGTTTTATTTCAGGCACATTTCCCAGTCAACACTTTTTTTTTTTTTGAGACAAGATGTGAGGCCGAAGCAATTCTGGATCAAAACACATCAGCTTGGGCAGAGGACACATATGACATGCTGGACGAGTGTAGTAAAAGGAAATCATGTCAGTCTGGATCACTGCTTTGGGGGTCTTTGGTGGCCCTGTTGGCAAGGAATGACTCAGTTCCTGGATTTTATGCTATCCTGCCTAACAATGAACCCAGACAAATTCTACTCCTCCTCTGCCAGAGAGAAGTGTGTGGAGCCCATGTCTGGGACCTTGTTCCTGTCCAGAATGCTCCAGCCCAGTCACCATCATCTCCACATGTCCACAGCAGAGGCCACGGTTCATTCTTTCACAGAGTCACAGAATATGCTGAGTTGGAAGGGATCCACAAGGATCGTTGAGTCCAACTCGTAGCCCTGCACAGGACACTGCCAAGAGTCACCCTATGTGCCTGAGAATGTTATTTAAACTCTTGTTGACCTCTGGCAGGCTTGGTGCTGTGCCCACTGCCCTGGGGAGCCTGGTCCAGTACCCGATCACCCTCCGGACAAAGAACATTTTTCTAATACCCAAACTAAACCTCTTCTGACACAACTTCAGCCTATTCTTTCTAATCCTGGCACCACAGAACAGAGATCAGTGCCTTCCCCTCCTCTTCCCCTCACAAGGAAATCGTAAAATGAAATGAGGTCTGACCTCAATCTCCTCCTCCCCAGGCCAAGCAAACCAAATGACCTCAGATGCTATCATGAGCTTCCCCTCAAGGCCCTTCCCGATCCTTTAGGCCTCCTTTGGAGACTCGTCAATAGCTTAATGTCTTCTTTTACATTGTGATGCCCACAACTGCATCCAGGACTCGAGGTGAGGCTGCCCCAGTGCAGAGCAGAGTGGGACAGTCCCCTCCCTTGCTTAGCTGGTGATGCTGGGCCTGATGCCCCACTGTTGGCTCTCCTGGCTGCCAGGGCTCTGTTGACTCATATCCAACTTGCCATCAACCAGGACCCCCAGGTCCCTTTCCATGGCACTGTTTTACAGACTCTCATTCCCCAGTCTGTCTGTACATCCAGGGTTGCACCATCCCAGGTACAGAACCCGGTGTTTGCCCTTGTTGAACTTCACTTGTTGATGATTAATTTGTTGAGGTATCCCTGCAGGGTGTCCCTGCCTCTGAGGGAGTTGACAGCTCCTCCCAGTTTTGTACCATCTATGAACTTCCTTCATTTCCTTTACAGTCCTGCATCCCAGTCATTTATGAAGAAGATGAAGATGGAGCACTACAGAATCCCAGTAGTGAGGTCACCAGACTGATGTCACCCCAGTCACTGTCACTCTTTGTGCCTGACCTGTGAGCCAGTTGCTCACCCATCACATGATGTGTTTATCCAGCTGTGGGCTGGACATTTTGTCCAGAAGAACCCTGGGGGAGGCAGTGTCAAAAACTTTACGGAAGTCCAAAAAGATTATATCAACTGGCTTCCCTTCATCAAGCAGGTGGGTTACCTTGTCATAAAAGGAAATCAGATCTGACAAGCAGGACTTTCCTGTCATGAAGCTGTGCTGGCTGTGACTTTGCGTGTTCTTGTCTCACGTGCACTTGTGTGCAGCTAGGACTGTATGAACATAGGTGCAAAAATTTGTGCATGATTCCTTTCTGACATGCATAAGTGTGTGTGTGTGTGTGTGTGTGTGTGTGTGTCCCTCCTCATGAGAGATTGCTCTGTTTATGGCAGTGACACTCTCCACTGCTCTGCCAATAAGCTCCACAGAGCACCCAGAGTGTGAAAGAACTTCAGTGTAGCTGAACAACAACAGAACAAACCTGGAAGAGAATTATCCTCACCACAGGCACTGAAATGCAGTCTTCTCTATCTTCAGTCCTCCTTTTCCTGTTGCGGTGTGTAGTTTCCTGCACTGGTATGGCAAGCCGCAACCTTCCCGGAGAGCTCTGCGGGGTTATCTTGGGGAGAGCAGCTGTTCTGCTTCCCGCAGCCCTTCTGGGTGGCCCGCGCTGTCCCGGCTGGCTGTCGGCTCCACAACACGGAGGCGATAAAGGAGGCAAGAAGGCTCCCCACTTGGGGACCTCAGAGGATCCTTATTCACATGGTAACACGCTGGTTCCCAAGAGCAGAGAGAGCAGGAACACATGGCCTGGAGTCCCTTATCTTGGGGAAGAGGGGGGAGGAGAGAGCACATGGACGAATGCTCTCAGAGCATAGGGGCAGGACTAGGGCGGAGTTGGGGTAACAAAACCAATGGGAGAAACCTGAGGGAGTGGTTAGGACCTAGGGGCGGGGAAAAGGGGGAGCCACATGGAGAGGGCAGGCAGGGGTGGGGATACAGCACCACATTTTCCTGCTGCTTCAAAACTCTCACACTGCTGCTGCTGATTCCTGGACCCAATTAGGATGATTTCACACCAGTTTGGATCCTTAGTTTAATTCAGTGTAAACAATATTGGGAATGCCTAAACATGGCTTGCAGTCCTCATTCCCTGCTTCTCCAGGCCAGGACTCTCCCAAGATCTAGGGACTTCATAAGCATGAGGTTTGCTTTATGGACAGCAGAAAGGCTAAGAAATCCTGCCAGCTTCATCCAGGCTGTGCCCAAGTGAGTTTGCTTGCACTGCAGTGTCAGTGCTGTCTGGTGTGAGATACATCTCTGCCTCATGTTCAAGCCAATGCCAAATGTGCCAGTGCAGCCCATCAACCGGGTGCTGTGTCAGGCAGGGGCTGAGACCTTGGACTCAACGTGTTATGATCTAAGGGAACATGGCATAGGGAAAAGCAAGAGCTCAATGGGTATCTGTCCTCACTTTTTATTGGGTCGTGGAGGGGAAGGTGGAGTAGAAATTGTGGTCCAGCACAAAGGTTGTTCTCTGCATTCCGACTCCTGATATTCTGCAGAGGAAATTATGTCCAGGACCCTCACACCAAAGACCCCAGTGCAGCTCTGGCCATACTGACAGGAACACCCTTCCTTAGGAGATCATGGAGCTGCTATTGCTTCAGGATCTCCCAACTTTCGGGGCATTTGTGGGCAAAGAAACATCAAGACAGGGCTTGATGGTGTCTGGAAGCAGAGCAGCCAGGGGATGTCTTCCTCAGCTCCAAGAGATTGTAGCCTTAAGAGTTGCCCCTCCATGGTGCCCCAAAATTCCATTCCTCTGTGAATGGAGAAGGGTCTCAGGCCCTCACCCACTTCCAGAAAGGTGAGCAACACCTTTCTCCTTTGGCATTCAGGAGTGCAGCCGGGGGGAAGGACCACACAGAGGCCAGACTTGAATGCAGCAGAACTTTAATGAAATGAAAGAAGGAAACAAAGCCACTGCAAGCGGAGGTCAGCAGCACAGGCAGCACCAAGGGCAGCAGAGAGTCTGCGCTCCTTGGCTCTGTTATAGTTCCTACACAATATTGGTCTACCTGTCCCACAAAGGGGAGAAACCAAATGGTCCCTACCAAGCTGGCCTTTGGGGAACACTGCAGTACAGAGGAACCAATGCAAACAATGAAAAGGGAGAGAAAGGCAAGTTCGGCCAGCTATCTTGCAAACAGCACCCAAAACCTAGATCCTCTGCCCAACACCATGTTCTGAGTTCCCTGAGGTGTCTCCATGGGGCTTTCCCATCATCTTTAGCAGGGACGACATCTGTTGCCACCGTAGCGCCGGGTGATGCAGGAGAGGTCAAAGCCCCCAGAGTTGATGGGCACTCCATCACTGCTGAGGATGTTGCCAACGGCAGCGGAGGTGGAGGATCCCACCACGGTGTTCTGTGGGAAGGAGCTGAGGATGGGACCAGGCAGGGTCACCACCACAGCAGGTGGCTCGATGACGACGGTGGAGCTCTGGCACTGCCGGACACAGCACTCATTGCAGCTGTTGGCCAGCGGGGTGGGACCACAAGGCTGGCAGGGACGGCATGAGGTGTTGCAGGACATGTCTTGGGGCTGCAGGTGCACCTGGCAGAGAGAGCAGAGAGGAAACAGAGCACAAGGGTGGGTGAGTGGGTGAGGAGCAGCCCGGTTACCCCATCACAAAAGAGCCAAGGCCATCATGAGTGGGAAGCTGGAGACTGTGCCAGGAGCCCTACACAGAGCAGCCCAACTCAAGGAAGTTCTTTCCCAGGGCTTAAACCAAAAGGCACCACAGTCACCAGCCTCTCTCTATGCCAGCCTCCTCCCTGCTTTCCTCTCTCATGATCAGATGCTCCAAACCCCAAATATGAGAATGCCAACATCAGCTGAGATGTCCACCAAGTGGAGATCTCCCTTTGGAAGAGAAGGAGAAAGAGAAGGGGCTTCAGACTCACCTGGTTCCCAAGCAGAAGGGAGCAAGAGAAGTGGATGAGAGAGCAGAGACTTGGGCTGCCTTTTATAGCAGTCCTGCACTGCCGCAGGACCAGGGGCAGCCTTTGCAGAGGTAACAATTTCCCGGCAAGCTCATCTTGAATGCAAACCAGCATACTTAATGATATGGGCTGTGCTTTCATTTCCTGCACTGCTGCCTTTTCATTTCCAGGTTTGTTCCATGGCCGTTCTCCAATGAAGGCTTCTTCTGATCCCTGGGATTAAAGGCCCCAGGATTTCTAAGGCAGGAATGCAGCAGTGCAGGCAGAAGACTCAGCTGATGTACTGCATGAGCCCAGACCAGGAAAGTGATGCTATCCTGATCACTCTTCTGGGGTTGTTTGAAGTGTTGTTTTCAGGAAGAAGCTGCAGCACTCATAGAATCATGTAATCATAGAATGGCTTGCGCTGGATAGAACTCCTTCATAAAGAGAAACAGAGACACTCACTAGGCGAGGTTATTCCAAGCCCCATCCAACCTGGCCTTGAACACTTCCAGCGATGTGGCAGCCACAGCTTCTATGAGAAGAGGTCCATTNTGGCAGCCACAGCTTCTATGAGAAGAGTTCCATTGCCTCAGCACCATTTGAGTAAGGAATTTGTTCTTAACATCTAATCTACATCTTTCCTCTTTTAGTTTAAACCATTCCACTTTGTCCTATCAGTGTCTGCCTGTGTAAAAAGTCAACATCCATCTCTTTATAACCCCCCTTCACATATTGAAAGGCCTCAGTAAGGTCTCCCCGAAGCCTTCTCTTCTCCATGCAGAACAACCCCAACTCTCTCAGCCAGTCTTCATAGGAGAGTTGCTCCAGCCCTCTGAGCATCTTCGTGGCCTCCTTCGGACCTGCTCTAACAGGTCCATATCT
>VXAZ01002098.1:460893-487198 GCA_013399875.1 Gymnorhina tibicen | reverse complement strand
GCCTCATCTCCCTTCCCCATCCCAAATCCTTCCCCGTGGAACATCCCCCACGGCCCCACATCACTCCCATCATCCATGACACATCCCTGCCCCCACCTGCCTCATCTCCCTTTCCCAGCCGTGTCACATCCCCAAATCCATCCCCCATGGCCCCACATCCCTCCTCAGTGACCCCACATCCCGTACCCCTCTGCCTTGCACCCCCATAATCCCAAAGCTCTGCTCTTCGCGGCATTCCCCACGATCCCACATCCCTCCCCACGACCCCACATCCCTCCCCACATCCCCCTGCCTCACATCCTCTCCCCCCTGCTGCTCCCCACCCGGGGTGTTCCCGAACCTCCTCCTCGCGCCTCCACTCCGCCTCCCGCTGCTCCAGCTCATCCCGGGCCCGTGCCCAGTCGGCCGTGAGCTTCCGGATGTCCTCGCTCAGCGCCGCGTTGGCCACGTTGGCCTGTTCCAGCTGCTCCCGCAGCATCGAGTTCACCTGCACCAGGCTGCTGCTCCTGGGACCCGGGGATCACCGGGGTCAGCATCCCCTGGGAATCCTCACACCCCACCGGGATCCCGCCCCCCTCTGCTGCTCCTGGGATCCCGGGAATCACCGAGGTCAGCATCCTCTGGGAATCTTCACACCCCACCGGGATCCCGCCCCCCTCTGCTGCTCCTGGGATCCCGGGAATCACCGAGGTCAGCATCCTCTGGGAATCTTCACACCCCACCGGGATCCCGCCCCCCTCTGCTGCTCCTGGGATCCCGGGAATCACCGAGGTCAGCATCCTCTGGGAATCTTCACACCCCACCGGGATCCTGCCCACCTCTGCTGCTCCTGGGATCCCGGGGATCACCGGGGTCAGCATCCCCTGGGAATCCTCACACCCCACCGGGATCCCGCCCACCTCTGCTGCTCCTGGGATCCCGGGGATCACTGGGGTCAGCATTCCCAGGGAATCATCACATTCTCCCGGGGATCCCACCCACCTCTGCTGCTCCTGGGATCCCGGGGATCACCGTGGTCAGCATCCCCTGGGAATCCTCACACCCCACCGGGATCCCGCCCACCTCTGCTGCTCCTCTTCCAGGCGGATCAGGGCGTTCTCCAGCTCGTTGCTGCTCTCCTCCTCGGGCTGGGAGCCGCTGGCATCCAGCTGGATCTGTGGGAATATCCCCCCGCTGGCCATCACCCCGATTTGGGGGATTTGGGGCAGGGGACCCCCAAAGCCTCCCGCACCGTCAGCCTCTCCTGCTCCAGCTCCGTCGCCTTCTCCAGCAGCTGCTGCTCCACTTCCCCGCATTTCTTCTTGTACTGCAACACCTGCGGGAGGGACAGCGGGGTGACACCGGTGGGAGGGTCCCCGAATTATCCCGGTGCCCCCCTCCGGGAAGGATTTACCTTGGCTTGGAGCTTCTGCACCAGCTGGGCCTGGCGCTGCTGGCCCTCCTGGTAGGCCTGGAGCTTGCGCTTGTAGGCGGCCTGCTCCTCCTCCAGCAGCCTCCGGAGCTCGATGTTGTGCTGGGCCAGGCTCCGGCTCTCCGCCGCCTCCCGCTCCTCCGGCTCCAGCCGCAGGGTCTGCTCCAGCTGGGGTCAGCGGGGAGCCCGGGCTCGCACCCCCCGAGCGTCCCCCGGCGAAGCCGTGGCTTCCGGGGGGTTCCGCGGCAGAGCCAGAGCCCCCGGTCCCCGCGTCCCCCACGCGCAGGGAGGGGATGAGCGGGGAAATTTTGGGGGCGCTTTTAGGGACAGCTCAACTTCTCCAGTCTGTGGGTTCGGCAAAGCCCCCTCCCGGTTTGCAGGGGGTGGCCGAGGGATAAAGGATCCCCGGGTACAGCAGTGAACACTTGCCTGGGGATATTTTCCTGATATTTGCTTTTTTTCCTAAATAACGAGGCACAAACCGAGGGATTCCCTCCAGAATCCCACCGGTCCCTCAGTTTGGGTCCCCCCGGGGGCCACGCTCAGCACGGGAAGGGCCAAAGCCCCTTTGAATTCCCAGTTGCCGGGGCAAAGCGCTGCAGAACCGAAGGATTCCCACAGGGAGGGGGGGGCTCCTTCCCGAAAACCAGCGGGACAAATCCAGCAGGGGTGGACGGCGATGCTCGGAGCGTCCCGTGGGACAAGCCCCGGCAAGCCAGGACGGGTCCGGGCAATTCCCAGCGCGGGGACACCGCGGCTCCCCCGCCCCACACGGGGAACGCCGGGGCTGGAGCTGGCACCGCCCGGGCTTTAGGGCCGGAAAGGCGGATTTGGGGGCACTCACGCGCTCGCTGAGGGCGTTGATGGCCAGCTCTGGGCTTTAGGGCCGGAAAGGCGGATTTGGGGGCACTCACGCGCTCGCTGAGGGCGTTGATGGCCAGCTCTGGGCTTTAGGGCCGGAAAGGCGGATTTGGGGGCACTCACGCGCTCGCTGAGGGCGTTGTACTTGATGGCCAGCTCATCGCGCTCGGCACGGCTCTGCGCCAGCAGGTCCTCGACACGGGACAGCTCCTGCTGCAGGATCCGGTTCTCCTCCTGCAGGGACAGCAGCGAGGCCATGGCCCCTGCGGGATGGGACAGAGAGCAGCGGGATGGGTTCCGGGATGGGATCCGGCCCCTTTGCCACCACGAGCTGCTCTGTTCCCGCTGGGAAGGGGCCGAGCCCTCCCAGGCACACGGCAGGTGGATAAAAAATCCTCAGGGACAGGAACCACGACCCACCTTGGGATCTGCCCCTGACATTCGCTTTGATTTCAACAACCAGGCACAGACAGAGGGATTTCCACCAAAATCCCACCAGCCCCTCCTCAGTCTGAGTCTGCTCCGGCCCACGAGGAGCGTTCTGACCCCTGCCCCGGCGGTAAATGCCACCTCCCACAGCTCGGACACTCCGAGGAACGCCGCTTGTGACGGGAGAGCTGCTGGAAGCGCGCAGCTGCAGCCAAAAACCCGCTGGAAGTTTGCAGTTGCGACGGCGAGGACGCTCAGATCCACGTTCGCCGTCACAAAACTGCCCGGGACCTGCAGCTGCAGCCCCGAAATGGCCAAAATTTGGTGTTCGGGATCACGGAGCGCTGCAGATTTACAGCTGTGAGCCAAACCCACTCTGTTTTGCAGCCGCAGCATAAAACCTCTGTAAATGAAACCTCTGTGGGTTCGGGATCATGAAATCATCACAGATTTACAGCTGCAGCAGCAAAACTGCTGAGGGTTTGTGGCTGTGATCCCCAACCTGCTGCAAATTCGTATCTGTGATCACAAAACCCCTGCAGATTTACGGCTGCAGTCACAAAACTGCCACAAATTCGCATTTCTGATGCCAAAACCTCTGCAAATCCACGTTTGTGATCCCCAAACCACCGCAGATTCGTAGCTGCAATCATTACAGTGTTACAAATTTGCATTTCGATCCCAAAACTGCTGTAAATTCATGACTGTGGTCCCAAACCCGCTGCAGATTTCCAGTTACAATCCCAAAATGACTAAAAATTCACAGTTATGATCCCAAACCCGCTGTAAATTCATGTTTGTGATCCCTAAACCCCTGTAAATTAATGTTTGATTCCAAAACTGCTGCAGTTTTGATCTCCAGTTACAATCACAAAAAAATGCTGCAGAGTTTTAACTGCAATCACAAAACTGACTCGAAATTTGCATTTCTGATGCCAAAACCTCTGCAGATTCATGTTTGTGATCCCAAAACCGCTGCAGATTTATAGCTGCAATCATAAAACCGGCACAAACTTGCATTTGTGATCCCAAAACTGCTGTAAATTCCTACTTGTGATCCCAAACCCGCTGCAGATTTACAGTCACAACAACAAAGTCACTAAAAATTTGCGCTTGTGATCCCAAACCCGCTGCAGATTTACAGTCACAACAACAAAGTCACTAAAAATTTGCGCTTGTGATCCCAAACCCGCTGCAGATTTACAGTCACAACAACAAAGTCACTAAAAATTTGCGCTTGTGATCCCAAACCCGCTGCAGATTTTGTTACCATCCCAAACCCTGCTGCAGATTCACAGCTGTGATCCCAAAACCGCTGTAAATTCGCATNTTCCCGCCCCCATTCCCGCTCCCATTCCCGCTCCCATTCCCGATCCCATTCCCCATCCCCATCCCCCGCTCCTCCCGCCGGGGGGGACACGGGGACCCCACCTCAGCCGCGGGCTCCGCGTCGCTCGCGGAGCATCCCCCGAGCCGCGGGCACCCCCGAGCCGCGGCCTCCTCGTCCCCAAGCCCCTTTTTTCCTGGGATTCGGGGCGGTTCGGGCTCGGTGCCCGCCAGCGGGAAGCGGATGCGGGGTCGGGATCAGCCCGAAATCCTCGTCCCCTCCCCGCGTGACGGCGGGAGCGGGGACCCTCCTCTTCCTGGAGGTCCCGACGCCTCCGACACCGGCACTGCCCCATCCTCCCCCCAGAAATCCCTCGGCGCTCCGGGGCTTGGCCAACAAACCTCCCCCCCCGCCGGGGCTCCGGGCGAGAGGAGAACGAGGAAAAGGAAGGAAAACAGGAACAAATCCCGGCCCGCGGCGCTCCCCGTGCCCGGGGTGGGCGGGGATGTCCTTACCCCGCGGCGCCGGCGGGACGGAGCCGCTCTCCGCGGGGCACGGGGCTCCTGGACAGGCCCTTCCCTAAGCCCCGCGTCCCTTAAGCTCATTAACGCCCGGAGTTCGCTCCGGCAGGAAAAGCTCCGGGGTGGAGCGAGCCGGGGTTGCCGAGGGGTGAAGCGGCTTTAACACGCCCCGGGATGCGGGGATGGCCCGGCGGGGCCGGGACCCCGGATCATCCCCCCCCGCCGGGGCCGCCGGAGCTTTAATTATCCCCCGGGTAATTACAGACTTGCTGCCCCCGCTCAAGCCGGGCTCAGAATCCCCCACAGCGGGGGCTGGAGGCATCCCCGCTCCCGGAACGAGGGACGGATCCGGCCCCAAGCCCCGCTCCGGGAAGGAGGGGCTCTCCCGGCCGCTCTCCCCTCGCTCCCCCGGCGGGGAAAGTGCCCTTTCTCCCCCGGAGAGCCGGAGATTACCCGGGACACGGAGCAGGCAGATGGGACTGAGGATTTACGGCGTCTCGGATGCCTCCAGCCAGGCGGGAGCTGCCTCCGATTCCACCCCCGAGCGTTTGTGCCGCCAAAACCCCCTCCTTTTCCCCTCATTTCTTCTCTTACCTTCCCCTCCCGGTGTCCTTCCCAACAGAAACCACTGCTAAGCAACAGGTTCTGTTGTGCTCCGTGTCCAATCCCATTCCCTCGGCACCGGCGAGGAACGGGAATCACAAAAGCTCATCCCGGCCGCTCCGAGCCCGCCCGGGGGAGGGAAAAAAATTCCAATCTGGCATCAAAACCATTTTATTGTTCACTCGGAAGCGTTACATTCTCACCTGGGTTTGCTGCCAGGCCCAGGGAAAAGCTCTGAAAGCAAAATGCCCGTCATCCAGTTGGAAATGGAAAGGAAAATCCAAAGGGCCGGATAAAAACAAGCGGGATTTCGTACTCGGAAAAGCCTCAGTATAAATAGGTAAGAAAATATTTATTTCTTTCAAGAGGAATCTCAACCCCGGCTCTGTCCAAGAGCCCGGCTCCGTTCTGTCCTTAATAAAATGTCCATGGAAAGGAGTAAAAAAATCGTGTCTTCAAAACAGAGGAGGAGTAAAACAAACTTCCCAGAGTAAGAAATGAGGAATTTCAGCATGGAAACGCCGGGATCAGGCTCCCCACATCCCGGTTAAGTGCTCAGAAAAGAATCCAGGCGATGCTTGGCGGCCTGGCAAGGAAAGCTCTGCCTGGATTTGGGAGGTGGGATGTCTCCAGGAGGATGCTCCTCGCCGAGGGAAGGATTTATCCAGCCCAGAAGCACAAGGAGAAGGCAGAGGAATCCCTGAGGAGACTCCAAGCTCTTGCTCTCCCTCTCCTGATCAAGGAGAGGGATGGGCCTGATGGTTTTTCCCAGAGGAGAGGCCTCCGAGGTCTCCCACGATCCAGGAACGGGCCCCGGGTGTGGCAGGCACAGGCTGTGGAGTGTTTTAAGGCACGTGGTTGGTTCTTTCCAGCACTTATCCCGGCAGTTCGATGCCGGGCGGGATTTAAGGGCAGGAGTGAGGTGTCCTGAAGCTGCTTCTTTGGTCCCAAAGGAATCCCGAGGATCCCAGCCCCCACGTGGGGAAAAGCGGGTCGGGGCCGGGATCAGAACTGAACCCAGCCCGTGTTCCCCTGAGTCTGGTTAGAAGCCGACCTGGAGAGAGGGAAAAACAGGGGGAAAAAGGGTGTTTAGGAATGGAAAAGGCCTCCAAGGAGGAAACAGGGCCGTGAATGGGTCATCCAGGACCACCCCAAAACTGCCCCGGAGCAGCGGAGCAGGAGGCGCCCGCGGACGTGAACGGAGGGAATTGGCAGCACAGAGCCAGAGCCGCTGCTGAATCCCAAACCGGGGCTGGACAGAGCGGTGCCCCCACCCCAGCCAGGATTTCCAGCAAAACCAGGCGGGTTTGGGGCATCCACATCCCCCCCAAATCCCTCTCCTGCTCACCCTGAAGCTTTGGCAAAGTCTCCCCAGACATCAGCAGCCGGAGCAGCAGCGGGCTGAGGCCAGGACAGCAGGGAATCTGTCAGGAAGTCGGGAAGAGAGGAAACAGAACACCACGGGTTATTTCCCAGTCTCAGTCCCACATTCCCCCCTCTTTCCCCGCTCTGACGGACACAGCAGCCCCCAAGGAGCTCTGTGTGACCACGGACCCGTGATGGGGGTTCCCGGGAGCCGGGCGGGCGTGGGGAGCGAGGCCGGGCGCTCTCCGGAGCCGGATTTTCCTCCGGGGGGTGGTGGGAGCAGGCTCAGGCCCCCAGGCCCTGCAGGACGTGGCCTGGCGTTCCCTGTGGCTCCTTCCTTTTTCTTCATGTTCTGAAAGGAGAGCGGGAAGCTTGAGTTGGGACCGCATTTAAATCCAGAGCTGGACCGCGAACCCTGGAAGCCAAATTGTTTTATTTTGGGAATAAAATCCTGCAGTGCTGCGACATCCCGCTGCTGGTGCATCCAAAGGGATCACACCGAGGGTGGTTTTCACCCCCAAATCCCACAGGCCTGGTTTTGGAAGCAGGAATTGCACCACAACCCCCCTGCAAATCCCTGCGGGCAGCGCTATCCCGACGGGCTCTGCCCTGAGCCCACGCCCGGGGATTTCAGGGAGAAGCTGCTGCTTCCTCGTGCCACCCGAAGGAAAAGCTGGGACCGGCTGGGAAAGCCCCTCACAGCGATGTTGAGTTTGATGGTCTGTCCCTCCTTGAAGCCCAGGTCCAGCTTGGGTCCCTGCTCCAGCTCCTGGGCCTGCCGGGCCAGCTCGCTCTGCTGCCTCACCCACCTGCGGGAGTTAAACCCACGGAAAAGGAGGCGTCACCGCCCGCCCCGGGCTCAAATCCCGCTCAGGATCATCCCCTCCGCCTGGCAGCAGCTCAGAGCCAAGACCTCGCCCGAGGGAGCGCCCGGGGACGGCTCCCAGCAGCTGCACGGATCCCCCGGCCGGCACCGCGCCCACCGCTCCCCACGACCCCTCCCCACAACCCCTCCGCTCGCAGCAGCTGGAGCAGCCCCTCGGGGGCAGCCCCTCACGGCTGACGCACGAAGGGGAGGACATGAATTAGGGAATCCGGACCGGAAATTCGGACGCCCGCTTTCGGATTTGGGGAGCCCCGTTTGGGATGCTGCTAAGCCAGGCTGGGAAATACCGGGGAGAGGAAGGGGAGTTTCCACCTCTTCCCACCGCACCTGCCCACCCCAGCTCCCACTTCTCCACCATTCCTGGAGGAGACCTGCCAGAAACGGAGCCGAGAGGACACAGGGAGAGGCACAAACTCACTTGAAGTGGTCCTGGAGAGCCACGTTGAAGTCAAAGGCGTCCCCTCGGTCCACAAAGCCGACTCCGATGAACGCCCGGCGGCCTGGGCAGGGAGGAAGAGTCGGGGCTGGGATGCTCAGCAGAGGAGGAAGAGGGATGGGATGATCCATCCTGCACATCCCCGTGCCTGGCGCTGCCTCCAGAGGGAGCTGGGACTCTGGAGACTGAGCCATGGCACTGGGGATCATGGAATCCCAGAATGGGTTGGGTTGGAGGGACCTTAAAGCCCATCCAGTGCCACCCCTGCCACGGGCAGGGACACCTCCCACTGTCCCAGGCTGCTCCAAGCCCCGTCCAGCCTGGCCTTGGGCACTGCCAGGGATCCAGGGGCAGCCACAGCTGCTCTGGGCACCCTGTGCCAGGCCCTGCCCACCCTCACAGGGAACAATTCCTTCCCAAAATCCCATCTCTCCCTGCCCTCTGGCAGTGAGAAGCCATTCCCTGTGTCCTGGCACTCCAGGCCCTTGTCCCAAGTCCCTCTCCAGCTCTCCTGGAGCCCCTTTAGGCCCTGGAAGGCCACAATCAGGTCACCCCAGAGCCTTCCCTTCTCCAAAGGCGTCTCCAGGTGTTTCACCTCGTTGGCTGCACCTACAACTTCAGTAAAAACAGCTTTTTAATTAACTGGCAGCAGGGGGGTGATCCTGCATCCTCCTGCCACTGCTGAGCAGCCAAATCCTCAAAGCAAAGGTCAGAGCGTGGCCGGCGCATGGGAGGGAGGCGATTCCTCCCTCTGCCACCCTGCTCAGGGAATATTCCGCCGCCGAAAGCGGGAATCCTTCCCAAACGAGAGCAGCGGGGGCTCCGAGGAGTCCCGGGGCGTGCGGGACGGGACGCACCGTTCCCATCTTCAATCCGGATAACAAAGTATCTGCTGGAGTCCGTCACGCTCTCCACTGCGATCCCGGGGAACTGCTCCACGGGAGCCTGGGCAAAGAGCTCTCCTGGAAAACAGGAACGGGGGCGGGGTAGCGCCGGGGCACGGCCCCGCACCCCCTGCTCCCCGCGGGGGCCCGGAACCCCCTCCTCACCCGAGCTCTTGTCCTCCAGCTTGATGAAGGCCGTGCTGCCCTTGGCCGTGATCCGCAGGCGCCCGCTCCAGGCCGGCTGGTCCAGCTGCCACTCCGCGGCTCTGGGAAAACGGGAAGCGGAGCCTGAGCCGCCCGCAGCCCCCGTGCGCTGCCCCCGGAGCGGGTGACGAGGGCGGGGACGGGGAGAGCGGCAGGAGGGGGCCGGTCACAAGATGTCTCGTTTCGCCCCAAAACAGCTGCTGGGTAGGCAAGAGCCGCGCGGGAGGTTTCGGTTCCCTTTCCGCGGAGTTTCCAGCCCCAGAGCTGCGTTAGGGACAGCCCGGCTGTGCCAGGACAGGCTTCGGCTGGGGGCTGGCGGGGTGGGAGCCCCAAAACACACGGCGGGACGGAGACACCCCTGTGGGGTTGGGATGGGGGGCAGAGATACCCCACGGGGGGCCGAGAGAACCCACGGGGGGCCGAGAGAACCCGCGGGGGCTGAGATTTCTCAGGGGGCTGAGATACCCCCTGAGGGGCAGCTCTTGCTGGCCCACGGCGAGGGAGGGACCCCGAACACCTCCTGGGAACCACAAACCCCACACTCCTTGTGAGGAGGGCACCCCCCACAAACCCCACAGGGAAGGGGGCGAACCCCCCCCCACGCCAGGAGGCGCTGACACCCCGCGGGCGGGCGCGGGCCCCACCTGTAGCCGCGGTTGGAGGCCCGCGGCGGTACCCGGTACACGAGCACCGCCGGCTTCACGCACAGCACGGACTCGTACTCCTCCGGCTCCGCCGCCATCGCGGCCCCGCCGCCGCTCTGTCCCAACGCCTCGATGGTAGCTCGATGGTGCTTCGCCGGTGCCTCCGCGGCCGCCGCGGCGTGGGCGGGGCCCGTCGGAGAGAAGCACTTCCGCACTCGCGGCGCCCCCTGGCGGGCGGGAGGACCCGGTGCGCTGCGGGAACTGGAACCAGGTCCGGGCTCCGAGTCACGAAACTCCCAGGTTTCACTGATTTTAGAGGCCAGATAATTTTATAAATCAGATAACTGATTCTACTGTTTCTATTTATTTGTGTTATAGTATTGTATATTATAGTATTAAATGTTTTATAAGATAAGATATATATATTATATATAAAATATATGTATTAGATATTGGATTGTATTATATATTTGGTCTGTATTTAATACATTTTTATGTTTGTGACTATTTCTGTAGTATATATTAGTACTATCTATTTACATTATTTATATCATAAATAAATTGTTAAAAATCATCAGAATTCCAAGGGAGCCGGGGGCTGTGGGAGCTGCCAGGGCTCCCGGACTCCTCCTCACCCCAAGAGCCTCCAGCACCTTCTCCGGAAAGTAGGGAGCACAAAATCCATGGGGGAGCCAGCACGGAGCAATAAAATAATTCCATTCCATTCCATTCCATTCCATTCCATTCCATTCCATTCCATTCCATTCCATTCCANCCCCCCACAAACCCCACAGGGAAGGGGGCGAACCCCCCCCCACGCCAGGAGGCGCTGACACCCCGCGGGCGGGCGCGGGCCCCACCTGTAGCCGCGGTTGGAGGCCCGCGGCGGTACCCGGTACACGAGCACCGCCGGCTTCACGCACAGCACGGACTCGTACTCCTCCGGCTCCGCCGCCATCGCGGCCCCGCCGCCGCTCTGTCCCAACGCCTCGATGGTAGCTCGATGGTGCTTCGCCGGTGCCTCCGCGGCCGCCGCGGCGTGGGCGGGGCCCGTCGGAGAGAAGCACTTCCGCACTCGCGGCGCCCCCTGGCGGGCGGGAGGACCCGGTGCGCTGCGGGAACTGGAACCAGGTCCGGGCTCCGAGTCACGAAACTCCCAGGTTTCACTGATTTTAGAGGCCAGATAATTTTATAAATCAGATAACTGATTCTACTGTTTCTATTTATTTGTGTTATAGTATTGTATATTATAGTATTAAATGTTTTATAAGATAAGATATATATATTATATATAAAATATATGTATTAGATATTGGATTGTATTATATATTTGGTCTGTATTTAATATATTTTTATGTTTGCGACTATTTCTGTAGTATATATTAGTACTATCTATTTACATTATTTATATCATAAATAAATTGTTAAAAATCATCAGAATTCCAAGGGAGCCGGGGGCTGTGGGAGCTGCCAGGGCTCCCGGACTCCTCCTCACCCCAAGAGCCTCCAGCACCTTCTCCGGAAAGTAGGGAGCACAATATCCATGGGGGAGCCAGCACGGAGCAATAAAATAATTCCATTCCATTCCATTCCATTCCATTCCATTCCATTCCATTCCATTCCATTCCATTCAATTCCATTCCATTCCATTCCATTCCATTCCATTCCATTCCTTAATTAAATTAACTAATTCTCCTCCACGGACAGGCAGTGCTCACATCCATGTTTGGGACCCACATCTTCCCTTGGAGCACTGCCCTTCCCACCCTCCTCGGACCACTCCTCTCAACCACCCTAAAAACGGGGCAAAATCCCCTGGTTTTGGGTAAAACCGGCACAATTACGGCCGAACGCTCCCAGATTTCACCTTCCTGGTGGATTTTCACGCACCTGCCACCACAAAGCCGCCCCCGGGAGCCACGGGGATAAAGGAGGGAGCCGTAAAGCCCTTAAAAGTTTAAAGACATTTATTTAAAATACAATTTATAAAACGTTTTCTTTGCGGCGCACGTTTGTTTTTTTTTTTTTTTTTTTTGGGGCGAAAACACGCGGTACCGTGTTCCTCCTCCCCCTCCTCGGGATGAAGGCGCTTCCCACAGGAACGCCGCCGAGCCCTGCCCGCGGGCGGGACGTATCCTGGGCACCGGGACGCAGCAGGAGCAGCCGGGAGATTTCCGTGCCGGAGAAGGAGATTTCAGTGCTGGAAAAGGGGATTTCGGTGCCGGAGGTCTCAGCGCCGGCGGTGGAATTTCGGTGCCGGGCACGGAGGAGGCGGCGCTGCGGCGCCGACCGGCCGCACCAGAAATCCGGTGGATTCGGGAGGTTTTTGGCTATTCGATGCTATTTTTAGGAATAATTAAGGAAAGGCGCGGTGACTACGGTTATTGCTGACGTCCTTCTCCCTCCCGCTCCCTCCCGGAGCTCGGCCCGGCCCCCAGCCCGAGGGGGATGAACGAGATCCCCCAAAAGCCACCGGGGGCTGGGGATCCCGGGGGAATTCCGGGGGAATCCCGGGGGAATCCGGCCCCACCTGGAACCAGCTGCGAGGAGCTCGTTAACGTTCCAGCGGATCGCTCGGATACACAGGTAGTTTTTATTCTCCCGTTTCTGTGGGATTTAAGCCTTATTTCCACACAGGGCTTTTCGTGCACGTCAAGATTGGCTCGTTCCCCCTCGAGCCTGCTGAAGGCAGCACCCGGATGCAGGAATCCGTCGGGAACCACCCGGGTTTCCAGGTCCCGTCCCCTCCAAGAAGAGCATTTAGTGTTCATCCAATCCCTTGATATCAAGTGATATTCAGCTTCATCCAGGGGGGGAACATCTCCGTTCCTGGGGAGCAGCGGCCTCCCCATCCTCTTCCCAGGAGCCGGAGGAGGATGATCCCTTCCCCGAAGCCTCGCTGCCTCCAGGGAGACGGAGGGATCATCCAGGCTTTCTCCAAGGCTGGTTTGGTTCCCGGTTCGGCCATTCCGGGAGAGCTCGTACCGTCCCTGCGCCGCCCGGGGCCGGACCCTCGGGATATCCCACTGCCCGACGTCACGGCCGGAGCGGCGCCGGATGCTCTCCTCCTCGCCACATCTCCCTAACTCTTCACCGCCCGGCCCTCCGTGGCCGGACAGCAGGCATTTTCACGGGATCACTCTGCATTCCCTTCTCCCCAAATACAAAAGAACCCAAAAACGATGTATTTTAAGCTTTTCCTCAAAGCCAGCAGGGAATCGGAGCCAAGCTTTAACAGGAGCAAGACATAAACTGGGTCCAACTCCGAGGTATCCGGGGGTATCCAGGAGTTCGCTTCCATGGCAGTGGAAATGGAGAAGGAGAAGCATGAGCTTGTCATCCCCAAGCCATCAAATTCATGGAAATCCACTGGAATTCCCTTCGGAACGCTCAACTACCTCTCTGGATTCAAACAAACAGCTCAGACCCTTCCCACGCACTCCGCCGATCCGAGATACAGAAAGCAAACAGAAAACCAAAGAAAAGAACCTAAAATCCTTGGGAACAGAACTCGTTCTGGAAGTGATGAGGACAACATGCGCGGCTGGGGAGGCTTCCCATCTTTTTTTTTTTTTTTTTTTTTGTTTCCTTAAATGCCAGGTTTCGAGTACAACGAACGTTATTCCTGGCGCTCGCTCCCACCCGAGCGGGACACGCACGGCTCCCTGCGCCCGGCCGAGTCCGGCACGCCCCCCTCTCGTCCCCCCGGCTGCGGGGACAGCCCTGCTGGGGTCGCCGGTCACAGTGGGTGGAGAGGGGAGGTCACAGTGCGTGGGGCTGAAGGTCACAGTGGGCAGAGCAAAAGGGTCACAGTGCAAATCACCCCGGGAGGTCCCCTCGCCCAGGTCCGTGTGTCCGTGCCGGCGCGACGGCGCATCCGCCTCTATCTGCGCTGCTTGAAGCCCTGGGAGCCATCGGGGCCCAGCGGCTGCCGGATCACATTGTTGGGCTGCCTGGTGTCCTCCGGCTGCGAGATCCGCGGCGGCCTGCGGGGACAGAGGGAGCAGAGCTGGAGCCTGCAGGGACACGGGGCTGGAGCCTGCAGGGACACAGGGAGCAGGGCTGGGGACACAGGGAGCAGGGCTGGGGCCTGCAGGGACACGGGGAGCAGGGCTGGGGACAAAGGGACACGGGGAGCAGGGCTGGGGACAAAGGGAGCAGGGCTGGAGCCTGCAGGGACACAGGGAGCAGGGCTGGAGGCAACGCAGCATGGAATTCCGAGTGCCTTTGGGAAACCCCTTCACCACAGGAATGTTGTCACATGCTGGGGGTCCCAGCACAGGAAGGACGTGGAACAACACCAAAGGAGCCCGCCAAGGTGATCACAGGGATGGAGCAGCTCTGCTGTGAGGAAAGGCTGAGGGAATTGGGATTGTTCAGCCTGGAGAAGAGAACCTCTGAGGTGACCTAACTGTGGCCTTCCAGTGCCTGAAGGGGCCAACAGGAAAGAGGGAGGGACTTTGGACAAGAGCCTGGAGAGACAGGCCAAGGGGGAATGGCTTCCCACTGCCAGAGGGCAGGGATGGACGGGATTTCGGGCAGAAATTCTTCCCTGTGTGGGCAGGGAGGCCCTGGCACAGGTTGCCCAGAGAAGCTGTGGCTGCCCCTGGATCCCTGGCAGTGTTCCAAAGGCACACGGAGGTGGCACCTGGGGACACGTTTGGGGGGGAACACGGCGGTGCCCGTTAACGGCTGCACTCTGTGATCCTGGAGAGCTTTTCCAGCCTTAATGATCCCATGATTTACAGCCACATCAGGCACTTGCCCTCACTCCCACGTAGCTGAGGCTCTGCTAACAGAGCCCTCCTCTCTCCTCGCTGGCCCGGCCGAACTCCCCACGGAGCTCAGGGGGCCGCTCTCACCTATCCAGGATGGGCTTCTCCTGCTCCTCCTCGGGGCTGGCGCTGCCCAGGATCCGTTTCCTGGCCTCGGCGTACTCGGCCTCGCGCTGCGCCAGGGATTTCACGGGGAAGGCCGGGCGGCTGGCGGAGTTGGGGTTGCTGAGGACGCCGTTGGTGGTCGGCCTCTTGAGGATGCGGATCTGGGGGGGAGGCCCCGCGGGAAGGCTGTCGTCCTGGATCACGATCGGCACTTTGGGAGGAGATTTGGACTTTCTGCTGTCGGAAAGAAAAACATCGGGTTGGTGCTTGTTTTCCACGGGGGTTTTCTGCCCGGCGTGTGAATTCCTCGTGCTCAGATGTCGTTGCTGTGATTAAGAGCGGCCTGGAATAATTAAAGACCTCGTTATAGTTGTAACTCTAAACTAGAGCAGCGGATTAGCTCGGAAAGGGATGGAAAATCAGTCCCTGCTGTGTCTGACACCATTGAACTCTGCTGAAGGAAAGGGAACAGACACTGGGTAAAGTTATAGCATTTCTAGTCAAAGATATTGGTATAAGCACCTTGATTTCATTCCCTGCAAGGATTTTTAGGGCTCCTTTCACCAGGACAGCCTTTCACTGCAACCCTGCCATTTCACTCCTCAGAGCCAGCCTCGGCCCCATATCACCTTCTGAATGTTTTATGGTCCCTTTTCTGCCCAGAGAATAAATCCCATGACTCTTTAACAATCAAAGGGGGGAAAAACCCCAACGACAAGGGAGTTGTCAGCAGTGATTAGAAACATTTCTGGTAGGAGGCAACAACACAGCCCTGCCCCAACCCAAAGGAAGCAGGAAAAGAAATTCTCCCTGATGCAAGACGCAGCAAGTCAATCCAGGACCAGGAGCTGGGATTACCTGACTCACCCATTTCTTCCCGTGAGTGCCTTTTTCTTCCACGGCTTCCCCCGAGCTGCAGCTACAGCCGGCGTGGAGGAGCCGGCCCTGAAATCAAATCGCTCTGGAGCAGCTTTCTGCTGCCCGGCCACGGCTCCAAAGGGCCACCTAGTGGCACGGAGACAGGGATTCCCCAATTCCCAACTCCGACCCAGCGCTCCCTGCTCAGTTTGAAGCTGTCTCCCCGCGGTTCCCACTCCCCAGGCCTCCACTTGTCCAACAGCACCTCGGGAAAATCAGGATTTTACCTTTCCTTCTGTGTGATCTTCAGCTTCTTTTCCAACCGTCTGTCTATTTCCTAGAAAAGAAGGAGAGAAAAGTAAAAACATGAAGTTTTTAATAAAATGAAGACCAATCTCAGTTTGGAGGTCGGAGTTTGAGCCTGTCCGGGCACACATTTAATTTCACTTCTCCGAATGCGGATCTACAAGGGGGGTAGGGAGCGTGTGACTCCATCTGAGGATGACTTGGGAATCAAGAGGCAGGGAAAAGCAAAGCCACCACGGACAATCCACGAGAGAAGCAAAGCCACCACGAGTACTTTGCGGTCACCAGGAGCACACCCACAGCAGGCCGTGGATCCGGCGTGTCGCGGCGCGGGGCGCTCATCGCTCATGCTAACCGCTTCAGCCGGCGAGAAAAAACCCCGTGGAGGTAAAAAAGCCACGGGATTCCACGGCAAGGCGCTCCCAGACGCCAGCGGGAACCGGCGCCAGACCCGCCGGGCAGAGCGAGCAGCGGCAGCCCCGGCCCGGGCGATCCGCAGGCGCGCTTCCAGGGGGAGCCGAGCCCCGAGCCCGCGGCCACGGGAAGGGCTGGCCGGCAGGGCCACATTCCTGCCAGGAGAAGCGCCTGCCCTGCCCCACACACACGCACGGAGCCTCCCTGCGCTGCTCCCTGCCTTTCCGCACGCTGCTGCCGAGTCACCCATGGGCGGAAAGACGCGTTAATCACCCTGACAGAGCCGGGCTTTGAGCGTGTCAGCCTCTGCCCGAGGCGGGCATCCACCCCGGCAAAGGCGGCCAGGTGTTGCAAAGGGGTCCAGGTGTTGCAACCGCAGCAATCAGGCAGAGAAACTCGGCTAAGGAGGAGAACGAAGCCGGGTTTCAACCCTCCTGCAGGTGACCTGCCCCAACCCCGCCGGTATTTTTAGATCCTCACGACAGCGCCGTTAAAAGAGGCTCCAAAACAGCTCTTTGTGTTTGATTTAATCATCAAGGAAGGGGGGAAAACACTACCTGAGAGCGTCCTAGTTTAGCCAGCCGATAACTGGCACTACAGAAGGAAATCCCAAACTTCAGGCAGGAGGCAGCTGCTCTGCTTTGAGGCCTGGGTGCTTCCCCACGCTGCCAGCAGGAACCACAACGGGCACAGCTCGGGAAAGGAACGGGTTTGGACAGAAGTTCCCTGCTGCCCCAGCGAGCAGGGAAGGAGCACAAGTCACTACAAGACGCCAAACCACAGTGTTTGCTGTTGGTCACACAGGCCATGGCAGCCTCCAGCTAGAAGGGAATAAATCATTTCAGGAAGATAAAAGGTGGGTGGGAGGTTGAGTTTCCTACCCAACTCTGGGAGGTAACAAAACCAGGCAGAGCTTCACAAGGCAGCTCTCAGCCAGAGCTTCCCGTGCAGGGCAGACACCTGCAGCTTCCTTCCTCTTCAGGGAGACCAGGAGGGAGGAAAATCCCATCCCACTGCTGCTCAGCAGGGAGGAGAATGTGTATCACAACGGGGAACGGGCAGCAGGGAAGCGGATATCTCGGTGAGGATGGAGATGGGGCGGAGCAGCTGGTGGCAAACAGTGGAAGTCGAACTGAGGGGAAGGGGCTGGCTCATCACTGAGGTGACACCGTGGTCTTGAAACCACTTTTTCAGCCTCCAAGAGCTCACCACGGCTCCCAGGGCCTCCTGGAACATCCCTTATCAAGTATCTTGGTGCACGGGGGAGAGAGACAATAACAGGAAAACGGGGTGCAAGGCGGGGAAACACTCAGGAGCTTCTCAACTCATTTCACTCCGTGCAGCCACTCCGGAGCCAGAACGGGGGTGCTGAGCCCTCAGGTGGGACCGCGGGCATGGAAGTGTCACAAGCCACACGGCAGCCCCGAGGAAGGCTCCATTCTGCTCCCTCCTTTGAGGAGGGAGAGGCAGAGGAGAGGTGGCTTTGGCAAAGTCACGTTCCTCCCCCGCTGGTGGCTCTGCAGGCGAGCCCCGGGGCTGAAGCCGCGGTCCCAGCGTGGGGCTGCGAGATGCTGCAATTGCAGAGCGTCACCCCCAGCTCAGCACCTGGGAACAGGTGGCTCACGGCACTGTCACCGAGCCCGAGGTGCCTCACGGCACTGTCACCGAGCCCCAGCGCCGCTGGACAGCCCCGCTGGACAGCCCCACTGGACAGCCCCGCGCAGCCTCGCACGCTCCGGACACTCCAACCACAACCTGCGGCCTCCCCTACCAGAGTAAAACGAAGCTCTTTACTCTGCTCAGCACAAAAACTTATTCCAAGGAATCCTTCGAAACCACCACGGTTCCTTTACAGTCTGTTTCACTCTTTCCCACTCCGGAGAAGGTCACTTCCAGCAAACTTCTGGGTGTCTTTGTTTCCAATCCCCCAAAGCTGCCCGTGGTCACGGAGCAAACGCGCGCTCCTGGATCATGAACCACTGCCAACACACGCGGCAGCGGCTCCGTGCTTGGGGAGCCCTCACCAAGGATCACACGGGATCGTTAAGGTGGGAAAAGACCTTGGATCACCGAGCCCACCCTGTGCCCCATCCCCACCTTGTCCCCAGCCCAGCGCACTGAGTGCCACGGCCAGGCCTTCCTGGGACACCTCCAGGGATGGGCACTCCAAACCTCCCTGGGCAGACCCTGCCAAGGCCTGGGCACCCTTTCCATGGGGAAATTCCTCCTGGTGCCCAGCCTGAGCCTCCCCTGGCCCAGCCTGAGGCCGTTCCCTCTCCTCCTGTCCCTGTTCCGTTCCCTGCCCTGGACTCGCTCCAGCCCCTCCATGTCCCTGCTGGCCACGAGGGTCCCAGGACTGGAGGTGCCCCAGCCCAGGGGACAGGCACTGCCCTGGGCCTGTGCCCGCTCCGGGCTGGCACAAGGAACAAAGCAAGGAGCAGCTAAAATATTCCCCAAATTGCAGCCCCAGCAGCTGACGGAACCACTGTGCTCTCTCGGGAACACGAGGCTTCCTCCACACGTAGAAATCTTGGCAGAATAACATAAACCAGCCATTCACACCAAACACACGCGGATCCCTCCCACCCCACCCAAACAACTGTTAGTCCTGCAGGATCCACGGAATTCCGGGCGCTGCTGAGGGGATTCCAGCTGCCTCCAGATATCCACTTTTGGGTAGAAAAAGTCTCCCTTTCTGTTTAAATATAGTCAAAAGCAGCTCCCCACCTCACACACCTCTTGGTGTGTCAGAAATTGTGTTTTCTTTTAAACACAGGGACTGACTCCACATTTTCCAGGAAGCTCAGTGTTCATTACTAGGATGTTTGGAATTGTAGGAATGGAGTGTTTGAACACCACGTGCAGAGACAGCCCCAGCCGTGAGCAGCCTCGCAGCTCGTGACAGGGATCACTGCACCAATTTAAAAGCAGAATCACCTTGGCACCGCTCATTTTTAATTAAAATCAAATCCCTGCCGCTGCTCCGCACGGATCCATCCGTCTGCTGATGTCATTCCCTCTGCACTGCTGTGTCACGTTGTCACCGTGTGGGTAACGAGATAAAATTAGGAGCTGACTCGGAGGGCGAGTGCCGGAGGCACTACAAGCACCAAAGGCATGAGCTGCCTGGATTTGGCATCCGAGGACCTGGACAGGTCACTCCAGACAAACCCCAGTTATCCACCACCTGAGGGGCTCTCCCAGCTCCCACTTCCCGGACAAACTGATCTGTGCCACCAGAAACCAAGCCTGGTTCGCATCCCCGTGCAAAACCCGCTCCCCACAGATATAGTAAGGAATCTCACCCACCTATTTTTAGGGCTATTATTTGTGGATGCCAAACAGGACCCAAACAAACAGCCTGAAGGAGACTCTGTTCTCTGACATTTAGGCTGCATTTGTGGACAAGGGCGTCATGGAAACTGAGCTCCAGCCCCATCACAGCCATCCTTCCTACCCCACCCCTGAGGAAAACAGCGAACAGAATCCATAACCCCCCCGCTTGGAATGCAGACACGGACCCCAGGACACGAAGCTGCCGCTCAGATCCCACATTCCCGTGGCCTGGCATCCTAAAGAGCCACCCCAGCCATAAAGCTGATACCTCGGTGATGTTCCTGGTGAGCTGGAGATCGATGCTCCCCCCAGCATCCCAGGAATGTGTCCTTCAGGAAGGGACGGCCCTGTGGAGGTCGGCTCCTATGTTTCCTATGGATCATGGTTTCCCATGGGATGGAGGCACATTCCCAAGCAAAACCAGCTCTCCAGAATACTGTGAAGCACAGGGGGGCCCGGGTCAGCCGACGCCGTTGTCCAAAGAACCTTTTGGGAATAACTGCAGTGCACTGGACACAAATGCAGCGTTATCCCCCCATCCCTGCCAGCAAGGACTCTCCAAACACAATAAACACCGGCAGCTCCGAGCTCGGCTGATCCGGGGAAGGAATAACAAGATAACCCCTGGCTGGTGTTTATCCCAAGTTTAGTGCGTGACCGTGACTGAAGGCGCGAGGAAGGCAGAGACTTTGTATAAATCACTTACACTGGGTGGGTATTTCCCCCTCTTCCTCCAAAATTCCTCTGCAGAAATCCAGCGGAGATCCCCACCGGAGCACCGGGCAGTCCCGGTGCTCTCCTGGATCTCTGATAGCATTCCAAAGCTCTGGAAAACCATTAACCAGGTTCTCTGCTGTATTTACTCCCAGCACAACCTTCTACCCCTTCTCACTCCAATGACACGGAATGTCAAACCCCAGAACACGGGAATTCAGGCTGCAGCTGGACCCTCCCGAAACCACGGCCTCGTCTGCTCATTAAAGCACCACTGGATACTCTGGCAATTCCAGAAGGAGACAAACTCCAAAGCCGGGTTCACGTTCTTCTCTTTAGAATATAAACCCAAGTTTTAAGATCTGAGGTCACCAGAGCTGCCGATGGGGACCTGAAGCTGGAACTGCTTCCCCAAAACACCACCAGGAAAGAGCAGATGTGGACAGTCCCTGATCTCCTCATCATCCACCTCTTCCTCTCCTCCAAAGAGAAATGAATCAATTAATTACTGCGACATGCCAGTTCCTGTGGCTACTGGGAATCGGCCTGCTCCATTAATTAGTTCTCCCAGCCACTCTGCCAGGCTCGAGGCTGGCAGTGGCCCGTCCCAGGACAGCCCCAGGTGGTCACGTCTCCGCGGGCAGATCCCGCTCCCCGGCACCAGAAGGCTGAGAAAAACAGGGCACAGGGGGATTTTTGGGAACGAGCCTGGCGGCGCCACACGGTGTTCCCAGCACAGGCGTGTTAGGGGTGGGGGAAGCACTCGGGAGGGCAGCAGCTCCTTCTCCCTCGCTGCAATATCCCAAGCCAACTCTCACCTCCCGCTGTTCATTCCCGATCTCCAAACCTCCCATTTCTCACCAAGAAACCTCCCTCTGCCCAAGCAACGCCGAGCAGCGGGAACAGAAACTTCCATTTCCCGGGTTCAAGATTTTTTTGGACAGCACCTAAAGCAAACATTTGGTGGAAGTTGGCCCAAAATATTGTTGGTGTGGGAAGTCTAAATCCACCCTGGGCTCATCCCAGCGCAATGGCAGCAGGAGAGGGGCGATTCTGCCCCTCTGCCCTGTTCAGGTGAGACCCCACCTGCAGAGCTGCTCCATCCCTGGGGCCCAGCACAGGGAGGACCTGGAACTGCTGGAGCCTGTCCAGAGGAGGCTCCAGGATGAGCAGAGGGATGGAGCAGCTCTGCTGGGAGGAAAGGCTGGGAGAGTTGGGATTGTTCACCTGGAGAAGGCTCCAGCAAGACCTCAGAGCCCCTTCCAGTGCCTAAAGGGGCTCCAGGAGAGCTGGAGAGGGACTGGGGACAAGGCCTGGAGGGACAGGACACAGGGAATGGCTTCCCACTGCCAGAGGGCAGGGAGAGATGGGATATTGGGAAGGAATTGATCCCTGGGAGGGTGGGGAAGCCCTGGCACAGGCTGCCCAGAGAAGCTGTGGCTGCTCCTGGATCCCTGGCAGTGCCCAAGGCCAGGCTGGACAGGGCTGGGAGCACCCTGGGACAGTGGGAGGTATCCCTGCCATGGCAGGGGTGGCACTGGATGGGCTTTAAGGTCCCTCCAACCCAAACCATTCTGGGATTCCATGGCCCTCACAGCCCTGACACCAAAACCTGGTTTTCCTCATGGATACAGCTCCTGCACACCCAAACCTCGTTACCGTGGCCTCTGACCACAGCACTCATTAGCAGAGGGACGTCACAGTGTCACGCTCTGAAATATTTCCCTTCTGACTCTGCTGGACTCCAATCCCACTCAGCAGCTCCAAGTGACAGGAGGTGAAACCTTCAGACCCAGTGACCCGGAGCCTGTGCTGGCAGGGGACACCCACCCCGCCCTCACAGACCCATCCAGGTGGCACACAGGAGGCATTCTGCCACCTCAGGTGACCTGTCCTCCCCGAGCGCTGCGACACAAGCGGGGGACAATCCCCGGCCCCCAGGCCAGGACAAAGTTCATTCCCAGGCCTTTGGCTGCTCCCATCCTCCCAGAGTGACCAAAAACCGGGAAATGGGGCAGGTTTTCCCTTCCTGGGGGGACTGGTGAGGCACGGCTGGGATCGGTGGGTGCCACTGGGGAGGCTGGAGGCAGCAGCTGGGAGCTCAATCTGCAAACTCCAGGGGGAAAAAGAGACACAAAGAGATCGAGTCTTTCTTTTCAACCTGTTTTGGATAGCCAGAGAACCACGGACTGTCCTGAGCTGGAAGGGACCCACAGAGATCAGAGTCCAGCCCCTGGCCCTGCACAGACCCCAACAACCCCACCCTGGGCATCCCTGGCAGCGCTGTCCCAACGCTCCTGGAGCTCCGGCAGCCTCGGGGCCGTGCCCATTCCCTGGGGAGCCTGGGCAGTGCCCAGCACCCTCAGGGGGAAGAGCCTTTCCCTGAGATCCAACCTAAACCCCCCCGGCACAGCTCCAGCCGTTCCAAGGGTCCTGTTCCTGGGCACACAGAGCAGGGATCAGAGCTGTCCCTCCCCTCGGGATGAAGCTGAAAGAGATTCTGACCTGGAATCAATTATTAAGACTCCGATACACTCCAGTTGTAGTTGGCAAAGGAATAACCAATGAATCCATCTGTCAAGCACCAGTCCCAGGCTGAGGATCACCCATGACCACGGATACACTCCAGTTTTGGAGCCCAACTTCCCACCTAACATTTAATTATTGGTTTACCCAGGTAAACAGACCCAAGTGTCACCAACTGACCTCTCACTTGTGTTTTCCACCTGGGCCACACAGCACAGCAGAAAAACAAACCAGGAATTAAGCCCCATTAGCATTTTCTCACCCAGACCGGCCTTTGAAGCCCTTTCCATCCTTACTCCTAACTCGGACAACTCACTCCTTACTCACGCCCTGGTTTTCCACCTGTAACTCCCGGACAAGCAAAACCTCCCAATTTCATGGACATTCCAGGGCTCTAATTAGACACCAGGGAGGTGACAGGGACCCAGAGGCCCCACAGAGTTCTGCTGCACCCTGTGCCCCTGGGATTCCTGGGACAGGTGACCCTGCCGGAGCAGAGGGCACCTGCCTGGCGTGGTCACTCAGGGGTGGCACATTCCCAAGGAGCTGCTCCGTTTTCGGGGCAATTCTGATGGCACAAGACCAAAAGACAAACAGAAGCCACGTTAAACACGTAAACAACTGCTTGAGGATTTGTTTTACAGCTCCTTGAGTGACCAAACCAAAGCAGAAGGGCTGTGTCGGGTGTTTTGGGGTTTTCTTCAACCTAGTGAGATTTTCCTGCTGCCTGATTTGGGAGAGCTGCAAGAGAGAAATGAAGTGAATTTTAATTAGGAGGCCACGGGACCTCTGCTCAGCCCAGGGCTGCCTCTTGCTGACAACCCTCTTCTTTAAGGCCTCGAGCAGAATTCTCAGCCTCACCAAAAACTACGAATAAAAAACCCCAGCACTAAAAATCTGATTACAAGGAACACCCTGTGGGTGGAATGTTAAAAAATTACATGCTGGGACACAGGTAACATATCCCAAAAACCCACCATGGATCTCCTGATACATCTCTACTGTTCTTCATGTGCCGAAGGGTCTAAAAAATTAAATAACTCAGGTTCTCAACTGTGTGCAACATCAGAATCACAGATGGTTTGGGCTGGAAGGGACCTCAAAACCCATCCAGTGCCACCCCTGCCATGGAAGAGACACCTTCCACTGTCCCAGGGTGCTCCAAGCCCCGTCCAGCCTGGCCTTGGGCACTGCCAGGGATCCAGGGGCAGCCACAGCTGCTCTGGGCACCCTGTGCCAGGGCCTGCCCACCCTCACAGGGAACAATTCCTTCCCAAAATCCCATCTCTCCCTGCCCTCTGGCAGTGGGAAGCCATTCCCTGTGTCCTGGCACTGTCAGAACAGGCCGTGTTTGAAGCTGCTCCTTGGTGTCTCTGTTTTGTTGCAGCCTCCTCCTGAGCACCAACCACGACTGCCAAGCCTTGTGCCTTTATGTTGGGATCCATCTCGTGCTGCCTTGGATGGAAGAAAATCACAGAACCACGGAATGTCCTGAGCTGGAAGGGACCCACAGGGATCAGAGTCCCCCCCTGGCCCTGCCCAGACACCCCAACAGCCCCACCCTGGGCATCCCTGGCAGCGCTGTCCCAACGCTGCTGGAGCTCCGGCAGCCTCGGGGCCGTGCCCATTCCCTGGGGAGCCTGGGCAGTGCCAGCACCCTTTGGGGGAAGAGCCTTTCCCTGAGATCCAACCTAAACCCCCCCGGCACAGCTCCAGCCGTTCCCTGGGTGCCGTCCCTGCTCTCAGAGCTGTCCCTCGGGAGGCTCTGCAGTCGCTGCCGGTGCTACAGCAGAGCCTCTTCCCGCTCTCGTTCCTCTTTCCCCACCTGCTGCAGCTGTGAGCTCTGCAGCAGCAGGGACACCTGAACGTCCCCAGCTGCAGCAGCATCCAGCAGGACCACAGGAACCACGGGACAAGGAGAGGCCGGGCTCTCCTCTGCTTTCCGCCTCCTGCGGGCACCGCCGGCAGCCCAAGGGCTCCTTCCTGCCAGGCACGGAGCGAAATCCCCTTCCTGACCCGCGGGGATGCCGGGGGGCAGCTCCTGCCCCCTCTCCCACCCTGCACAGGCAGCTCGCTCCCCGTGCCCCTCCAGCTGCTTCCACAGGCATCCAGAGCCCCAACAACGGCCACAGCAGCTGCTCCTCCTGCAAGGCCTGCAGGGAGCGGCCGAGGGAGCTGGGAAAGGGGCTCAGGCTGGAGAAAAGGAGGCTCAGGGGGGCCCTTGTGGCTCTGCACAACTCCCTGACAGGAGGGGGCAGCCGGGGGGGTCGGGCTGTGCTCCCAGGGAACAGGGACAGGAGGAGAGGGAACGGCTTCAGGCTGGGCCAGGGGAGGCTCAGGCTGGACACCAGCAGGAATTTCCCCATGGAAAGGGCGGTCAGGCCTTGGCAGGGGCCGCCCAGGGAAGGTTGGAGTGCCCATCCCTGGAGGTGTCCAAGGAAGGCCTGGCCGTGGCACTCAGTGCTCTGGGCTGGGGACAAGGTGGGGGTCAAGGACAGGGTGGACTCGATGGTCCTGGAGGGCTTTTCCCACCTTAATGATTGCGTGATTCCCCAGGGAATCTCCCTGCTCAGCAGCACAAGCATCACTGAGGTTATGAGTGCGAATTCCCAGCAGTCTGGGCTGGAAAAGGGTGTGAGAAAGGACAACTGACAGGGATTTTTCCTTCTAAGGAAAAGCACCTGAGAGGTACCAGCAGGAAGGACAAACTGGGAAGACGCTCCATGGCAGGACTGGAGCAGCCGGACCATTTTAAACCATTACTCAAGGCCACAGTCATCGGCTCCCGCGACTCCAGCCGTGTCCCTTCATGGAGCGGTTTCGGGAGCGCTGGAATTAACTCCGACGCCGGGCACGAGGCTCCCGCTGGGCGCAGCCCCCCGGCTTTGGCAGGAGGGGCGGGCGAGCGGCTCCGCTGCCAGCCTGGCACTGGCCCCTCTCGGGCGTTGAGTTACAGGCTCTATTTTGCTCCCCTGGCTCTGGCCAGGCGTAACCCAATCCCCTGCCCACAAGCCCGTTCAGGCTCCTCACCGAGGCCCTGTCAGGAGGTCCTTCTGCCCTCTGATCCTCAACGACCCCGAGGAGCTCATTAAAAGCAGAGTTTGCCTGGCGGAGTTTCCTCTCCCAGCGAACACCCCGCAGAGCACCCGCCCACGCTCCTGCTAAAACAAGTCACTTTATTTGCAAGCACAGCACACACAAATCCTCGGGGTCTCTCAGCGTGACAGACGCGATGCCAATTCCAGCTCCTGAGCCGCTCTTAAAGCGGGGAGGAACTGCAGCTCCACTGGGCCACGCTGGGACTCCCCCCGTTCTGCCCGAGTGAGGGAGCACGTTCCGATCAAGGGGGAAAAACGCCTTTGGGTGTGCACCCGCAGCCCCCGCGCTGTTCCAGAGCCTTGCCAGGGTCACTGCCATGCTGGGCACGCACATTTCTGCTCCGCTCGCCGCCCTCCCCCCTCCTGCCTCATCCCCCCGGGCACCGGAGCTTTGTGCGGGGCTGGGCCGCGACCCCGCTGAGCTGCCGCCCCAGCCGCAGCCCCGCCGGACCGACGGGGGGTTCGGACACCGAGGAGCACGCGGGAGGCACGAGGACGGGCATGGAGCTGCTCCTAGGAGGAACCTGAAGGGGGACTGAAGAACCGGCGAGGAGCGGGGCTGGGGGCGGCCCGCAGCCCCCCCCCCCCGCGCCGAGCGAGGC
>VXAZ01002098.1:435026-457820 GCA_013399875.1 Gymnorhina tibicen | reverse complement strand
CCCCACCCCCCCCCAAAAAAGCCCCATTTTCCCCCTAAAAGCCTTCTTTCCCCAAAATTCAGTGCTGGCATCGGGCAGCGCCAAGGCTCAGGCTGGCAGTGCCGGCTTTTTTTTGGGGGGGGGGAAATACGGCTTTTAGGGGGAGAACACGGCTCTTTGGGAGGAAACAGCTTTGGAGGGGTACACGCGTGGCGTTTTTGGGGGGAAATATGTTTTTTTGGGGGGGGGGGGGACCCGGCTGGGGGGCGCCGGGGGGGCCCCCAAAACCTCGGCTGGCGTCGGGTACGTGTGAAAACAAAGGTGAGGCTCGGTCTCCGCTTGTTCTCCGCGTGAATCCGCGTCCGCCCATCGATTTCCGCGCTGGAATTGCGGCGTTGGAGCGGCCGAGGTGCCCGGCTCGGGTGCCCGGCACCCCCGGGGGCTTTGGGGTGTTGCTGCCCATTGTCTCCGCCGCCGATCTCCGCGCTCGGAGCTTTGGGAATGGCTTTATTTGGGCTCGCGTTCTTGTCACGGCGGGGCTGGGCTGGGCTGGGCTGGGCTGGGCAGCCGCTGCAGGGGCTCGGCAGGAGCATTATCTCATCCGCCCAAAGCTCCTGGCTTTTCCAGCCGCGTTTTCCAGTCGGGTTTTCCAGTGGGGCAGGGCCGGGGTGTCTCGCTGTTAGTGACCTGAACTCTAAGGAATGCTCGGAGCAAGGAACAAAAGGGGAGTCGGGATGCTTGTCTGCGGAACGGGGACGGGAGATAACCCCGGGATCACCGGGAGTGGCGTTTGTGTTCGAACGGCTTCGGTTATCCCTGGGAGCCGGCTCGGGTCAGCAGCCGGAACTCTTCCCCTCGGCCGAAAGGGACGGGAATTACAGCGAGTTCCCGTGGAGGTGCCGCTGACCTAAATCCTCGCCCTGGGTGGGAAGGGGCCTTTTCCCACCTGTCCTTCGGGAGCGGAGCCTCCCGGGCGGGCTCGGGAAGCCCCGGCTCGGGGGCGGTGCTGCCGTGTCCTGACAAAGTGCTTTATATCGCGACATAGGGGCCGCAGCCGGGGCTTGGCCCTTCTGGAGAGCAAGTGCCAGGGTGGGAGGTTTCCCCGTTCCCACAGCCCTGCGTGTTCCCACCACCATCCCTCCTTCCTTTTCCTTACGCTGATGCCGGAGAGAGGCTGAAAACCGGGATTGTTCCCTTAGGTTGTGTCCCCCTGGGCTTGGTCTTTCCTTGGTGTCACAGCTGGGAGAGAAGAGAGCAGAACTCCAGCTATTTCGTGGAATGCGGAAGGGTTTGGGTTGGAAAGGGGCTTTGCAGACCATCCCTGCCACGGGCAGGGACGCCTTCCACTAGTCCAGGTCTCTCCAAGCCCTGTCCAGCCTGGCCACGGACACTTTCTTCCAGGGCGGGATGGTGCCAGTCTCGCACATCGTGTTGTTCCATCGTGCTGGGCTCGGTCCTGTTCTCCGGGGCTCTTGTGTCTCAACCACGTCCCGCGGTTGTTTTGGCATAGCAGGGATGTTTGTGCGTGTTTTTCCTGCCGTGTTCCCCGGAGTTTTCCCTGACGGGTGACTCCACCCAGGCAGCGTTCCTTTTCCGGGGTGGCAGGTGAAGCTCTTGGATTCGGACGGGCTCCGGACGGTTTTGTCGTTTTCTCTCGTGGATTTTTACAGGCAGCCTGTGCAATTTTAAATTTAATTTGAGTTTACTTCAGCCTTTATTCCCTGGGACTCCGGTTTTCCCTGCGTTTTAGCCCCTGAAGGAATCTCACCTGCGGGACACGTGTTCCTGCCCTGCCTGGGGTTGGAATGAAGGTGGGGTTGGTTTATTCCCGCTGCTGAACGTGCGTGACCTTTGATTTGGGGATTTCAGCCACTGCGTCGGGCACCTTCTGGAGAAGTGTTTGCTCTCAGGGAGAGCCGGGATGTGCTCCTTATCCCGTCCTGAATCCCAGGGAATTTAATGTCTACAGCAATCTTCACGTTTGCCAGGAGTGACAGCAGCGGCAGGTTTGGAGTGGGAGGACGGGGACGGTCTGGTTGTGCGTTCCCAGCACGCGGCTGATCCGTGAAGTTCTGTTTCCAGGGCTTCCAAGAGGCGTCGGGTTTGGGCTCGGCCCGCTTCCATCCCAGCCACTTCCACAGGATGTGAGCGAGGGCTGCTGGAAAAGGCTTCCCACTCTCTGAGTAAACAGAGCTGCGCCTCCGAGGGAAGTGATTTTTCCCTGTGTATTCCGGCAGGGCAGGCTTTGTTGGAAAACGTCCATTCAGGCTTTGCCCTGATGGATTTTCCTGAGGCTGGAGGTGGGTAAGCGTCAGGCTCTGACTTTGGAAAGGCAGCATCACCTGGAGATGGCTGCGAGGGCTCAGGAAAGGTGTTGGAGCCAGAGCTGGGCTCAGGTTTGGCCCAAATCCTGATAAAAGCTGGAAGGAGGACCCTGGGAAGCACTGGTGTGCTCCAGGGGTGTTTCTCCAGGTCGGGGCTCCTTCCAGAGCCCGTTCTCCGCCCTGAGCGGCGCTGCCGGCGTCTCTCCGGGCTGTCTCCAGCAGCGTCAGGGCTGAGCTGCCAGGAGCAGCCGGCTCAGCTTGTGATGGAGCTGGGAAATCCAGGTCAGAATTCCTTTTGAACTCGCTCGCGTCGCCGGATCAAAGCAGAGCAGGGGCGACACATCCACGTGAAAGTCGTGGCTCGTGTCGAGCAACCTGCAGGAATCGGGGCTCTTCCCTTCAGGAATTTGCTGTTTCAGGAGCTGCTCTGGACTGTGTGCTCTCCCCCATTTCTGTGGCAATCTTTAAATATTTATCTTTGCTTGCTGAACTCCCACTGCGACATCCGTGACTGAGAATCCTCGTTTTCCCCCCATGGATGCAGTTCAGGCACACTGCACCTCTCCCTGGGTTCCAGACTCCTTTGGAAGCATCTCCCTGGCTCATTTTGTCTTGTGCTTGTGCAAGTTTTGTCATAATTTGGGGTTTTGGAGGCTTAAGGTAAGTTGGCAGAGCTGCTTTTATTTACGTGGAGCTTCTCGTTCCAGGCCGGGTTGGACGGGGCTTGGAGCAACCTGGACGTGTCCATGGCAGGGAATGGGATGAGCTTTAAGGTCCTTTCCAACCCAAACCATTCCATGATTTTGACTCCCGTTAGGTTGGAGTGGGCAGAAGATCATCTCTGTGTGAGGAGTGATTCGGGGTTTTCTGGGTGAAAAGCAGCTCAGCAGTGTCAGACTCTTGCTGTGAAGCGTGGGAAGAACTGTCCATCCCCAAACTTCTCACGTCAGGGAATCTGGGACACGGATTAATCATTCCAACTGGGTTTCTGTCACTCTGGAGAGCCCGCAGTGGTCCAAGTGATTTATTTGTGCTTTAAAAGAGACTCACGAACCCTTTGGGTGCCGTTATCCTCGTGCTGAGCTTCCAGGGAAGGGGCTGGCCGTGGGAATCGCTGGTTTTCCTTGTGCCGGGTGCCCATCGGAGCCTTTTGCCACCTGCCCAAAACACCCGGAGAGAGGAGAGAACCCAGCGCAGCTCCCTCCGGAGCGGCATCGCTGCATCCATTCGGGAATTACTGAGCTCAGTCCTTCCGAGCCTTTAATCCGTGCTGCTCTTCCCAGAGCTGGTTTTGGGCCGGGCGTTTTCCTTCCCAGTCCCAGCAGCTGCTGGGAATTCCCGAAACCTCCCGGACCTTCCGGTTTCTGCGGACGCTGACTCGCTGTGGCCGGGTAGGGGGTAGAGGGGATGCTTTAGGCTGCTCTGAGCAGGATTCCTGGATGCTTTGAGATCCCAGAGCTCCATAAGATGTGATGATCCGGGATGTGCCCGGTTCTCCTGCTCGGAACGGTGCCGGTTAATGGTGATTGCTGGGGGTGACAGGATGGTAACAAAGGGACATCTTGGGGAGCTCATTTTGTCACTAAATGGTGGAGATGGATTTGAAATTAGCACGATTTCCCTGAGTTTTTATTTGCTAATTAACATAATATGGATTTGATTGCTTTCTTTTGTTGTTTCTTTCTTAGTATTTATTGACTATTTAAGCCTCCCTAAACAGCCAGCCTTGAGGCATGGCACAAAGGATGGAAGGATAGCTCCTGCTTTCCTCATCCCCAGCATTCAGTGCTTCTGCTTCTCCGTGCATTGCCTTTCCCATTAGCTGAGGAAGAAGAAAATCCTGTACAAAATAAGAGCAAATGCTCCTATTTATTCCGCTCAGACGAGTGGAAACTGCAGCAAATCCTCCTCCGGCCCGTTGGGTGGGTCAAACTCATGAAATCTGTTTCAGATGGAATCCCTGGGTTGTATTTTCCTGTCCTGGCTCGGTTGTGTTTGGGGTTTGCTGGTGGTTTGTGGGTGCTGTTCCCAGCCCCTCGCACCTCCCTGTGCCGCGATCCCCTGGGGATTTAGTGCCATTTCTCCCTCCTTCCCAGCACGCAGAGCAACCCTTCCAGTTCTGTAATAACAGGGTTGCACTGCCACCACCCCGGGGCTGTTCTGCATCTCGGATCTGTCCCCTCCCATCTGCTTTACCCCCTCAGAGATTCCAAGCAATCCTCTGTTGCTCACTTCCTGCTGTTTGCTGGGAGCCCGTTGGGATTTCTCCCTGCTGAGGTGCTGGTTTGTGGGAGAAATGTGGAGGGGCAGCTGCAATCTCTGCTCTCTGAGAGCAGGGACAGCACCCAGGGAACGGCTGGAGCTGTGCCAGGGGGGTTTAGGTTGGATCTCAGGGAAAGGCTCTTCCCGCAGAGGGTGCTGGCACTGCCCAGGCTCCCCAGGGAATGGGCACGGCCCCGAGGCTGCCGGAGCTCCAGGAGCGTTGGGACAGCGCTGCCAGGGATGCCCAGGGTGGGGTTGTTGGGGTGTGTGTGCAGGGCCAGGGGTGGCACTCGGTGATCCCTGTGGGTCCCTTCCAGCTCAGGACATGCCGTGGTTCTGTGCAATGCGTTCAGCAGGAGCTGGAGCTCCGGGAGAACAGCTCCCAGCCCCACTGACAGGGAATCAAAGGGATCCTGTCTGGCTGCAAAGCACCGAGCTCACGCCGGCTCTCTGGAATTCTGAGCAAGGAATTGTGATGCCTCGGAGTCAGCGCCATGTTGAAGCTGAGATTTCCCTCTTTCTCAGGCTCTGGCACTGCCCTTTGCCCACACCAACATCTCAGCCATGGATCTTTAGGCTCGTAGGTTCTTCTCTCCATCCCCATTGCACAGCACAGCGAGGGGTCCACAGTCTGAAATTTCGAGAGGCTGGTGGGTGTCCGCCCTCCCCAATTCACATTTTCTGTTAAAAAAGCCCAGCCATGAATTCCAGCACGTTTGGAGTTCACACACTCCAGCACCTCCATGGAGGTGGTGGAAGTGCTGAACTCTGTGTTTGCTTCTCAGGAACATCACACTTCTCATCACCTTTTTAGGTTTTGATTAGGGCATCAAAGAATCGGGGAATGGTTTGGGTTGGAGAGGACCTTAAAGCCCATCCAGTTCCACCCCTGCCATGGCAGGGACACCTCCCACTGTCCCAGGCTGCTCCAAGCCCCAGTGTCCAGCCTGGCCTTGGGCACTGCCAGGGATCCAGGGGCAGCCACAGCTGCTCTGGGCACCCTGTGCCAGGGCCCTCACAGGGAACAATTCCTTCCCAATATCCCATCTGAACCTCCTCTCTGTGGGAAGCCATTCCCCCTTGTCCTGGCACTCCAGGCTCTGGTAAAAAGTCCCTTCCCGTGTTTCTTGTCGGCTCCCTTCAGGTATCTGTGTCCAGCTGTCTGGAACTCTGAACTCTGGAGGGGCAGCAGCACAGCTCGGGGAGCTGGAAACCTCTGCTGTTGAAATCCCAGTGCTGGTGAGGGTTTGTTTGACCCCAGCTCCTCGTGGCTTTTGTTCCTTTACCTGCAAAATGGGGTTGATGGCTGGAATGTGTGAAGGCATTCCAGGTTGTGTCTCCGTGGCCAGACCTGGTGTCTGTCTGTCTGTGATGGAAACTCCTTTTGTTCCACCTGAGAGGGAAAATTCCTTCCATGCAGTTGGAGTGTGTTTAGCAAACAGATCTGTCTTTAAACTCCCTCCGTGTGATCCAGCCCTGCTCCCGGGCAGTGCTTGGGGTGGTTAATCCTGGCTGGGAGCTCCCATCAAAGGCTCCACCTCGGCAGTGGCAGGGATGGGTGTGAGGGTGGCACACGGATGGAGTTGGTGTGAGACACAGCCAGTGGACGTCACAAAAGCGCTGTCTGGGTGTGTCTGACACGCTCCTCTGTCGCAGCCCAGATCTGTTTGTGGTGCTCATCCCCGATAACGTCCGTGTGGAGATGGTGTTGGCCATCCCAGTGTCCTGCTTGCTGACAGAAACACCGCATCAGCGCTGCTGCCAAGCCAGCAGTGCGCCTGAAAGCTCTGGGTATCGATTCAAATCAAACCTTGGCCACCCAGGCTGCAATAAAGCGGGTTTTTTCCAGTATATCCTTCTGTTTTTATGGCTTGAAAGTCAGTAGCCTTGAGCTCATCTTGGCTTCGGGTGAAAGGCCCGGGGGCTGTTCGTGACTTGTGTATTTTCGCGGAGAGAGGAAGGTTGTGGCTGGTGAATCTGGGCTGAAGAATAACTTTGTTTATTGCAGAAATAAAATTGTTACCCCCCAACTCCTCCTTTGCCAGTGCCAGGGGCTGGACATGAGCCAGGTGTGCCCAGGTGGGCAAGAGGCTGACAGCCCCTGGCCAGTCCCAGCCCAGTGTGGGCACAGGCCCAGGGCAGTGCCTGTCCCTGTGCTGGCCCTGCTGGGCCACCTCCAGTCCTGGGGCAGCTCTGGGACCCTCAGGACAAAAAGGCCACGGAGGGGCTGGAGCGAGTCCAGAGAAGGGAATGGAGCTGGGAAGGGGCTGGAGAATTCCTGAGGGAGCTGGGAAAGGGGCTCAGCCTGGAGAAAAGGAGGCTCAGGGGGGCCTTGTGGCTCTGCACAAGTCCCTGACAGGAGGGGGCAGCCGGGGGGGTCGGGCTCTGCTCCCAGGGAACAGGGACAGGAGGAGAGGGAACGGCCTCAGGCTGGGCCAGGGGAGGCTCAGGCTGGACACCAGCAGGAATTTCTCCATGGAAAGGGCGGTCAGGCCTTGGCAGGGGCTGCCCAGGGAGGTTTGGAGTGCCCATCCCTGGAGGTGTCCCAGGAAGGCCTGGCCGTGGCACTCAGTGCCCTGGGCTGGGGACAAGGTGGGGTTGGGGCACAGGGTGGACTCGATGGTCCTGGAGGGCTTTTCCATCTTCAAGGATTCCTTGATAAGGAAAGAGCACCCAGGCACGGGCACAGGCTGCCCAGGGCAGTGCTGGAGTCAGCATCGTGGGAAGCGTTCCTAAAACAAGTGGATGTGGTGCCTGGGGACATGGCGGTGCTGGGGGAACGATGGGCTCGATGATCGTGTAGGGTTTCTCCAGCCTTAGCAATTCCATGATTCTGTGATGGATGTGTGAGTGCTGCCAAAGACCGCGTCGTGATGGAGAACCAGAGCTTGGGCCGTGAGCACCCACAGCAGGAAAACCCTGACCTTGACCTGGCTGTGCTTGACTTCATTTTCCTGAAACTCCATCCTTCATTCCTACAGCAAAACCTTAAACCTGAATTTTGTAGCAGTGCTGGACACCGGAATCTTTGCCTGGTTGCCCCACCAGAGATTGCCTGGATTACGTGGACAACCCTGCAGTGAGGCTGTTAATGCTGATTGTTCCCAGCCTCTGGAAGTGCTGGCATTTTCCGGAGGGAGTCGCGCGTCCGTCCCTCGATGGATTTTTGGAAACAAGGCTTACCCCGTTTGCTTTCCCTCTCACTGACTCCTGATCCTGCTGCCCCTCTCAGCCTGATTCAACAGGAGCAGGAAGGACTCAGAGATCCTGCTCTGGGATCCAGTAGGTTCAGGTGGGATATTGGGAAGAAATCCTTCCCTGTGAGGGTGGGGAGCAGCTGTGGATGCCCCTGGATCCCTGGGAGTGTCCAGGACTGGGCTTGGAGCAGCCTGGGACAGTGGAAGGTGTCCCTGCCCATGGAACGAGATGAGCTTTAAGGTCCCTCTCAACTCAAACCGTTCCACGATTCCACGATCCTCAGTTCCCCCAAGCTCCATAAGCCTGGAGAAGGGCTGCGAGTGTCCTCGGGAAAGGCAGGAGAGCTCAGGCTCCCGGAGACAGAGGAGGAAGAGGTGCGACCCTCCCCTCCCGAGCGGTGCAGGGGTAGGTAGGAAATGCCATTTTCCTGCCGGCCCAGCTGCCCGTTGGGCTGGAGGAGCCGCGGGGTGGATGCGCTCCAGGGCTCTCCCGGCCAAGGAAGCTCCGGCACTCGCCTTTCCTGTGGCGCCACTCGCGGGACACGTGGGGAGCGCGGCTTCCGCCGGGGCCGGCGCCTCGCTGGGAGCTGTGGTGGGAACCGTGCTGGGAACCGTGGTGGGAACCGTGCTGGGAGCTGTGGTGGGAGCTGTGGTGGGAGCCGTGGTGGGAGCCGTGCTGGGAGCTGTGGTGGGAGCTGTGGTGGGAGCCGTGGTGGGAGCCGTGCTGGGAACCGTGCTGGGAGCTGTGCTGGGAGCTGTGCCGGGAGCTGCCCTCGGCGCCCCTCGGTTCTGCTGTGCTCAGAACAGATTTTAGCCAAAATAATCCCAGATTTGGGATTATTATAAAATAATAATAATCCCGCGGGCACCCAGCGTGGCCTGTTGGGAAATCGGGAATTAAGTAATTCGGTATGTTTGGATGTCTCGTTAGCAAGCCCTTTCCTAACATACTTCCACGTTCTTGGTTTAATTGTTCCGCCTGGGCAGCTGGAACGTGGACGTGGGCACCGGGCTGGATGGAGATGGAAATCCGGGGCTTGGAGGAGTTGTGTTTCCGGGCTGATTGCCCGTATGAGCAGAAGCGGGCTGGATTTTAGGTCAGCGGCCGTGTTTTCCTCGCGGTTCCGTTACAGATTCCCTTCGCTGGTGCGGATGAACCAGTTTGGGTGACTTTGGGAGGTTTCGGGTGCCTGCAGAACTCGGGGAATGCTGTGACATTCTCACAGGCTGTCCTCCAGATGATCATCCACGGCTTTCCAAGTGCCTGTCCGGGAGCTCCTGTGCTCTCTTAAAGAAGGGAGAGGTGACAGGAATTCCCAGGACCTCCCGGTGTGTGTTTGCCCAGGAATTCTTGCCAATAAACCATCCTGAGCAGGTCTGGATAAATCCCATCGGATGTTTTTATCCTGTAACGCTCATCCTCCCGCAGCGGATGTTACACCAGGAGGAGCAGCTGCCCTTTTCCGTGGAAAAACCTGAGTTTTCCAGCCTCAAAGCCTTTTGTTTGCTTGGTTAGGGATCATTCCGGATTTTGGGGCTCACGAGGAGTTCAGTTTGCAAACGAGACAGGATTTGTTTGCTGGGAAAAGTTGAGATGAGGATAATTGGAATTAAGGGCTTGGCGGGGGCCGGCAGAGGGAGCGTGTGAGCCCGAAATCCTCATTTCCTACAAAATTTAGGGGATTTCAGGAGCACGGGAAGAGGGAACGGCCAATTATTGCACCCAAGCAGCTCCTCTTGTGCTGCCAGGGCTTGGCCGGCCAGGTTTTGGCAGGTTTGAAACAAATTAAGGTGTTTTGAGGGTAATAATGTTGTCCAAAACCCTGGAAATTCTCCAAATCCCAAACACATCCATAACAAGAGGAGGGGTTGGTGGATGGTGGAGATCTGGGCTTTTTTCATGGCGTTCTGTAGGGATTTTTAAAGATTGTCTTTTTTGGTGTGGAAAGGGAAATAGAGAACTCACAGGAATTGTGTTTTCAGACTTGTTTTCCACGTGAGCAAAAGTGGGCTGGATTTTGGGTCGGTTGAAGTGTTTTCCTCGTGGTTCCGTTATAAGTTCCTTGCGTATTTATTAATATTTCCATAACCTTTGGAGCCATTTCTGAGGGTTTTTAATAATAACAATGATTCCCCTGCACACACCTCAAATGTGGTGTCATTAAACTCTGCTGCCTCCCCTCTTCCTGTGAACCCAACACCAAGAGGTCCCTCAAACACCCTCGGCTCCCTGATCTGTACTCCAAGAACAAATCCAGAATAAACCCCCACGCTTTCACTCTGCTTTCCAGTGCGTTGGTTTTGCGGGAGCACAGATTCAGCAGGATTTGTTGGTGGGTTGCTGTGCTGTTTGTGCAGTAAATCCTGCTGTGTAACGTTACGTCGCTGCTCGTTTCTCAACTGAAAGCCTGGGGGAAAAAATAAACGAGCAGGGGTCTGGAATAGCAGAGGGTCAGCTCATCACTGGGCTGGGAGGAATTCCTGGGACCTTTACACCTTTTCACTGCAGAAATACCAGCCAAAATCCAGCTGCAGCGATGCTGTTCCAGGACGATGGGCAGCAGTAAAAATGAGGTAATTTGGCATTTTTTCCCCAAGTCCCTACACCCACTGTTCCAACAGGCAAAACCAGCCCCGGGGAGCTTGTGCTGGCAGAGAAAACGCTGGAATTTTCAACCCTGCGGATGGAGTTTAGGAATCCTTTCTTTTCACGGGTGACTTGTAGGAAAGAAAAACACTTTCCTGTCGGAAAAGAGGAAGGGGGGAAGCTGCTCTTCGAAGAACTTCTGGAATTGCCCGCTTTGCAGGGATAAGGAGCATCCGTGGTGCTGGTATTCCCGAGGTCTCGCTCAGCACAGACAGTGTATTGCTCATCCCACAGCTTCCCAGAGGCTTTATTTCCCTTTTTCTTGACTAAAATCTGCTTTTTTTCCCCGCTGTTGAGCTTGCCCGGCAGTTGATTTCCACCAGGACCAGCCCCAGCTGCTGCAGGTTTGGGAGGACTGGGAACATCGCTTTATTTAATGGTGTTTATCCCTCTCCTGAACCCCGTGGTTCTTTCACTCCCTGTGCTGCTGCTTTTATGAAATATTGTGCTTCCCCTCGGAAGCGGTGCTGGATTTTCCTCTTTTCACCCCAGAAAAGGCCTCAGGGCTTCTGTTAGGGCCAAACCAGGAGCAGGGAGAGCTGCAGGTGAAGTCCTTGATGGCACAGCTGGGGAGACAAACACCAAAATACTAAAAAACGTGGGAAAGAATCCTTCTTATACAGACAGGATTTTTTTCAAGGAAAAATGAACCGTTTCTGTCTGATGGAAGAGGGTTTTTATTCGACCTGGGGAGGAGAATCAGAAGTGCGAGTGTCTCGCCAGGTGCCCCCCTGGAGCCGCTGGCACGCGGAGGAGGCAATTCCAGAGTACGAGGAAGAGTCTGGAGCAGGTCGGAGACAGTCACTGCCTTCCACCCCTAAATTAGCTCCTGATTGCCAAGCGCAATTAAATCCCTCTCTCCTTGCAGCCCAAGCCCTCGGCCAGCCAGGGCTGGGTCCTTTCACACACCTGGAATGTTTTGTTCCCGGTGGGAACAGCGCGGCTCCTCCACTTCTTGTGGCCTGTGAAGATGAGCGTTCCCTGTGTGTGAAGAGCTCTGACTCAGGACCGGTGCTCAGCCTCTCATTGCCATTCAGCAGCTTTCCCCTGGAGGCTTTTTTCCCTTAAAATCCGTGAAAAGGGGGGTGGGAAAAAGGCAGGTCAAAAACCCCGCGGGTTCGGGCGCTTCTTAAAGCAGCTGGAAGTTGTGGAGAAGAGGAGGCAGCTCGGGATGGGAACCACCAGTGCCACGCACGCCTGGGATTTGGGGTCCGTGGGACTGGGAGAGGTGCCTGCAGGTAGGAAAACCTCCCTGGATCGAGAGGGGATTTGCAGGAGGAGGTTTTGAGCAGTGCTCCAACCCGGTGGGGTTATTTTCGCCTGCATTTAATATTCCTCAGCTGTTTGTTCCAGATAATTACTTTAGGAATAAATAGCAGGTTCTTAACTAATTTCAGGAGGGGAGAGAGGGAAAATTGAAGTGCTCTGAAAGGAGGAAAAGGATTATGAAATGTTTTGCCAGCTGGCAGAGACGCAGCTTTTAGGAAAGGGCAGGCAAATTCCATCGGCGCCGGCAGAGCTCCGCTCCCAGCGCCCTTCCAGCGTTTCCTTTGGGGTGTTGGAAGCAGATTCCTCCTTGCTGCGGCTCCAGGCTGATTCCTGAACGCCCCAAAGCCTTCCTAGGGCTGGAATATAGAGGCATTTCTCTGGGATCAGGAGGGCTCTGGGGTGCAGAATGTAAGGGAATGTTTGGGGGCTGTGTTGGTGTTTCCAGGGATTGATCCAATCCCAGAGTTCATTGGATTGCAGCTACTTTGGGATGAGACACAACCGCCTCAGTCTCTTTGCTGCAGCTTTTTGAGTGCTCAGAGATTCGTTTTAGCCCAGGCACAAAGCGGAGCCCAGCACGGTGCAAGCAGGGAGCACCTGGAGAGCCAGGATGAGGCAGAAGGCACCTCTTGCATCCCCAAAAAATGCAGGAACGCTCAGTTCTGCTCTTGGAATAACCAGTAGAACGCCAGGTGTGGGATTTTCTCCCATGGATCTGCTGAATAACTGGCAACAGGAGCTGCTGGGATGCTTTAGCTCGTTCTTGCCAGCTGCCTGGGTTCTTTTTCCTTCTTCTGTATCGGAGCAGGGTTTTAGGTCAGGGCTTTGCTTTGCAGTCCAGGGGTGGTTATTCCCAGCCTGCTGTTCCAAATAAAATCCATGTCCGTGGCAGGTCAAGCTCAGAGGGTTATTTTGACAGCGAGCTGCCTTTTGGGAGCTGAGTTTATTGCTGGCCTTGCTTTCCTTCTGAGAAAGAACACGGCGTGGGTGTGAAAACTCTGAGGATGGTTATTCCTTATGCTCAAACGTTTAGGAAACAAGGATTTAGCAAAGGAGATGCTTTGGAATATTTATAATGTTATCAAGTGGCTTGGGAAGGGCAGACAAGACTCAGTGGAGCTTCTCCATCCTCAGATCTGCTGCTTGAGGCTCCTCCCGCTGTTTTAAAACCGGCCTTAAGGATGATTTTTGTTGTTCTGTGCCTGGGATCAGCCTGCCGTGCTGGGTTATTCCTGAGCCTGCTCCAGAGGATCTAAATCGGGGTTTCCTAGCTGGAAAACCCTTCTTTCTGGTGGGTGTGCACTCCTGCACTTGCCATGACTCCCTCCAGCAGGATTTGGGCGTTATTGAAAGGACAAAGGACAAATAAAAGCTGCTGTGATCACGCGTGGTCCTGAGAACCCCCCAGCCCTGGCATCGCCTTCCGCAGGGTCCCGCTGTCCCCGAGCCAGATTCAAACACCCGCCCGCTCGGGATTCTGGCACGTGTTAGGGTGTGAAACACCTCCTGGGGAGCTGTGCTGCTCCGTGTTCCCAGGCCGGGCGGGAGGGACAGACCCTCCCAGCGTCCCGAGGCTGGAGCACGGCCCCATCCCGAGGCTGGAGCACCGGCAGCGCTGGCTCAGGACGGGAACCGACCCAGGCGCTTCCCAGCCGTGGATGCCTTTGCTTGGAGAAGGCCCAACCCTCCATTCTTCCATTATTTTTTAGCACAGCTCTACTTTTCCTTTTTTCCCACCCCGCTCTCCATCCCTCAGTCCCTGGGGATTCGTGCCTTTTCTGCTGCGCAAGGCGGGTTCCTGGCAGCGGCGGCAGCGCCCGTGTCACGGCGTTTGGGTTGCAGCCTCCCCTGTCACAACACTGACTCCGGCGGGGATTTCTGACACGGGAAGCGTGCGGGGCATCTGCTGGGATGCGAGCTCCGCGCCGAGTTGTGCCGTGCTCCTCCCGAGGATTGACAGCCCCGTGCATTTTCCAAAGCTGCTGCATCAGGGAGCCTGTCAGAAGCGGGGACTGATGCTGTCGCCTGTCATTCTCCTGGGCCTGAACGGGTTGCCATGGAAAGCTTTTCCGCTCTGTGTCTCCGCCGCCTGCTATTCCCACGGCTCTGCCGGGATGGGGAAGCTCTGGATGCGTACCAGCAGCTCAGGTTATTCCTGATAAATAAACCACGTTTACAAATCAGGTTGATGACCCACGTTGATGTGGTTTAACAGGGTTTGTTTATCAGGATATTTCTATATCAGGGTGTTTCTGTATCAGGATATTTATCCTGCTGAGTAACCCACGTTAAACTATGACATCAGTAACTTAAGTTCCTTCCAGCCGGATTTTCTGGGATAGTAAGTGTTTGGAAAAAATAATAATAATATTTTTATACTGGAGGATGCTGGGGAAAAGCTGTGTCTTGTCTTCGCTCTCGAGGAGCTGGTTTGCTTCCTGGGCTTGCTGCAGATTGGATTTATCCTGTTGGACTGTGTGGGTCTGCATCCAACAATCGTGGTCAGTTCAGGACTGGGGGATGGCTGGGCAGCCTCTGCCTGGTGGACTTGGCGGAAACTCATGCTGAGCGATGCAAGGACCGGGAGCTCGCCCCGGTTCGGGTCCTTTCCTCGTGCTAGGAAAGGATAAAAAGGGAATTTCTGGAAAAGAAAGCCCCGTGTCATCCTCGGGAGCTGCTGCTGTGGTTTGGGCTATTGATCCGTGAGCACTCGGGGAGCAGTTGCCTCCCTTGGTCTTTGCTCAGCCACCTTGGAAGGGGAAGCTGTTGCTGCTCTCCTCAAGACAGGCTGGCTGCTTCCCGGGAAGCAGAGCCCGGGGATTTGCCCTGCAGCAGCAGGCCTGGATTTAACCCTGCGGGGCGCCAGCTGCCCGAATCGGACGGGGCCACTCGTTAAGGTGGATTTATTTCATGGTGCATTTCTGTCATCGGGGCGTCGCCTTACACTCGGGATGTTGGGAATAGCTGGAGATGCAACCTCTGATATCCCAGCCTTCCACCAGCAGTAAATCCCGGGGGATTGGCTTTCCGCACCTCCTGCCAGCCAGGGCTGCGTGCAGGTATTTCACAAACCAAAGGAGAAGGGGGGTGAAAACGAGGCAGGGAATTTTTCCCCCACAAGGGCTTGTTTGGGGTAAAACAGCCTCGCTGGCAGAACAGGTTCCACAGGGGTGGAGGGACCGTGAATGTCGCTGTGCTCCTGTCTCACCTCGGGTGAGATTCCACAGGGATCCCTTTCCCCATCCCAGCCGGGCCCCACGGTGTGGGGCAGGGCAGGGCGATGTCTCCTGTGCCTAGCGAGGGAGCAGCAGCTCCAGGGGTTTGGCTTTGGCTCTCTGCTTCCGACTGGAGGCAGCAGCAGGGTGGGGAGAGATGGAGTGACCTGGGAAAATGCCGTTCCCAAGCCTCCCTCAGCCGCTGCAAAGCTGCAGAACCCACGTGCCCCGCTCGGCGTGTGCTGTGCCGGAGCCCTGTGGTGTGACACGCACCTCAGCGCGCTCCCGATTCTCTCTGTGACCTCCCCGTTGTCCCTTTTCCCAGCGGTGACGTGGAATGCCATGGCCAGCTCCTCGGACAGTGACGATGATGGGTTCATGGCCGTGGATCCGGAGGACGCCGTGGTGGAAGGGACGATGGAGCAGGAGGATGAGCCCCACGCCGAGCTGGAGCCGGAGGAGCCCAGGCACAACAGATCGATGCTGGAGCTCCCAGAAGAGGTTTTGGAATATATCCTGTCCTTCCTCTCTCCCTACCAGGAGCACAAGACCGCCGCCCTTGTCTGCAAACAGTGGTATCGACTGATCAAAGGTACAAGCGATGGCAGCGCCTTGCTTTAGCTGTGGGCACAGGGATCTGTAGCCCAGCTCCCTTTTACCTTTGCCTCCTGTTTTCCCCTCAAGCGCAGTCTGACTTTAGTGAAATCCCCGGAGAAATCCCAGCAGATTTCCCGGGGCTGTAGCGGCGCAGAATCGAGCCCCTCAGCCTCTCTCGGGGTAGAAAACCCAGAGAGGCTGTGGGTTCCCATCCCTGGCAGCGTCCACGGCCAGGCCGGACGGGGCTTGGAGTGACCCCTTCCACCACGGCAGGGGTTGGAGCTGGATGAGCTTTGAGGTCCCTTCCAGCCCAAGCCCCACGACAGAGCAGCTCCTTTGGTGCCTCTGGATGCTCCCAGTGCAGCACTGGTGACCTTGGATCGCAGCTTCCTCCCCGGAGCCCCTGCCAGTGTCCCATGGCTAATGTGGCTTTAATTGTGCTTCGTTTGCGTCTTGCTCGGTAATTAACATTCCCAAAGCCGCTGCTTTCAGCTGGAAACAGCCCCGGCTCTGGTTCTTAGAGCTCTGCTGGAGATAAGTGGAATGTAAAATCTGCATGAGTAAAGAGGTGCATATTCCAGCTTCCTGAAGGAGCAGCCCTGAGACACGGATCCTTGCTTTGCCTCCGCACTGCATTCATCCCAGAGCCTCGTGGGGGTATTGTAGTGCTGGAGAAGTATGACACAGCAAAAAATGAGGGAGAATTTGGACAAGGATACGAGCAGAACCTTCTGCTTTCGTTTTATTTTAACGCACGGGGTGGTTTCTGGTACGGTTCCGTTGGGTGCACGCTTTAATCACGAGCTTCATTTAAAAAACGAGGAGTTTCAGAGGAGAGCACAGTTAAATCCTGGGAAATGGGACACGTGGCTGCACGAGGGGAACGTGTTCCTTCTGGAAAACACGGAGCGGTGTCAGGTGAGGAATGCCCTTGGCAGCCTGTGGGGTGATGGCTCATTTATGGACTTCTCCTCACCTGAAAGCACTGCTCCGATTCCAGGCATTTCCCACTTCGCCCAGAGCCCAGCAGGCTGCAGGTTAAAAACACACAGCTACCCCAGCAGGGAGCATGGCCCAAAATTACTCTTTTTGTCATAATTTTGGGGCAGCAGCTGCCCACAGCCCTGGGGAAAGGCCTTTTCCAAGTTCTGCAGCCCCGGAGTGGCTGCTTGGCGTTTCCTGGAGTGGCGTGCAAGGGATGCAGCTGGAATGGACAGACACCTGGGATTCACCTCGGAGGGATGTGGGAAACACCCCTGGAGCGCAGGGATGAGCAGCCCGAGGCACAGCGTGGCCTTGGGCCGCGTCACCTCTCCGGGACCAGTGGTGCTGGGCAGCTGGGCCCTTCTGGGGCAATTGCAGCCACAAAAGGGCCTGTGAGCAGCACCTGTGAGCTGTGCCCAGAGAGGTCACTCGAGGTAAACAATTGATTTGTGTGCTCCTGGTTAATTTTTCCTGTTTGCCAGGATACATCTGCTGTGCAGCCCTGGAGCTCGCGTTCCGTTTCCCGTGTGACTCTCAGGGATCAGCTCCTTGAGGACCACGGGCTTTATTTTTTTATTAAAAAAACCCCTTCCTGCTTTATATCCCAGAGTGGGATTTCTTGTTCCTGGCACGGGGCTTGGGGAAAAACTCCTGGCAGGTTGTGGCATCCTCAGCGCAGGTGCCACCAAGTGTCTGCTGAGCTGCTGCTGCTGCTGCTGCCAAAAGCCTTCTCCAGACCCTTTTGTCTCCTCGGGGAGCAGCCTCTGGCCCCTCCCAGCACCCTCACACACAGAATTAGTGGCGGCCTTGGAGCATCCCTGCTGATTTGTATCGCCGATGTCTCTCTCTCCTACTTTTTTCAGGCCCCTGGGCAGTAGCTGCATCCACACCCTTAAAAACCGATTATTGCACGTTATTTGTCCTCTGAGGTTCCTCGAGGGAAGGGACGCTGCTCCTCGGGGTGTGACGAGGGAACAAGGGTGCAGCAGGGAGGGCTGAACACCAGCTCTCCAAAGCATCCCAGCGCTTCCTTCCTTTCCCAAAGGCTCTGCTTCCCGAGCCGGAGCTGCCGGGGCTGGCGTGACCCCGGGTCAGCGCTCATTGCCGATTTCCGCTCTCGCAGAGCTCCCTTGTCTTTATTCCCTTTAATCCTCTGGGTTCCCGGCGTGTCCGTGACCCAAACGCGGGTTGTGGGCAGCTGCTGTCCCCGTGCAGGCACAGCTTGTTCCCGCTGTCCCAGTTCTGCTGACGGCCTCGTTCCCTCCCCAGGTGTGGCCCACCAGTGCTACCACGGCTTCATCAAGGCGGTGCAGGAAGGGAACATCCAGTGGGAGAGCCGCACTTACCCCTACCCCGGCACCCCCATCACGCAGCGCTTCTCCCACAGTGAGTATCCCCCGGGAACCCCTCGGGGCCCGGCAGCGCCCACGCGCCCGTCACTGCCGGCGTTCGGCCCGCGGCTCTGCCAGCACCCGGCACAAGAGCGGGCGTTTGGGAGCTGCCCGTCCCGCTGGGCTCGTTGGTCCTAGGAAATGCCGATTTCCTGGGCATTTCAGAGCGGGAGCGGGGTGGGATTGTGGCTTCGTGGTTGTGCAGGGATCTTTCTGCAGCTCCCCTGCTTGGAGCTAAGGATGGAAAACTTTCCCGGATCACGGAGTCAGCCTTTGACCTGAATGTGTCCCCAAGTGCCACATCCATACACCTTCACACGCCGCCAGGGATGGGCACTCCAGCGCTGCCCTGGGCAGCCTGTGCCAGTGCCTGACCACCCTTTCCATGAAGGATTTTTCCTAGTATCCAACCTAACCCTCCCCTGGCCCAGCCTGAGGCCGTTCCCTCTCCTCCTGTCCCTGTTCCCTGCGAGCAGAGCCCGACCCCCCCAGCTGCCCCCTCCTGTCAGGGACTTGTGCAGAGCCACAAGGGCCCCCCTGAGCCTCCTTTTCTCCAGGCTGAGCCCCTTTCCCAGCTCCCTCAGCTTTTCCTGGTGCTCCAGCCCCTTCCCAGCTCCATTCCCTGCCCTGGACATGCCCCAGCCCCTCAGTGTCCTTCTTGTCCTGAGGGACCCAAAGCTGCCCCCAGGATCTGAGCATGAGCTTTGTGTCCTCCTCAACAACCCCTTCCTCAGCCACTGGATTCGAGTCATTCCCACCAAAGCCGGTGAGTTTTGGGAAGTGCAGCACTCAGGGATGTACTCCAGCTGCTTGCACAGGTCCTCTACACCTGTGAGGAAAATTGGGAATTTTCCGAAGTGCTGGGTTCAGAACCCAGCAGAGCTGCAGGTGGGTTTGCTGACGCGAGGGAGCGATTCAGCCCCCAGCACCACTCAGTGTTTGGGTGAATTCTTCCCCTGCTTCCAAGATTCTGGAAGAGAACAGAAAGGGAAAAGAAAAAAAAAGTGCCTTTGAGGGAAAGGTACTGAAATAAACCCTGAAAGAAATAAAATGTTCTTTGCAGTGCAGTAGCACTGAGCTGCCTCAGCCCCGCCAAAAAAAACACGACAAAAATTCCGTCCCGTGACTCCAGCGCAGGGTCTGAGCCCTCTGGGAGACAGCAAATTGCATTTTTCTGAGGGAAAATAAACACGGTGCAAGCCCTGCCGTTCCAGGAGCAGCAGGCATCACATTTTCGTCTTCCCAAGTAATAATTTACGAGGCAGCCGCTGCGCTGCCTCCTGCCAAGACAAGTCCGGGAGACGCTGCGGGGAGCTCTGGTGAAGTCATTGTGCTCTTCCGAGATATCCTCGCCTTCCTGAAGGATGAAAAGGCACCACAGTTCACAGCTCATGGTTCACAGCTCATTTTTAGCAGCCTCATTAGTGAGGTGCTATTAACGACTTCACGTTTTCTATGTTTCCCCTCAATTTTAGCAGCGTTTTTGCGACTGCTGAGTGCTCAGGCCAGCTAGAAATCCCCTGGAGGAGGCTCAGAGCTGCCCCAAAGAGCACTGTGTGCTCTTTCCTTTATCCTGCTGCCTGCCACGGGCTTCCTGGCTCCAGAATGAGTCGTCTGCCTAAATCCAGTGCCCTCGGAGCGTGTAATCCGTGTTAGCCTCGCTCGGTGACAGCGCCCTGGCTCTGCCCGGCCCCGGTGGCCGCGGCAGCGTTATTAATGCACTTTGTGGGCACAAAGCTAATCTGGATTAACTTGTTTGCTGACTTAAACGGATTGGTTTGTGAGCAGCTGCCCAGCTCTGCAGCCTCTGCTTTCCCTGCAGCAGCGCTCCGTGCCTGCGGGCAAGATTCCAGCGTTAAAGCGAAGCTGCAAATCATCCCTCCCGGAAATTCAAAGTGAATCTCTGAACTGTCACCTAAAATCCCAAGGGATGACGGTGAGCTGAGCTGGAGGAAGCAGGAGGTGTGGGGAGGGATGCAGGGAGGACTCACAGAGCCCTTTTTTTTTGGGATGAGTGATTTGCCAGTTTTTGTGGGAAGACGTCAGCGCCCGGGCACGAGTCACTGCTGCCATCAAAGCTCTGTCTGGGGCTCGCTCTCCCTTCCAAGAATTGTTAGAACTATCCCAGAAGTGCTCACAGGGAGCACAGACGGACAAGGAGGGGAATTTGAGGCAGCTGGAGGTGAACCCGCCTGCTCTCAGTCCTGAAGGGAGGAATGGCGAAAGTGCTGGATAAGGAATAATGAACGGAAGGCGCTGCCCCGGGGGTGCTTGGCAAGGCTCACACAGCTCAGAACGAATGTGCACGAGCTGTCGCTTTTCCAGAGGATCTGACTGAAGCTGCAGGACGTGAAATACCCAAAATGCCGGGTGCTCAGGGGCAGAAACCTCTGTGTTTGGGGTTTTTTGGGTGATGTCTGCAGGAGTCACCGAGTTCTTTTGTGTATGAACCTGCGAGGTCATAGCGGGGCGATGACTCACGGGGTGAAATCACTGCCCGCAGTCGGAAAACGATGTCAGGAGGCTCAGGAATGCAGAAACGGAAAAGCAGCAAAGGAATGCTGGCCTCGGTGCCAGGGATATCGATCCTTGGCTGGAGGAGTGACTAATTTTAAGCGCTGAATTTATTGTTTTTGTTTCCACGGAGCCCGGGGTTGGTGGCACCACCGGGATGAGTAATGACAGCCGTCTGTGGGTTTGACGAACCCTTTGGGAGCGGTGAAAGCTGGAATGTTTGTTTTACAGGATGGGCTGCTCCTGGGGCGGGGCTGCGGCTCCTCCCAGCACCCAGCCTTGCTCAACATCCCGGGGTTTGGGCTGCAGCCAGGCCCTGCACTGCAAGGAGCAGGACAGTGGCGCTTTAGGGAATAAGGAGATAGAGGTGGAGATGGGAGAGCTGGGGGCGTTCACCTGGAGAAGGGAAGGCTCCATGCAGAAGGCTCAGAGCCCCTTGCAGGGCCTAAAGGGGCTCCAGGAGAACTGGAGAGGGACTGGGGACAAGGCATGGAGGGACAGGACACAGGGAATGGCTTCCCACTGCTAGAGGGCAGGGATGGATGGGATCTTGGGAAGGAATTCCTGGCTGTGAGGGAGGTGAGGCCCTGGCACAGGGTGCCCAGAGCAGCTGTGGCTGCCTCTGGATCCCTGGCAGTGCCCAAGGTGAGGCTGGAGCACCCTGGGATGGTGGAAGGTGTCCCTGCCATGGCAGGGGGGCATTGAGGTCCCTTGCAGCCCAGCCCATTCCTGAGGGATGTTTCCCGTGCCAGCAGCAGCTCCGGGCGCTTCCATCTCCAGCCCCTCCTCCCCGGTGCCAGCATCCCAGGGGATCCCTGCAGATGCCAGCCCCTCGCTGGGGAGCGGGGCCAGCAGCTCGAGGTGCAGCTCGGCCGCTCCTGCCGGGAATGCCAGCACCGAGGGCTGTCACCCTGCAGCCCAAGGAGCGTGTGGCGGTGGCATGTACAGCCCAGCTGGCTCCTTCCCGTCTCTCCAAGGGGAATACAACCCTTGAACTTGGATGGGTTAATTTATTTCATGTTCTCCAAGTTTCAAAGGTCAACGTCCTTTGATGGTGGTGAAGGGAATGTGCTCTCCATTCGGTTTTCCCTTCCCAGTCACCTTTGCTTTGGTTATCGACTGCTCCAGGTGAAAATCCCTGATGATTCCTTACTCATTGGGAGTCAGGAATGTGCTCAGAGACTCAGGGGGAGTCAGGAATGTGTTCAGAGCCAGCTGCCTCTGCTCTCTTTGAGCATCAGTGCCTTCAAACATCAGAATTACTGATTCATTTCCAAAGATAAGCCACTTCTGCAGTATTGAAACTCTGGGGGTCACTGAATTTTGCTGGGACATAAAAAAAAACCCCAACTAAATCTGTTCAGTGTTTTCCACCCAAAAAAATCCCTTAAACCGTCAGGGACGTGCACAACTTCCCCCGATTTATTCTACACCTGCTATAAACTATCTATAAACATCTCATGGAATCATAGAATATCCTGAGCTGGATCCACAAGGATCATCAAAGTCCAGCCCCAACAATCCCACTGTGAAATTCCTATGGGCTGGAATAAACTGCAGCTTTCACTGGGCTTTCTTTTTCCTATTTTTCTCCTATATTTTTTTTCCCCTCAAGCTGCTCTGCCTTCCTTATCTTCAGCAGCTTAAAATGACCCTAGAAACAAGTAGGAGAGCACAATTTCAATGATTTCGCTGTGGGATTATTCCACACGGAATTTTACAGGAAACCCGGAATTCTGCCCACCCTCCAAGGCAGATAAGCTGAGCTTATCTCTGAGTCCCTTCTTGTCAGAGGCACCTGGATGCTGCAGACACTGCGTGCCAAAGGCAGACACTTGCGTGGATTTTGTTTTGCTGCAGAGCTCGTTTCGGGGCCAAAAGCTCTCGATTTCCCTGGGTAGCTCTGCGGGGTTGTCAGGCGCGGTGTCCCCTCCCCGTTCCCCATCCCGCTGCCCCATCCCTCCCCACAGGGAGCGGAGGGAATGCTCGTGGGAGATCCCGTGTCGTAGCGGGGCTTTTCAAGGTGAGATGGGGTGAAATCCTGAAGGGACCGAACCCCCAGGCCCGGGTGCACAGAGCAGGGTCCGTGAACTGTGTGAGCCAGCTCAGGGAAGGTCAGTGGGCTGAGAGCCTTAATCACAGCTAAGCTAATTAATCACAGGCTCCTAAGGCAGTTTTCTCTGCACTTTGACGAGCAGCTCTGCTTGAGGGGATAATCCTCTTGGGAAGGTTCTTGCTGGAGCTTCACCCTGCTCAGAGATACCCCGTGGTTCCAGGGAGCTGGGGCAGCCTGGCTGCTTTTCTCCAGGGAGGAAAGGGCCTGATCTCAGTGTGTCCCCCCGAGGCACAGGGCAGTGACAGGGCTGTGTCCCCCCCCCCGAGGCACAGGGCAGTGACAGGGCTGTGTCCCCCCCC
>VXAZ01002098.1:409850-428110 GCA_013399875.1 Gymnorhina tibicen | reverse complement strand
GTTTGGAGTGCCCATCCCTGGAGGTGTCCAAGGAAGGCCTGGCCGTGGCACTCAGTGCCCTGGGCTGGGGACAAGGTGGGGATGGGGCACAGGGTGGACTTGATGGGCTGGGAGGGCTTTTCCAACCTCAGGGATTCTGGAATTCTTTGTCTTGAAGAGCAGTAACTGAGATGCTCTGCCCTGGCCCCAAACTGCAGCTCTGTTCCCCTTGCAGTCAATTCCCTCACAGGGATCCCAGGCACAGCCTTGCTTTGGGCATTAAAACCCCCCCAAAATCCTGACGCGACCAAAATTCTGGCTGCAGAATTCCCTTGGTGTCCCCCCCCGTGCCTCTGGCCTTGCCGTGGTGCCCGATGGCCCCATCCAATCGAAGGCAAACCTCAGTTTTACTGAAAACTCGGGATCACCTCGAGCCCATCAAGGCCGTGCGGTCACTGTTGGCCTCCCGGGAACCCAGGGGAGCCAGAATTCCTGGCACGGAATAACGTCTGTGATTGTGACTGAATGCCTGAGCCTCCCAAGTGGAGCAGCTTAATGGGATGGATGGAAATCCTCGTGCTGGGAGCAGTGAGCCTGGAAGGGAGGAAAGCTTTTTCCAGCTCTTTTCCTGATCTGGATGGCTTTTTCCGGGTTGTTTTTTTCCTCATTGCCCTTTGAGTTTGGTGGCAGCAGGGTCTGTTCCTGCCTCTGCAGAGCTGAAACGTTCTGTGTTATCCTCCAAAATCCGTGGCTCTCCCACCACCATCCAAGGCTCTTTGAGTCCTCCAGCTCGGAGTGACCTGACCCCTTTGGAAGCTCGGCTTTAATCCTGAGAGTGCCCTGCCTGGAGCTTCCTTTTCCTGCACCTGGTTTCTTCCTTATCACACACCCAGTTTCCTCCTGATCACACGCCTGAGCTCTTCCTTACCCACCCCTCGTTTCTTCCTTATCCCACCCCTCATTCTGCCCTTCTGGAACAAAACCAGGACTTTCCCGGCTTTGTCCCAGGCCACCCTTTGGGACAGAGGCTGCACAGGTTGCTTGGAATCGCTTCCTCCAGTTTCAATGTATTGATTTTTGATAAATTTATTGATTCCTCCTTTTTTGGGCTCCCAGCTTTACAAGGAGGTGCGTGGCCCCTCCTGCCAAGCCTTTGACAGACAAACCCTCCAGCAATATCCCTGGGCACAGAGCTGGGCCCTCACTGCTGCCCTTGCAGAGGGTGGGTTGGCAGCTCCGAGGTGGGAGCGGGGCTGTTCCCAGCCCCTGGATCCACCTCAGCGAGGCAGCCCCGGCGTTCATTCGCTCCTCTCTTTGCCTGGGTGGTTTTGCAGAACGTCTCTAATGGAATTTGTGGTGTTCAATATGAAATATCTCAAGGGCAGGAGATGAAAAATCAACCCCAATCGAGTGAAGCTTTTGCGTCAGCTGCCGCCTGGTTGGGAAGGCAGCGCTGAGGGCTGGTTTCCAGGAGATTAATCCGTGGGTTTAGGTTTACAACGCACACCTCCCCTCCCTTTGATTTGCCACGCTCTGTCCTCCTGCGGCTCGTGGCCTTTCTGGCTGTGTTTAACCTGGGGAAGCTTTTTGTTGTCCGGATCCAAACCACATTCCGTCGGCATCCTCGGGTGGCCGCCCTGCCGCGCCGGACCCTGGCGCGGATCGGTCCAGGGACGCGCAGGCACAAAACCCCCGCGTGCAAACCGAGCAGATCCGCTGCTTGCGGGGATTTATCCCGCAAGTGCCTTCGCTGAACCAGGCAGGAAAAGCCAAAAGATCCCTCTCTTCTTCCCCAGGGCCTGTGCGGCTCTTGGAGACTTCCTGCCTGGGAATCTGCTCCCCACAAATAAAGGCACCTGCCTGGAGAGCCTGGTGGGGTGAAGGGCTTTACTCCCGAAGCTTTGACCGGTCAGTGGGGTGGGAAATGGGTGTGGATCGCCACTACTCAGGGGGAAAACATTCCCATGCCTCCCCTTCCTGAATCCCACAGCTGAAATGGCCTGGCTTCCCACCCTCCCCCTGACCCTACCTGGCTGCACCCTGCCCCTCCCTCCAGCTGGCTTATCCTTATCGATGCTGCGTTCCCACCGCTTTTCCAGCGGCTCCCGATATCCGCCGAGGTCACAAAGTCACGGAGTGACTTCTTTCCGCTCTGCTCTCGGGGCTGGAGGGGAGGGGGCAGAGCCAGTTCAGCAATCAGAGTAAGGTGTGCCTGGTCCTCGGGGTGCGATGCCTCCCAGGAATGCGGTGCCAGAGGCAGGCAGGAATGGCTTTGAAGAAGCCACGGATTACCCGCCCAGGGAGGTGGGAATGTGCCCAGGGAGGTGGGATCGTGCCCAGGACCTGGGGCTGGCTCAGTCGGATGTGCCGCGGCGGGGCTGGCAAAGGGGTGTTACCCCAGCAGGCCAAAGCGCTTCCCCTCTCCTATTCCCTGCTCTCCGTGCCCCGCAGGACTTGGAAGTTCAGCGAATTTTTATCCGTGGGAAGACGGGGGGGAAAACCATTCCCTGCTGTGGGAAATGGGCTCCTCGGAGCGGGGGCTCGGCTGCCTCGGCCAGTGGGGCAGGGAGGCAGCGTCCGGCTGTAACACTCCCGCGGGGAGTGATCCCTCACCCCCGGGTGCCCTCCTGTCCTGCCTCGGACAGCTCAGGCTGACGTGTGGGAGTCATGGGGAAAGGGAATGCAGAGGGAGAAGCTGAGGAGGCTGGGAGAGGAGCGGCTCGAAGGAAAGTGGGTGTTTCAGTGATGGTCTGGCTTCCCTCTTCCCTCAGTTCCTCTGGCTTCCCTCTTCCCTCAGTGCAGGGTTGGGGAGCGGCGTTGTTCTGCTGGCAGGGACCAGGGACCACCTTCCACTATCCCAGGTGGCTCCAAGCCCTGTCCGGCCTGGTCTTGGACACTTCCAGGGTTGAGTAGCAATCCCTCCTAGTAGGACTAGTAGGTACTAGTGGTACCTGCTACTCCCTCCTCCACCTTGGAGAACAATTTGCATTTCAGGGGTCCCAGAGTGCAGCTCTGTCATCCCTTTAACCTAGGCAGAACTTAGGCTGCATTTTCCAAGAGGGGTTTCTTTTCCTTTTTCCTGACACTTGGTTTCCCATCCCTGCAGAGAATTTAATTTCTCGCCCGTCCGAGTTTGGTTGGAGCTGAGGAATTTGCAAACTGTGGCTCAGACAAAGCATCTCCAGTTTATTGCCTTTTCAGGAAAAAGGCTCAAAACCCCGGAGCCACACACGGGGTTGTTGACACTGGTGCTGTCTCACATCTCATGAATGCGTTGCACCCCGGAGGGAGCCAATCCCTCCTTCCCGGGGCCGGTGCCGTCATCCCCAGGCGTGGGAGGCACCCAGGGGTGATGGGTTCCCTGGACACAAACTCCCTGCTCGTTTCAGATCCGATTATTCCATGGATTCCATGGGTTTTCCTGGGTCTCTGACAGCACCCTCCCTCCCGGGCAGGTTCCTCCCTGTTGTGGGGTCAGCGGGACAAAACCCCACTGTCCCACAGCTGCACCGTCAGCTGGCAAGGAAAGGACAGGTCCTGCTTTTCCTTCGGGAAAGTCCTGCTGGGAATTTCGGGCAGGCTGTGCTGACATCTATCGGCAAGAGCTCCTTCCAAGACAGCCCAGCCTTTGCCTTGAGGACTCAATCCAGCAGGATTACGAGTGTAACACTCGGGATTGAGCAGGCAGCGTTCCCTGGGCAGCGCAATCCATACCCAGCACCGTGTGCCTTCCGAGCCTCTCCCAGTCCTGGCGCTCCCTAGCCCCATTTTAATCTTTTCCCAAAGCATCTGCTGTAAAACCCTCGGAGAACGGGGCAGGCACGCGGAATGACGGAGCACTGGCTCGTGCTTGTCTGCAGTCCAAAGGTGGATTTGGATTCCTGACATGAAATATTCAGTGAGTTTGGCGTTCAGGGCTGGAATTCCCGGAATGAGGGAGAAAAGTGCTTCCCTGGCATGGAGGGAGCGAAGCTCAGGAACCGATGGATTGAAAATGGGAGTGGAGGGGGAGACAGCGAGGGAGGGGAGTGCCGAGAGCTGGACTGAGTATCCCTCCCTGCACTGGGAATTTCAGCGGGAAGATGCTGGGGTTTCGGGAAATAGCTGTGTCCCTGCAGCAGATACTGGGAGGAGCAAAGCCCTGGCTCTTCCCAGGCTTTCTGCACTTCCTCCCTCTGACTGCATCCAGAAGAGTTGTGGATTCCCCACTGAAGTGTCCCAGGCCAGGCTGGACAGGGCTTGGAGCAACCTGGTCCAGTGGAAGGTGTCCCTGCCCGTGGCAGGGGATGGAATAGGATGAGCTTTAGGGTCCCTTCCATCCCAAACCATTCTGGGATTCTCTGGCTGTGCCCACAGGGTGCTCTTTAGAGGATAGTTGAGGTTTGGAGCCCTATGGTAGCTGTAACCTCACAAAATTACACAGCAGCCATTTCCTGGAACACCGCTCATTTTGGGATTCTCCGACGTCGGGGCGGCCGCCGCCGCCTCCCTCGCGCTGCGGGAAACGATCCGGGAGCGAAAAGTGCGGAGCTCAGCAGGGCTGGGACGCATCCCCGCTATCCCACAGCGACCTCGTCCCTGCCCTGCAATTACCCGCTCCTCAGGGCGCTGGGGAGCCCGATCCAGCAGTTCCCATCCTTCCCTCGCCTCCCGGAGGGAAGACAAGCGGCGGGAGCCGCTCATCCCTTTCTCAGGGAGCGCCGAGCTCTTTAATTGCGCCGGGGCTGATTTGGGGAGGTGTCAGACTGTTGCTCAAATCCCTGGAGAAGTCTGCGGGGCAGTGTCACCTCAGGGGAACAGCAACACGAGCGTGGAAGCGGGGAGAGGTGGATCACTGGGATTCCGCCCACGGAGAGAGGGAGCAGCGCCTTGTGCAAGAGCAGCACCTCGTGCGGGGCCAAATCCGCCCTTCCCAAAGGAGGATTGCGAAGGGTGACCTCACCCCACGGAGCGCCCGGCACCTCGGGGCGATGCTGCCGGGGAGGAGGGCGCAGGGTGTATCCCCATAAAGCCTCTCCTGCAGCGTGGCGGTGCGGGAACCGCGGCGGGAACCGTGGCAGGAACCGCGGCAGGAACCGCAGCGGGAACCGCGGCAGGAACCGTGGCAGGAACCGCGGCAGGAACCGCGGCGATCCCCGTTCGGGGCTGTGGGGAGATAAGAGGCCGAGCCCGGAGCGTTCTGGCGCGGTTATCTCAGCACTGTTTGCTCAAGTGCTGCATAAGGACGTTTGTGCCAGGCGTTAGCACAGAGTGACTCAGTAAATCCAGTTGCACGGGGTTCAGAGGGCACTGCCTCTCCTTTTCCACGGCTTTATCGGCGCGGCGGCACCTCAGAAACGCCGGGGTTAAAAAAATACCCACGGGGACCTTGCAAAAGCGTGGAGGTGACTGAGCCTCCCCGGGGCTTCTGCCTCCACCGCCCAGAGATTGCGAGAAACCAAAGCTTCGCTTCCACCCCGGGGTTTGACCGGGCTTGTACCGCGGTCCCGAGTCACCGCGGGGTGGGAACCCCACGCTGGGAGCGCGGTGGGAATTCTGCCTGTGTGTCACCATCGGGGGCTGGCTGACGTGCCCCCCAAAATAAACTCGGGATATTCCCCCCGCCTTCCTTCCCGAGAGGTTATTGGTGCCTGCGGAGGTTTTGTCTCTCTGCTGAGGAGACAAATCGGATCTTGTTCAGTTTTTCCTTAAAACTCCTGCAAGGCTGAATTCCTGTCTGCTTCCCAGCATGGAATTTGGGGTTTTTCTGGAAGGGAACACTAAATTGCCTGTGGTTTTGGTAAGGGAAAACGATACTTCTGTGGCTTTGAGAGGCTTTAAGGTTTAGGCAGGCCTGGTCAGAACTGGTCTAGAACACATTCGTGATCCCAGTGCTCTGTTTCAGATGTTTTGGGAATAAAAACAGGTGAACACCAAATGCTGGATCCGAGGCAGCTGAGCAGAGTCCTCAGTGTTGGGTTTGACTTCGGTGTGCACGGGCCGTGGGGACGTCTGCTCTTCCCACAGGAGTTCTCCTCCGGCATCTCCCAAACCCAGCGTCAGTGCTGGGATTGCTGGGATTGCTGGGATGCTCATCCTCCTCGGGCCTCTGCACCGCTGCTCACCAGCCTGTCCTCTTCCCTTCGGGAAACCTGGCAGGCATTCCGATGAATCTGCTGACTGCTGTGGAAAAATCCCAGCCGGCCTGGGAAGCAGAGGGATTTGGGTTTTTTTTCCTTCTCTGGTTTTGCTTCCGGTTGAAGGGGAAAGATTTGGGGATTTGGTGCTGTCACACAAGTTTGGGGTGGCCCTCTGTGAGGTGGGGTGTAGTCGGGGGCACCCCTCGGCTGGCGTGGATGATGGTGCCAGAGTGGATGAGGGTTCCAGGTTGGAAACTGGGATTTGAAAATCCAGGTCTGGCCTAAAAGCCAGACTGAAAACCAACCCCTGGATGTGGCTCTGCCGCTGCCTGGGCATGGAAACACAGAGCTCCTGGTGGGCAGGGCGGGACCCGATTTGGAACAATTCAGTGTGCAAAACAGGAAAGAAGTGTCCCAGGCCAGGCTGGACGGGGCTTGGAGCACCCTGGGGTAGGGGAAGGTGTCCCTGCCCACGGCAGGGGGTGGAATGGGATGAGCTTCAAGGTCCTTCCACTCCAAACCCTTCCAGGATTCTTGTGAAAGGACAGCCCTGAGCCCTTCCCAGGGATGGTTTCCTGTACCTCTGGAGTGCAGACTGCAGGTGGCTTTTGAACCCGAGAGCTTGAATTCCTTTGCACCTTGAATCCGTGGGGTGCTGGAGCAGCTCCCTTTAATTTCTCTGCTTTGAAATTGGACACGTGGCTTTGGTTATCCAGGTGTTCCGTGGAAACCCGATCGGCCGCGACGGTGGCCGTCGGCTCCCTGAGGAGTCCACCAGACCCAGCAGGAACAGCTCCTGATGGCAGCTCTCGTCCCATCCGTCTCCAGAATTAAAACTCCTCAGTGTTTATCCCCTCGGCACAACTCTTCCCATGGCTTCCCTTCCCCCCCCCGGGCAAACCCTCGGCCCTGCTCTGGCCCCTCCTGTAGGATATTCCCCCAAACCCCATCGGCCTGAACCGACCCTCCCGCTGGGCAATCCCAGCAGGTAACCACGGGGCGACCATTCCTGTTCCCCACTCCAGCTTTTTTTTGGAGTCTCTCAGGGCTGCACCTCCCAGAGTAAAAGGCTGGTCTGGCACTCCGTGCCCTTCCAGCCAGGCTTTTCCTTTGTTCCCGTTAATCTCTGCGCGTGCGGCTCCGGTGGCTTTAGAGGGCTGGATAACTGGGCTTTGAAAACTGCTTATAAGGGCAGATCCTACACAGATAAAACACCCAGAGCTCGTGTCGGGAGCGATCAGAGCCTGGCATTTCTTTTCCAAACATCCGTGGAAGCCGGAGATCTTTGGTCGGTTGGTTTTTCGGCTTTGCGAGCCAGGAAAATCCATCAGCCGGGAAAAAAATAGCTCAGCGCAGCTTTTAGCTCCTCGTGCCGGCCGAAAGAACGGCGTCAGCTGCGCGGGGATGGGGCCTGCCGTGCTCGGGAGGAGTTAATTGTGCTGCACCCCGGGCCGCCGGAACCTTTATCCCCGAGGGAGGATAACCTGGGTGTTGGGCTGGGTGGCGTTAGCGGGGCAGGGAGCTCGGAAACGCAGCCGGGTGCCCACCGGGACCGGCGGGAACCAGCGCAATTAATTAACGGGGTTCTGATGGAGCCTCGGCCCGATCCGTGCGCGGTCCCGGAGAGGATCCCGTGTGCTCCTGGGAGCCGCTCCCACCTCCCACATCCTCCAGACGGCTCGGACTTTGAGCAGGTCCTCCCGGGGCCCCAGCGCGTCCCTTTGATGTCCCTCGGTCCGGGCTCCTCCGCATGCCTGAGTCCTGAGGTCACAAAGCTGCCAGTGCCTTCCCCATTCCGGCGGCTCCCTCGGGATGTTCCTGCCCTTCCCGAGGGCCGCAGCACCCGGCCGCAGCTCTCCCCTGCTTTGGGGACAAGCAGCATTAATTCTCCAGATTTCCACGCGTTCCCGCTCCAGCACGAGGTGCTGGGCATGCGTGCGGTGCGTCCCACGCACAGATATCCCAGTTTTATGGCTGGAAGGGGCTTTGAGAGGCCAGCGCTTGTTTGACTTGTAAAACGCAGAGTTTTCCTGCACTGCAGAATGAAACTCGGCTCATTTACATCCGCACAATGTCCAATAACAGGCAGAGCTTCCTGAGGAGCCGGGGCTGGCCTCTGCCCTGGGCTGTTTGCACGGCGCTGACTCACTTGGGAATTGTCTCCGTGGCCGAGCCGGGGCTGACCTTCAGGTCCTTTCCTCACTGCTCCATCCCAGACCTTTCTGAGCCAGGTGCCAACGTTCTTCCAGCCTGAAACAACTCTAGCTACCCCTTTTTGTTTAAAAATAACCTGATTTCACCCCAGCAGCTTGTGGCATCCCTGGCGGGATCACCCGGCTGGGATGCACCAGCTCGGGTACAAATGTTTTATTGTGATGCCAGGCTCGGGAGAAAAACTTTCTGCACTGCCAGGGAATTATTTAGGCTGGAACCTGCTGGTGTGGGTTAATGAATTGCACGCATGGAACGAGCCAGGAGAACTGGAATTCGGGAACAAGGAGTAACCAAATGTGACCCTCGCCGGCATCTCGTCCTCACGGAGACCTTGGTGCAGCTCTGGCCACACGTGACCCTGCATTAAGTGCTTCCTGCAGAGCTTTATTCCCATTTTCCCCTCACCTCTCTGTGGCTGAGGGCAGCAGAATGCTTTGTCCCTGGGGAAGGGCTCAGGGACGCCGTGGCCATCTCTGCATCGGGCCAGGGGCTGCTTTTTGCTGGGCTCTTCCCTCCCAGCACCTGGAGCCCATCGCGATGGAATTGCTTCCCTCAGCTGCAGCGTCCGAAAATAGCTGCTCCGGTTTCTTTTAAAAATAGTCTGTTCTGGGTGTCATTCCCTGCTAAAAATGTGTCTCCGAGTCCTGCTGGGACAGGGGAGGGGACGGAGGCCGGCTGGGAGCACCGGTGTTTGGGAGAGGTGACGGTGCCGCCGTGGCCACGTGTGAGCCGTGCCCTTGAGCTGCCCCGTTCCCAGAGCCGGGCACGGAGCCGTGGGGCCGGGACGGTGATTTCAGGATGGTTTGGAAGGAGTGACTGCGGAGGTGGAGGAATGTGGCGGGCGCTGGTGACCGCCGTGGGCAGGAGGATGCTCGGAGTCAGCCGGGCTGGAGAGGCTTTAGCTGTTCCTGGGAAGCAGCTCAACACCTCACACATCAGCAGGGTGGTGACACGGCACCTCTGGCTCCTGGGGCACGCAGGGATTGGAATGTTGCAGCGGATCGTGGCCGTTTTCCTGATATAAATTCACAGGGATCAAATCCTTTGGTGGTTGCTCCTGCCAAGGGGTTTCCGGCATTGGGGCTGCTCCTGCTGCGAGCTGGTCAAGAACCATAAAATCCCAGGATGGTTTGGGTTGGGAGGACCTTAAAGCTCATCTCATTCCAACCTCCTTCCACAGACAGGGACACCTTCCACAGGAATCACAGAATCCCGGAATGGTTTGGGTTGGGAGGACCTTAAAGCTCATCCCACCCCACCCCCTGCCACGGGCAGGGACACCTCCCACTGTCCCAGGCTGCTCCAAGCCCCGTCCAGCCTGGCCTTGGACACTGCCAGGGATCCAGGGGCAGCCCCAGCTGCTCTGGAATGTGGTGTCCAGGGGCCACAGGAGCAGCAGGAGGTTGAGAGGTGAGCTCAGGAAAACCCTCGGGATACACGGCACCGCCTGAGCACAGCAAATCCCGACGGCACCGAGCCCCGGGGCTCACGCTGTCCTCGTGCAGGTCCTGCTCAGGAGGCCCCTGGCCCCTGCGGAGCCCTTTGAACCCCAAACAAGCCCCACAAAAAAGTTTTCCATGGTCTTTAGAGCAGCTCTGCATGCTGCGGATCAAGGAATGGCTTCGTTCACAGCCAGAGCGTTCAGGGCTTGCTCCTCAAACCCGGGGCTCGGTGTGAGCACCCAACACATCCGCCACGAGCCGCTCCGGGTGCCTTGGGGTTGTCTCCCTTCTCCCTCCTTCCTTGGGGAGAGACGTTCCGAGGCATTTGGAGGTAATTATTGCTTTTATTCGCCGCTAAAGCAATAATTTGGAGGGATACGCTGGAAAACCGGCAATTTCCTGCCAGTGAGTGACAGATGTTGTGCTGTGTTTGAGATGTGCTTTCAGGCTCCTACTAATTACCATGACACAAATTGGCAGGAGTTTTCTTCCCAGGCTCCCAGCTCTCATTTTGCCTTTTTTTTCTCTTTTCTTCTTTTTCTGTTATTTTCTTTTTTTTTTTTGGAAAGGTGGAGCCTCCGCGTTGTGACACTCGGGGAAGAGACGATGCGGAGTCGGGGGCTCGTGTTCAAACGTGGTGTTCCTAACTTTTCCTCCCTCCCTGCCAGGTTCCTACCCCTCTCCCAAGGCTGGGGCCACGCTGGTGGTCTACAAGGACTTGCTGGTGCTTTTTGGGGGGTGGACCCGGCCGAGCCCATACCCCCTGCACCAGCCGGAGAGGTTCTTCGATGAGATCCACACCTACTCCCCTTCCAAAAACTGGTAAGAGCAGGCTTTGATCCTGGAAAAATGGCTCTGGAATGCAGCTGGAGGAGTGCCTGGGAAGCCGTGCGTGGTCCTGGTTTCCCAGGTGTGTCTCTAACGCTCTTTCTGAAACGAGAAAAGCCACACGAGCACAGCAGGGCTGAGGACGGGGTGCTGCCAAGCACCTCGTGGGTGCTGGCTGCTTCCATAACGCTCTGGACTTGTACCTAAATATTCCAGACTGCCTGAGCATCCCCATCCAGGTGGGAAACCCGGGTGTTTGAAATGCCTAATGGCTTTGGCTGGGAGCACTGAGCCGTTCCTGAGATAAGCCTGAAGTGCTGGAGGTCTTGTTTTTAGTGATGATCCAAAACTCATCTCCCTGAGGGAGATGTGATAAATCAGATTCCTCCATCATTTCAACCTCTGCCTTCACAGCTCCGGGACTGGAGCATCCAGCAGTGTCCACGGAGCTGGCAGGAATTTCCCTTTCCCCTTTAAACACCGTTGGGCTGATTTCAGACCCGGCTTTCTCACTGGTCCTGTGTGTGAGGAGGAAAATGCTGTATCAAAGAGAAGGCTCCTGCTCCTCTTGCACTGAGAACTTTTCATCCTCCAAAGTATCAATTATCCAGTGCACTCTGGGCAGTGTCATTACAACTCTGTAATTAAACCTCTTGGAAAGAATTCGAGGCGAACTTAATTGGAAGGGGAGATATTCCCAACTTGGCCATGGGACTTGGTCATGCCTTAAAAATGTTTAGCACATTGGGATTTCTAATTAGTTTCGTTGCTATTTGGATATTTGGAGGTTTTCCCTGTGGTTTTCCCCTCTGACTTGTTCTTGAGGACTTTGCAGGCCGCTGGGGTTTTTCGTTTGGCCTTTCATCCAGTGTTTTCCTTCGTTGGGGAATGTGTTCCTGCCTCTTTTCCCAGGTGGAACTGCATCATGACCACCCACGGCCCCCCTCCCATGGCAGGACACTCCTCCTGTGTCATCGAGGACAAAATGATCGTTTTTGGGGGCTCCCTTGGATCTCGGCAGATGTAAGTTTGGGTGAGCGCGTCTGACAAGTGCCCCTGTGAGCCAGGAGGGGGTTGGCATGGTCTTGGGGCAGCCTGTGAGGAATTTTCTGCAGGATTTTGGGGTCTGCCTTAGCGCCCCCTTCGCCTCTCGCAGCAAATCCCGAGGTTCCGGCCCGCAAAAGTCCCAATTCTGCCATAAAACTCAGCCCTGAGCCCGAGTTCCACGTCCCCGGTTGCATCCTCAGCCCGTGTTGTCTCATCCCTGCAGGAGCAACGACGTCTGGGTGCTGGATCTGGAGCAGTGGGCCTGGTCCAAGCCCAGCATCTCCGGGCCCAGCCCTCACCCGCGCGGGGGCCAGTCCCAGGTGAGCTCAGCCGGACAGGAACCCGGCACGGCCCGGCTGCAGCTGCGGGCAGCTGGGCACAGGTTCACCCCCGAGTCAGCTGCGCGGCCCCTGCCCGCCGGGCCCTCTCCCCGTGGGCACAGTCCCTATCTCCCCGTGGGCACGGTGCCCATCTCCCCGTGGGCACGGTCCCTGTCTCCCCGTGGGCACGGTCCCTATCTCCCCGTGGGCACGGTCCCTTTCTCCCCGTGGGCACGGTCCCTGTCTCCCCGTGGGCACGGTCCCTTTCTCCCCGTGGGCACGGTCCCTATCTCCCCGTGGGCACGGTGCCCATCTCCCCGTGGGCACGGTCCCTTTCTCCCCGTGGGCACGGTCCCTATCTCCCCGTGGGCACGGTCCCTATCTCCCCGGGGGCACGGTCCCTTTCTCCCCGTGGGCACGGTCCCTATCTCCCCGGGGGCACGGTCCCTGTCTCCCCGTGGGCACGGCCCCTTTCTCCCCGTGGGCACGGTCCCTATCTCCCCAGTCGGTGACTCAGAGCTCTAATGAACAAATTGCTGTTTTGCCCCGCTCATCCCCCGTGGCACCTCAGATCAATGGGGAAGGCAGCGCAGCCCGGTTTGGCCCCGGGCCCTGCCGACTGCTGAGCTCTCCCGACGATCCCGGGATCAAGGGACTCGGGATCGCTCCCACTCCACGGGAGCACGGCTCTGGCAGTGCCTGCCCGGGGCAGGGAGCTGGTGGCAGTCACCCGGCCTGGTGCAGGTGTCCCCGCCTGGGAGGATGGTGGGTGATTGCCGGAGCGTGGCTGGTTCCAGCAGGGCTCGGAGGGGCCGTGCCGGAACGTGCCTTTCCGTGCCCTGGCAAAGGAGCCCGCGGGGATCTCTCGCCCACCAGCAGCACCGATCAGAGGCTGCTGCCAGCACCTCTCCTCCCAGACAATCCTTCCCCCTCCCCCCTCCTTGCAGAGGGGAGTCGGGTCCCTGGTGCTTTGGGAAGGTGAGAGGAACTGGTTTGGGACGAGGAGTGGGATGAGCCCCGCGTCCCGCTCTGCCCCAGGCCCGGCAAAACCGGCTCCATCCCAGCCCCGCTCCTCATCCCGGGGCGCGCGGAGCCCAGCGGCGCCTGCGCAGCTGAGAACCTGCCCCTCTCTGCCCTTGGAGGCCTGGCCAAAAATCCTTCCCGGGCTGAAACTCTCCTTTGTCCCCTCCAGATCGTGATAGACAACGAGACCATTTTAATCCTCGGAGGCTGCGGGGGTCCCAATGCAGTGAGTACCCGGGGGGAGCAGGGACACCGACGTCTCCCTGTCACCTGGGGGCTGGATTTGGGATGGGGGGGACTCTGCACGTTGGTGGCATTTTATTGCTCAAATCTGGGCACCCACCTGGTAGGTTTTCCAGAGAAGCTGTTTAGCTGTTGGTGGAGCTGCTTTAATTAATAAAAACCACCCCAGGCACTCTCTGAGCAGCTCCCTGGGTTCACTGAGGCTCATCAGGATGAGCCTTGACTTTGTACTGGGACAGCAGATGGAAATGAAGGGATTGATCCATGGCCACAGTGGGGTGTGGTCACTCATGGGCCATCAGCTCCTGCTCTGGGCCAGCATCCTCTGTCTGCAGCAGCAAAGCACCGCTCCCACCATCACCCTGATGGGATAAGCCCAGCAGCAAACCGGGCTCCTAAATCTCAGCCTGGGCTCCCGAATCTCAGCCTGGGCTCCTGAATCCCAGACCAGACTCCTGAATCTGTCACCCTTCCCTTCCCAGCTGTTCAAAGACGCCTGGTTGCTGCACATGCAGGCCAACCCCTGGACGTGGCAGCCGCTCAAGGTGGAGAACGAGGACCACGGAGCCCCGGAGCTGTGGTGCCATCCTGCGTGCAGGGTACGGACACAGCGGGGTCCCCGCTCCCTCACAGACACCCCTCGACCTTAATTCCCTGCCCAAAATGCCGCACCGCCGCTTCTCCCCGGCACAGAGGGCCGCCCTGACGCGCGTGCCCTGCTCTCTCCACAGGTGGGACAGTGCGTCGTGGTCTTCAGCCAAGCTCCCAGCGGGCGAGCCCCGCTGAGCCCCAGCCTGAACTCGCGCCCCTCTCCCATCAGCGCCACGCCGCCCGCCCTGCTGCCCGAGACGCGGGAATACCGCTCCCAGTCTCCCGTCAGGAACGCGGACGAGGCTCCCTGCGTCAACGGCCGCTGGGGCACCCTGCGGCCCCGCAGGCAGACGCCGTCGGGCTCCCGGGAGGGCAGCCTGTCCCCGGCCAGAGGGGACAGTTCCCCGGTGCTCAACGGCGGCACCGTGTCACCCGGAGCGGCGCCGGCCGGCGGGGCCTCCCTGGACAGCCCCGTGCAGGTCCTGTCCCCCGGCACCCCCTCGGCCGCCGAGGGATTCGACCTCAAGGTGGGGCTGGCCCTGGCGCCGCGCCGGGGCTCGCTGCCGGAGCAGAGGGATCTGCGCCTGGCCTCGGTCGAGCTGAGCTGGGAGCAGAAGCCCACGTCCCTCCTGTGCCAGCTGGACGGCGTGGAGGGCAGGACAGCGGGCGCGCGGAACCCCCCGGAGCACACCAACGGCATCCACACCCCGCCCCACGCCGCCGCCGCCCTGCCCGGGGCCGTGTCCCCCGGCGCGCTCCGCCGCAGCCTCGAGGCCGTCAAAGCCCTCTCCTCCAAAGCCGCCTCGGCCTCGGCCGCGCTGAGCCCTCCCCTGGCGTCGTCCCCGGGCTCCCCGGGCGCCGAGCCGGGCTCGGCACGGCCGGGCGCCGCCCAGGGCGAGGGGCACTCCCTGCCGCCCATCGCCCGGCGCCTCGGGCACCACCCGCCGCAGTCGCTGAACGTGGGCAAGCCGCTGTACCAGAGCATGAACTGCAAGCCCATGCAGATGTACGTGCTGGACATTAAGGACACCAAGGAGCAGGGACGAGTCAAGTGGAAAGTGTTCAACAGCAGCTCCGTGGTGGGGCCGCCCGAGACCAGTTTACACACGGTGGTGCAAGGCCGAGGGGAGCTGATCATATTCGGTGGCCTCATGGACAAGAAACAAAACGTCAAATATTACCCCAAAACAAATGCCTTGTACTTTGTGCGAGCAAAGAGATAATGTGGCCTCCGCCCGCCGCCGCCACCCGTCCCCTCCGTCCCCGCGGCTCTTCCTCCTTCCCGAGCCCTCTTCCCGACACGCAGGCGTTCAAACTGTGAATTAGGGAGCAGGAAACCAATAAAAGTCCAAGCAAACCCTCCAGCACTGCCCCGACAGTTCCCAGTAACACCCCAGTCGAGCGAGTCGTGTTTACAGGCGGGGAAGGACCCGAGGAGCCGAGGATTTGGGGTGAGCAGCCGGGGAATTCTGCCAGCCAGGACGATCCTCGTGGGTTTTATTTTCTGAGTGTTGGCGAGTCTTGGTCTCTCCGAAAACTCCTCGTGGGTTGTGAGTAGAAGTGGTTTTATAGGAATAACCCAAATTCCAGCAGGCAGCAGGCTGTTAGCTTGATTAATTCCATGCTCGACTCGGTCAGGAAAACAACAGCAATATCCCACTGGGAACCTCCCGGCGCTGCCAACCTTTGCTCGACGCAAACACGATGCCTTTTTATTTTGCCTCTCACCTGCCGCTCTCGTCCCTGTCCTCCAGGCAGGACCGAAAGAAGGAGGAAAGGACATTTTTTTGTGTCATCATGCCAAAAATCTTGATTGTTAGCATCCCTCCTGTCCCTGCCCTGCTGGATCAGGCTTCGGGATCAGCCCTGATCCCGTCTGACCAGCACAAGTACTCTGAAAATCCCATTATTCCCCCAAAACTGAGATGTTTGGCTGCCAATCCCCTTCTAGACTTTAAGGTTTCGTTTCACTCGCCGGCCCAAGCCCGTTCAAGGCCGAACCAGCTCCCCGGAACCTGGGAACAGGGTGGGTTTTCCAGGGAAAAGGACGGGTGCTGGTAAATCTGAGGGCAGCCTCGATGCAGTAACTTCACCTCATCTTTGCACGTGCCTCCTTCCGCAAAGATTAAATCCGAATCCGAAGGGATTGAACCTGTGCGTCCTTCTGGGACAGCCCCCCTCCTTCCCTGTCCCCTCCAAAGGGGGGGAAAATGGGGCGGATTCTGCCAGGTTTTGGTCAACAACCTCCAGCACCCTAAAAACAGGGAACCCTCCCCAAGCCGGCAGCGCCATGACGTGGTCCCTTCTTCCCGAATTTTTTTTCGTCCTCCATTCCCACTGAGCTTTTTGCCGGTCGGAGCCTTAAATCCCATCCCAGCCGCGTGGGGATGGGGAGGGATTCGCTTCACCCGCGGCGTTTCCACCTCTGTAAATAAATCCCTCGTCAAATCCAACCTCTCCCGTTCGTCCCGAAACGATTCCATTTGTCCTAAGGGAAAGCAAAACGCAATNCTTCCCCCTCCCCCCCTCCCCCAGCCCGATGAATTTTTAGTGGTTTAACAAATAAAAAGGAAAAGAAACGGATGGTTGGTGCTTTTGGGGAGGGGGATTTCCTGCTGCGCTTCCCACGGGTTTGGGGGCGGAAGGGGGGATTTGGGGTCTTTTTGGGTAAGAAAAGGGAAATGTTTGTGCCAGGAGATGTTGGAGCAGCAGAAGGGGAAGGGGTTGACGCGGGGGATTTGGGACACTAAAGCCTGCTGGAGCCAGAAATTGGGGATGGGGACCCCAAAGCCTGTTGGGGTTGGAAACTGGGGAGCCTAAATCCTGTTGGAGCTGGGGGTTCAGGGATCCCAAACCCTGTTTGGGATGGTTTCCCAAAAAAAAAAAAACCACCCCAAACCTCAGGAGCACCTTGGATGAGCTGTGGAACGTTCCCTCTCCAAGCGTGGCCGCGGGGAAGGCGGTCGAGGCTTCGGCATCGATTCCCACGTCCCCTTTGCATGTTTTTTGTCATCCATCCCCAAAAAAGGAGTCAAACCCAGGGATGGACGGCGCCTCGATGTCCTTCTCCCTCCGGAGCATCCCTCGGAGGGTGTTCTCCCAACGTTTACATCCCGCACCGCTCCCGGGGTCCCGGCGAGCGGCCGGTCCCTCCCTCCGGTCGGGAAGCGCATGTTCCGTGNAAATTGGGGATGGGGACCCCAAAACCTGCCAGGGCTGGGAACTGGGGATGGGGAGCCCAGGAAATTGTGGACCCCAGGTCCTGCCAGGGTTGGGATTTAGGGACCCCAAAGCCTGTCAGCACCGGGAACTGGGGACACCAAACCTTGTTAGGGATGGAAATTGGGGATGGGGATCCCAAAGACTGCTGGAAATGGTCACTGGGGATGCCAAAGCCTGCCAGCGCTGGGAATTGGGAACCCCAAAACCTGTTGGGGCTGGAAACTGGGGATAAGGACCCAGCTGGAGATGGGGACTGGTGATGAGGACCCCAAACCCTGCCGGTGCTGGGAACTGGGGATCCCACAGCCTATTGGAGATGGGAATTGGGGATGGGAAACCCGGAGCCTGCAGGGGCTGGGAATTGGGATCCCAAATCCTGCCCGTGTGGGGGAGATGCCGGACCCCAAAGCATTCCAGTGTCAGTGATGAGGCATGAGAGCTCCAAAGCCTGGGAAAACTGGCAGCTGGGGCCCCAAATCCCGCCAGTGCTGGAGATGTGGGACCCCAGAGCATTCCAGTGCCAGCAGTTTGGGATGGGGACCCCAGAGCCGGGCGGGGGCTGCAGCTCGGGACCCCCCAAAATCCGCAGGGCCGGGGTCGCTCCACGTGTCCCCCCGGCCACCCGCGCACGCGCAGTCGAGAGGGGGCGTGGCTTCCTCAATGCCCCGCCCCTTCTAGTGACGTCACGGGGCTGCGGAAGCGGGCTCAGGTGAGCGGCGGGGCCGCGTCTTAAAGGGCCCGCGCGGGAAAATTCGTGTGGGGAGCACGGCGTGGGAGGGATTTGGGGGGCAGGGGGTCCGGGGAGAGGGTCAGGGGGCTGGGTTCCCCCCTTTTAAACGCCGTGGGGGCACGGAGTCAATTGGGGGGGCACAGACCCCGTGGGGGTGTCGGGGACCCCGTAGGGGAGTGCAGGGGCTCCGTGTGGGGCCGTCAGAGACCCCCTGTGAGGATGGTGGGGCACTGAGGGGGGTCAGGGACCCCGGAGTGGGGCAGGGAACCCACGGGAGGGCGGTGGGACCCTGTATGGGGGCAGGGACCCCGGGGAGCGGGGAAGGGTCCTATTGGGAGGGGCAAGGACCCTGTGATGGGGGACAGGGGTCGCGGGGGGGCACAGAGACCCCCACGGTGGGGCCAGGGAACCCATGGGAGGATGCAGGGACTCGGTAGGGAGGGCACAGACCCCACGGAAGGGGGTCAGGCACCCCACAGAGGGGAGTCAGGGACCCCGTGGG
>VXAZ01002098.1:372192-390348 GCA_013399875.1 Gymnorhina tibicen | reverse complement strand
CAGCCCAGACCCGCCACACCGCCTGGGGGGCCAGGACTCCCCCTCTCTCCATGGGGGACAGCCCTGGGGAGGGGTCCCCTGTGGTCCCAAAACGTCATCACTTGGGGTTGGCGAGTTCCTCGATCGCTCTCCGCAGCTGCAAGGGGACAGAGGAGGTGGGACGGGGGCTTCCCCCCACTTTCCCTTCTCCTTTTCTCCCCTTTTCCCACCATTGCCCCCCCCATTTTCCTTCACTTTTTCTCCCCCATTCGCCCCTTTTTCCCCCTTTCCCGCCCTTTTTCCCCTCTTTTCCCCCCGTTTCCCCCCTCACCTCCGCCCTGCTCACGGCTCCCACCAGCTCCCCGGAGCGGGTGACAAAGACTCGCTGCAGCTTCAGCAGCTGGAAGAGGTGATAGGCCTGGGAAAGGGACAACAGCGGCACGTGGGGACAACGCCACCCTCGCCGTGTCCCCTCAGGGTGACACAGAACTGGGGGGGCTCCCGGGACACGTTTCTCCCCCCCCACCCCAAACCTGGTGCAGGGAGGTCCACGGGGAGAACTGGAGCATGATGGGCTCGATGGCGCAGTCGTCCCCAAGTGTCCCCACGGCGGCCGGCTTGGGGAAGGTGGCACGTTAATTTTGGGGTGGAAAAGCAGCTTTTTTGGGTGTGGTGGGGTGCCCCCCGCCCCGTTTACCTTCTCCCCTTGGGGGGCCTGGGGGTGCTCGTGGCTCTGGAGGAAGGTGACCAGCTGGGCCCTGCTGACCGTGCCCACCAGCGTGGGGGACCCTGGACAGCGTGGGGACAGTATGGGAATACCAGGGGGACACCAAGGGGACAGTACGGGAATAACAGGGGGCGGCACTGGGGACACCAAGGGGACATCCCATGGGGAGGGGACATCCCATAACGCCATGGAGACATTGTGGGAATGTTGAGGGAATAGCCTGGGGACGCTAAAGGGAATGGGGACAGCATGGATACAGTACAGGGGACACCGTGGGGATGGTGTGGGAATAGCATGGGGACACTGTGGGGATGGTATGGGAACAGTGAGGTGGCACCATGGCAATATCGAGGGGACAACATGTGGACACCAGTGGGAACAGGACACCGCGGGAATATCAAAGGACGCCGTAAGAGGAATATGAGGACACCGCAGGAACACGCCTGGGGACAGCATGGGCATGGCATGGAGATAGCATGGGAATATCAAGTGGGCACTGTGGGGACAGTATGAGGAGACACAGAAGGACCACCACAGGCCCAGGGACTCGCTGGCCATCCCCCACGGTGACAGTTACGCCCCAGATCCCCCATCCCACCTGTGCTCTCCACCACGGGGTACTCGGTGTCAGCAGAGGCGTCCAAGGCCACCAGCACCTCCTGGAAACCGTCCCCCTTGGCCAAGGCCACCACCTGGCGCTCCATGAACTCCTCCACCACCACTCGGTAGGAGCTGGTGAGCACAAACCCCCCCAAATTTCCATTGTTTCCTGGAGCATCCCCCCAAAACGGGGACTTTTGGGGCGGGGGCTTACGCGATGTGCCGGCTGCGGATGGGGGGCAGGTAGGGCAGCTTCTTGACGATGATGCCAGCGTCATAGAAGGACGGTTGGTTCTTCTGGCTGATGGCGTTGGCCACCAGCACGGCCAGCACGGTGGGCAGGACGTGGCCCAGGTGCCCGGTGGCCTCGCACACCAGCAGGGCCGTGGACACCGCGTGGGTCACCGAGCCTGCGAACGCGGCTGCGCCTGGCGGGGGGCACAGGGGGTCAGGGGATGGGGGGTGGGTGTCCCTCTGCCTGTGGGGGTGTCCCCCTGCTTGTGGGGGTATCCCCCACCCCCAGACTCACCGGCCAGGGCGTAGCCAGCAGGAATGATGGGCCGTGGGGGTCCTTCCGAATGGAGCCCCCGCGGGAAGAGCAGGGCCACCACCTCCCCCAGCAGGCGCCCGATGGCCGCTCCTAAAATTGGGGGAGGAAGGAAGGGGGGGAGCTCCCAGCAGCCCCCCCCTCCCTCCCCAGAAATGGTGGAGGTAGAGGTGACCACCCTCCTGCAGCCCTCCCGGAGCTGGATGGGTCCCCTGTACACCCCAGACTGGATGTACCCCCCTCCAGGGCAGGATACACCCACGTGCCCCCACTCCAAAGGCTGAATGAACCCCCTGCACCCCTCCCCAGGCCTGGCTGTCCCCTCCATGTCCCCCCAAGCCCAGCCCCCCACTCACCATAGATGAAGATGGGCATGAAGTACCCGGCTGGCAGGGGCAGGGTGGTGGCCAGGATCAGCATCCAGAACTGGGGGGGCCAGCGGACACAGGGGGGGTCACCCCATGGGGACACCGTGTTGGGAGGGCCCACCCAGAGATTTGGGGGGCCGTGGTTACCTTCATGAGCAGGAAGAAGGTCAAGGTGCCGTAGATGGTGGCAGAGGGATGGTCCCACTCCTGCCAGAGCTCCCCAGGCTTGGCCACCCCCGAGGCATTGGGGGCCAGCGTGCCCCACGTGCGGTTGTCGAAGAGGGAGATGAGATATTCCTTCATGGTGAGCTGGACGGATGGACAGATGGCCAAATGGACACCCTGAGCCCGCTGGGAGGTTTTGGGGTCCCCAGGGAGCCCCCCATGTCCCCACTCACCCTGGAGGCCATGAACTGCCCCAGGCCGGGCGGGAAGGTGATGGAGGCGAGGAGCAGCACCACCAGCACCGTGTACACGGGTTTGCTGCAGGGGAGACATGGGGGGCTGGGGGCGTGGGGACGGACAGATGGACGGACGGGGGGACCCAGGGACACCCGGGGTGGATGGGGTTAGTGAGCAGGGTGCATAGGGGGGACATCGGGACACCCAGGGTGGATGGGGTGGGTTGGCAGTGTGCACGGAGGGGACACAGGGACACTCGGGGTGGTGTGCAGGGTGTACGGATGGATGCATGGATGGCCAGAGTGCACACGGTGGACATACGGACACTCAGAGGGGATGGGCAGGATGCACGGGGTGGACACACGGACAGCCAGGGTGCAGGGGGAGGACATAGGGACACCCAGGGTGGTTGGGCTGCATGGGCAGGGTGCCCGGGGGGGACATAGGGACACGCAGGGTGTATGGGAAGGACACAGGGACATGCAGAGCCTGCACGGTACGGACACAGGGACACAGAGGGTGCAGGGTGCAGACAGACGGATGGACGGACGCCCAGTACGGACTCAGTGGCCAAGAGCTTGGCCGTCAGCCGGTTCTTCTTGACGGCCACCATCATCCAGCGCTGGCAGAAGAGATAAGCACAGGCCACGATCCCACAGATGGTCCTGTGAGGAGAGGGCAGGTAGGGTACAGGCAGGGCACGGGCAGGGCACAAACAGCACCCCAAAACCGGACCCTCCGTACCCCAAAATCACAAAAAAGAAGGTCTCCAGGAGGTCGAAGGGAAAATCAAGCTTGAGGTCGCTCTTAAAAACAGCAGCGATGGTTTCTGGGAGGGGGGAGAGGAATGAGGGTGTGAGTTAGGGGGTGAGCACCCCAAAAATGTCACGGGGGGAGGGTAAAGGGGAACAGGGGCACATCCTGCCCGCCCTGCCTTGCCTTGCTCGCTGTTGAACACGGCCAGGAGCCGAAACATGAAGGCGCCGCAGGTGGCGGCGAAAAAGCCGCGCCAGTAATCCCGCACGGCAAAGTGGGGGGACATCACCTCGATGCTGAAAAGCACCCCTGGAAAAACGGGGCAAGGGGTCAGGGAGAGGTTTAGGGGTGCCCAGGGTGGGGTTAGGGAGGGTCCTCACCGCTGATGGGCGCCCCGAAGACTGTGGCCACCCCGACGGCTTGCGCTGCCACCAGCATCTCGTGCTGCTTGAACTTGTTCTGTAGTGGGGGGGGGGTTTAGGCACAACCCCAGCTTTTTGGGGTGGTAAAATAAAATCCCTCCCTTCATTTCTGGGGAGTGGCACCCCCACCTCATACTCCCTCGTGACCGTGGTCCTCATCTTCCCCAGATACGCTGCGGCCATGGCGGAGAGGTGGACATAGGGACCCTGGGGGGGACACAGTGCTGAGTGTCCCCCCCACCTCGGCACCAACTGGAACCGCCGCGGATTCTGGGGTTCAGAAGGGGATCCCTCACCACTTTCCCAAGGAAAAGGGTGCTGCCGCACACCAGGGTGCAGGTCAGCCCCACCACCTTGGCTCCGAAGTTCTGGATGGCCAGGTAGTCCTCCAGCACCACTCCCATCAGGATGGTCTTCAGCTCCGGGATGCCGGAGCCTGGAGCCGTGGGGGTGGGGGAAGGATCCAAATTTTAGGAGTCTCCCATTACCGAGGGGGCATTTTAGGGAGCCAGGGAGGTCAGGGTGCAGCTGGCTCACCTCCGGAGTGCGGGGTGATGCTCTGGGAGAAGCCGGTGGAGAAGGCGGCCAGTGCCGTGGGGTACAGGGTCCACGAGAGGTACTTGAGCACCCCGATGTCCCCGAGCTCTTGGTACAGCCACATGTGGGCTGGGGGAGAGGTGTCGGGAGGGGAGACGCACCCCCCCAAGCCACCCCCCCCGTATCCTCGGTGAACCCCCAAACGCCGGCGAAGCCCCCCAGGGCACCCCTCGTTTACCCGCGTAGATCCTGGCGACGATGATGTCCATGGTGAAGCTGATGGTGGCCATGAGGACCCCCAGGATGAAGAGGAAGTACCAATCCTCCCCGACGCGGAACAGCTGCCGCTTCACCCACTCCAAGCACCCTGCGAGGGAGGAAACAGGGTGCTGACCCCCCAAAAACCCCCTACCCCCCAGAATCCCCCTTTTTGGGTGGGAGTCTCACCTCGGAGCCTTCTCCGGGCGGTGGGGCAGGGTCTCCAGCTGTGCTCCGACACCAGCACCCTCTCCTCCTCCTCCTCCTCCTCTTCCTTCTCCGCCCGCAGCCCCCCGGGGACGGGTCGCTCCATCCCGGGGACTTTTCTGGGGACGACGCTCCCTTTTTTTTTAGCACCCCCTCACCCGTCCTCCCGCCTCAGCCTCCGCTGCCAGAGTGAGTTTGCAAAGGAGCTCATTAAAAACGACCTTGACGAATCCGACGGACCCGCTCGGGCCGGAGCGAGCCGGGTTTTCCCCCCCCCCGCTCCGCCACCCTCGAGCTCCCAATCCCCACGCACATCTCGCGGCGGGGAGGATTTAATAAGTATTTTAATTAATTATCATGATTATTCCTTAATAATAGGCAGCGCATTCCACGGCGTTGAGTTGGGGGGGGACGGAGAGGGGAAAAATTTCCACCGTCGCCGGCGCAAGACCTAAATTTAGCCGGTTTTACGAGAGGTCTGGCAGGCGGCCGGGAGCCTTAACGAGGCTTTAAAAAGCTCGTCAAGTCGAAATATCCCGAAATAACCGATCCGGCGTCGCCTTCGCCGGGAGGAGGACGAGGAAGGGGGTTCCGCTCTTCCCCCCGGCGGGAGCTGGGGGTCGCAGGTGGGGGCAAGCGGTGGGTGAAGGTGAAATCCTCGCCCGCCGGCAGCATGGAGCTTTTCGGGAGCTTTGTCCGGCCCCACGGGGAGACCTTGGGGTTCCCAGGTGAGTTTGGGGGGCACCCAGGAGGTATCTGGGGAGAGATCCTCAGCAAGCCGTGGCTGTGACCCCCCCAAAACCCTATCCGGCAGCTCGCCCCGGTAACACGGGCGTGGTGAAGACCCTGGGGAACACCTATCAGTTCACGGTGGATGTCAGCGACTTCGCGCCCGAGGACATCATCGTCACCACCTCCAACAACCAGATCGAGGTGCACGCCGAGAAGGTGGGTGCTCCCTCCCTTCCCTGCTCACCCCCAAAGCGGGGGACCCCAAAATCCTCACCGGGGGATGCGGGGACCACCCAGCTCCCACCCAATTCCCGAACAGCTGCGGCCACATCCCCAGCGGGGTTTAATTCACCATTAATTAGTGGTGACCGCGGGGAATAATGAGTCCCCATTCCGTTTGCACCCCAAAATCGCACCTTTTCACCCATTTTTTTCTCCCCAGCTGGCCACGGATGGCACCGTCATGAACACCTTCACCCACAAGTGCCAGCTGCCCGAAGATGTGGACCCCACGTCCGTGTCGTCCTCGCTGGGGGACAACGGGATGTTGACCATCCGGGCTCAGCGCCGGCCGGCCAAGCACTCCGAGCACGTCCAGCAAACCTTCCGGACTGAGATCAAGATCTGAGGGGTCGGGGGGCTCCTTTCCCCCCCCCCCCCCCCCCNNNCGGGCGTGTGCTTGCCCCCCCCCCCCCCCTCGCTCATTATTTGGGTGATCTGGGAAGGAGGTGGGATGTGGGGTAAGGAATGGGAACGCTCCCTCCGCCCTGGGGTCAGACCTGTGCTGAATGCATCCCGTCACCCACCGGAGAAATTCCGGAGGGGAGTCCCAGCTCCAGCAATTTTTAGCTGGCGCGTGTTGAGGGGGAAGATCCAGCGTGCCAAGAGTCCTGCCGGGAGCCAGGTTCCCTTCCCAACCCTCCGCCAGAGCTTGTCTTTGTATATAGAGCTTGGGATAAATTATTGAGAACGTCCGACTGCCGCCTTCTCCGTTTTTTGATGTTTCCTTGATGCTCTTACCCTCAAAAAGGGGTGTGGGATCAGACCCGAGGGGTGTCTCGGTAAGGGATATTCTGCCATCCCGACAAAAACCCGGACCGGGAGTCGCTCGGGCGCCCGCTGTCCTGTTTATTTGCAGCCCGGGGTGACTCATTTCTTCCCCGTAGCTCTATTTCTGAGCCATTCCCTCAGCTGTTCGGCCGCCGACCCACCTGGAAGGGCACCAAGCCCTCCTCTCCTCCCCTCGCCCACCCTCACCCACCACCCTCGGGATGCCCCAAAGGCCGCCACGAGCCGGGACGGCGGCCCCAAACCCAAGGGGCTTCTTTTTCGGGGAGGGGGGGGTGCCCAAAACCTCCCGCAAGGAAGGGCCTGGCTCCGTCTCCCCGTGTGCACCAACAACACCGAGGCGCCTGTCCGGGGCCAGCGCCTGTTTACGGCTACACACGCAGCGCCCGGGGCAGCGCGGTCCCGTCCGGCCCCGAACCGCTCGTGACTGGCACGAACACGCCTGGCAGCGTCCCAGGCACGGCGGCCGGCTGCTCGGGCTGTCGCTCGGGGGACTCCCCGCCGCAGGGAAAAGGGTTAAAAGCGATGGGTAAAGGTTGCCGGCGGCAGTCAAGGCTCGGGGAGCTCGGGGGAGGAGGGAGGGGAGCGGCTGCCGGCGAGCCCCGGCGCTGGGACGCGGCTGCTCCGTCCCAAAAGGCCTCCCCGGCAGCCACCGCCGGTCGCCGGTTGCCATCTAGCGGCCCTCGCGCAGGGAGGTGCAGAGAAAGGAGGAAGAAAATGGGGAAAAAACCGCCCTATTTCTGCCCAGATCGCTTTGGGACAGGGGAGGTGCGGAGAGGGCGAAGGGCAGCCCCAAACGCACCCCACGGCAGCTCGTGTGCGGCAGGAAAGCTGGGGGAAAAACCCAGTTTTTTGGGACGTGTTTAAACCCTTTATCAACGATCTGCACGAGGGGGTCAAGGGCACCCTCGTAGCCCAGTGCAAAACTTTTTCACTTATTTATACATTTTCAGCAAATAAATTAATGTTCATTGGTTTTAAGTCACATAATTCTCTTTATTAGTTAGCATTCTGTCCTCTACTGGTCGTTGATTTCCACAGTCCTTTTATCATCTTCTTCTCAGATGGGGAATCTCCAGCATTCCAGGCCTTAATGTCCTCTGTGTTTTCTGGTTACACTCCGACGTCCTTGGAGGGCCATAAATTTAAGATCCCACCTACCCAATTTTCGAATGCCTTTGGCTTTATTGGAGCTTGTCAGGGTTAGTTTCAACAAACTTTCACCAAAAATGGTGATTTAATGATCCGAGCAACAAGAGTCTGTGGAGAAACTTAAATAGTGCTGGCCGAAAGTGAGTGCTGCTTGCAATTACTTAAAAAAACTCATTAAAAATCAGTTAGGAAAGTTATATTATTTCCGACAACCGGGAACCTTCTCCCTGACAGAAGGGTGGAGTGACAGGAAAAGAGGAACGGCATCAAGTTGTGCCAGGGAGGTTTATGTTAGATATAGGGAAGATTCCCTCATGGAGTGGGTGGTCAGGCACCGGGACAGTGGTGGAACCACCACCTCGGGGGTGTTGAAACGGGGGTGATGTGGCCACTGGGGACACGGTTAGCCATGAACACGGCGGTGGCGGCGGCACCGGGACCTTCGACCCTCACAGCTCCTCTCGGTCACTCGCGGCCCCTCACGGCCCCTCCGCGTCCCTCAGCACCGCCCCCCCACTGTCATGGCGGCGCCTCTGAGGCGGGAAGGTGACCGGGTCCCGCCGCGCATGCGCAGTGACGCTGCCGCCGCTGGGCGGGCCAGGGCGACGCCGCTTCCGCCCGGCGCCAAGATGGCGGCGCCCTTTGTCTGGTCGGTGTCACGGTGAGGGCCGCGGGCCGCGGGTGAGGCCCCGCTGGGCCCGGCATGGCAGGTACGGCATGGGGGGCCCGGGAGAGCGCTGGAGGGGCTGGGGAGAGGGCTGAGTGGGGCACGGGCGCTGGGAGAGGAGGGGGCTGCGGCCCGGCTCGTTGGCTGTGGGNCGTTCGTGAAAGGAACGGGGGGAGCTTCTGGGTGGTAGGAGGGGAGCAGGGTGCTCGTGGTTGTCGTGAGGGAAACGAGGGGCTCCTGGCTGCACCCCCTGCCCAGGGTGCCCGCTCTGGGACCCTCCCCCAGCCGTGAGGTGACTCGGGGCGAGGCCGTGAACGAAGCCCGGTGCCCCCGGGGCGTGGGGCATCGCCGTCCCCTCAGGCCGCTGAAAGTTGCTCCCGAGGGCGGGGAATGGGGGTCACAGCCCTGAGCCAGCGCCAGACGCATCCCCGCACCTCAGGGACGGGGAAAACGGCAAGGAAAACAGGGATTTTCCCTTGTTACGGCGTTTTCGGCGCGGTGACAGCNGGGCCCGGCATGGCAGGTACGGCATGGGGGGCCCGAGAGAGCGCTGGAGGGGCTGGGGAGAGGGCTGAGTGGGGCACGGGCGCTGGGAGAGGAGGGGGCTGCGGCCCGGCTCGTTGGCTGTGGGGTAGCGGAGCCGATTTGGGGGTCACCCCGGTGCGCGGCTCCCGGTTCTTCGAGGAGAGGCTGCGGGGGAGCGGTCCTGCTGGCGGGCCCTGGGAAACGGGGGGCTGCCGGCTGTCGTGAGGAGAACGGGGGGTTGTCGCGATAGGAACGGGGTGCTGCCAGCCATCGTCAGGGTTTGGTGGCTGCTTTNGCCCCCGGGGCGTGGGGCATCGCCGTCCCCTCAGGCCGCCGAAAGTTGCTCCCGAGGGCGGGGAATGGGGGTCACAGCCCTGAGCCAGCGCCAGACGCATCCCCGCACCTCAGGGACGGGGAAAACGGCAAGGAAAACAGGGATTTTCCCTTGTTACGGCGTTTTCGGCGCGGTGACAGCCCCTCCTGGCTGTCCGTGCCCTCTGCGGGCGGGCGTGGGTGACACATTTCCCGGACCAGCCGCGTTTCCTTAGTTTCGTTTCTGCATCAGAGGCTTCTCCCGGGATTCCAGCCCTCAGGCAGCATTCCAAAGGGTGTTTTTCCCCGAGGAGACAAGGGTTTCTCATCCCTGGGTGCTGCAGACACAAGGAGGGGTTTCAGGGCAGATCTCAGGCTCTTGGTGATCTCAGGTGGTCTTGGTGTCCAGAGCGCATCCCTAAGCCTGAAATCCAAATAACCAAGGGGTCTTCAGGGTGTCTGTTCCCTGTGGGGCATCCAGAATGTCCCTCTCCTCGTGTCTTTCTCGTTTTATTTCCTTTTCACCACATTTTTTTCCCCTTTGTGATTATTTCCCCTCTCATAGCTCGCCTTCCGCTTCCGACCACAAGCTCCGCAGCCCTTCCCTATTCTGTGATCCATATTATTATATGGAGCTGCTCCGCTCAGCTCAGCTCTAAACTTTATTTTTTTCATGGAAAACCTTGCAGGATCCGTTCCTGGAAATGAGGACAGACCCCTCTGGGCAGAGGCAGTGAGGGTTGGGGCCACGTTGTTCCCTGAGCTGACGCACGAGGAGGGAGATGACGGTGGGTAGGAAACAAACCCCCTGTTCCCTTTCATCTTCCCAGGATGGGTGGCTGGGTGGTGACAGCCTTGAAAGGCGATGTCTAAATCACTGTTTTTTTCCAATTTAGTGAGGTTTGGGGGTTTTTAATAGGTAGATGTTCATGTGGCAGGGAAGGGGAGAGGTAATGTCGCTAATTAGCGAGAGCGCTTAACAGAGCTCGCGTGGGAAGCTCCCTGGGACTGCAGCTGCTGTATTTATCTCTGTGGTGGGCGTGGGTGGGCTCATAATGAACTTTCCCATGATTAATTGGATAATGAGAGACTCAGCAGCCGCGTCGGGGAGAGGTCAGGAGGGGGAATCGCCTCCCCCTGGGGGAAGTCAGGGGGTGCCCGGTCCTGCATCGGTGATTTGGCACCTTGGTGCCTTCAGCACCCAAGACTAGAGGTTTAAAATGGAGTTCTTCATCCCGTTTTTCCCAGGATGGCCGCATAGAGACTGACCGGAACACCTGGAAAGGGGAAACCTCTGGAGGAGAGACAGAACCCTCTGGCCCTCAATCCTCCGGATATCTCCGCTCCTCGCAGCGCAGGGGTGAGCTCGGGCACCAGTCCTGGGGGTTGGGGCCGGGTGTTTGGGATTTTTAAACCTTGGATTTAGTGGATTTTAGTGGATAAAGGTGATGTTGGGTGTGGGTATAGAGAGCTCCTCCAAGCCCCTCCCTTGCTGTGCTTCCGAGGGAACTGGAACGTGACGTTACGGAGGAGAAAAAATTACAGAATAATATTACGGAAAATAGGAAGTTTTCTGGGGAGGAGTTGAGTTTCCTGGATTTTTGCTTCCTTCTCGAAGCTGGGGAGCAGAGCTGAGACAAGTCCAATCCTGGAATGTTAAAAATCATCGTTCAGATGCAAAGTGCCTCCCACAAATTCCCAAAAATACCCTTTTAGTGCATCAAACTGTCATGATTCCTCAGGTCCTGCTGCGCAGAGCTCTCCGAGCACGGAACACAGCCTTGTTTATCCTGCTGGGAAACTGCTCCCCCTTTTTTCCAGAGCTTTGCAAACCTTACAGGGCCGTGCCATGCAGTATTTTGATCCAAATACTGTTTTTCCTGACTGTCAGGGATGTATTTTGGGACAGGCTGGGGGAGTTTGGAGAGCTGGGAGAAAGCCAGGTCAGGAAGTTCATTGCAACGATGAAATGGAGTGGAGCTTCCTCTCTCTGTGCATGATCCGATGCTGTCGGAGAGGTCCTGGCCTCTCATCCACACTGGGAATGACTTGGGAAGCTGAATGAATCCTTGGGAGGAAGATCCTTCCCCGAGTGTTGCTGGCACCCGCAGCTGACAGGAGGAGGCTCCCTCTGACCGCTGATGCAGAGGAAGGGACAGGAACTGGAAGTTCCTGGTGTTGTGGATCCAAACCTCTCACTTTTTCCTGACTGGAAACTCCTGATTTAAGAGGTGGTGGAGTGGAAAAACAACTTCCACGGGCTGGAAACTTTCAGAGACAGCGAGCATGGAATCCAGGAGTGTTTCCCCAGCCGTAACCTTCCTGCTTCAGCGTCCGGAGCTTTAGGGACTACTGTCTTGAACAATGACTGGATAGTCCTTGTTTCCTTTCTCCTCCCTCCTTGCCGATCCCTTGAAACAATCCCTCCAGCACAGGAATCGTTGTTGGAAGACAAAGCCAAGTGAAAACCCTTCGTTCACCCCGTGCCCCACGGATGCAGCTCAGGAGAAAATCCACGGTGTGGCACTTTGCTGACAAGGACCTGCTGGAAAATTGGGGTTTTGCCATGTTTCCAGCAATTTTCAGCATTCCTCAGGCAAAGCTGTGCTCTGAGCATGGAGAACTCCCTCCAAACACACAATAAAATATAAAAATTCCTCGGTGCCATAACGTGGGCAGCTGGAACGAGCAGGAGTTGGAAGGTTTGGATGAACACTTCATGCTGTGGCCTCGGCAGGAGCCGTGACACAGAGGAGGGACGATGGCACTTGTGTCTGCAGAGGTGACAAAGCTCCTGCTTGGACCAGCTGAAGAGTAATAGCTGTGTTCTAAATGCTGTCAGAGTGGCTAAAAACCATCGTGGCTGTTCCATCAATGGCTTCCAGCCCTGTGTTGGAGTCGTGGCTGTTCTAGGAGAGGGTTTGGGGTTGGATTTAGCCAGGAGAGGAGCTGAAATTCACCTTTTTGGGCCATTTTTTTAACCACGAGGGCAGTCAGGTCTTGTTTTGTGATCTCTTCTCCTCCACGACCCCTTCAGTGGTTTCACCACCCACCTCACCCCCCCATCCCGGGGTTTTTTCCCTCTCCACAGCCATGGATTTCCCACAGCACAGCCAACAAGTGCTGGAGCAGCTGAACCAGCAGCGGCAGCTGGGGCTGCTCTGCGACTGCACCTTCGTGGTGGACGGCATCGACTTCAAGGCCCACAAGGCCGTGCTGGCCGCCTGCAGCGACTACTTCCGCATGCTCTTCGTGGACCAGAAGGACGTGGTGCACCTGGACATCAGCAACGCCGCAGGTACGCCTGCAGTTTTTACTCAGGATCCCTCCCAGCTCCTTAGACAGCACAATTCCGTGCCCAGGCTTCGAGGCAGGCTCTTCAGCTTGTTACTTTGAGGGTTTCAAAACGAAAGAGGGAGGGGTGAGGGCTCATTGCTGGTTGTGTCACCTCCCCTGCAGGCCTGGGCCAGGTTCTGGAGTTCATGTACACGGCTAAGCTGAGCCTGAGCCCCGACAACGTGGAGGACGTGCTGGCCGTGGCGGGTTTCCTGCAGATGCAGGAGATCGTCAGCGCTTGCAACGCGCTCAAATCCCTCTCTGTGCCCCCAGAAAATCCCCCTGGGATGAGCCAGCAGCCCCCTGAGATTGGTACGTACCCTCCCGGCTTCCCCTCACCCAGGCAAAGTCAAGATTTACCCATTTATGCTTCATCCAGTCCAAAATTAATCTACTTACGCTCCTTGGCCACCTTCCAAACCCATTTCCTGAGTACATCTGGTGCTCCCAAATGGGGTTTGATCCTCTTGGGCAGCACCAGCAGTTGAAAACTTGCTGCTTCTGTGAATTTTGTGGGATTTGGGAATCCTCCTGCAGCGGCAGCTGGGTGACTTCACCTGTTGCCTCGCAGGGGCCGACAGGGTGACGGCCAGTGACAAGACATCGGTGGCAGAAGCTCTGGGGGAGCCTGACAAAGCCAAAGCAGCTGCTCCCGACGCCGAGGGGAAGGAGGAGAAGCCGGAGGCCGCGGCACAGCCCGAGGCGCCTGCGGAGCAGCCGGCTGGCCAGGAAGGTGAGCCGCCAAGGGATGGCACCCCGGATCCTGCTGTCACCCCCAGCACACCCTGTCCTGACGCTCCGGTGCTCGCAGGGACAGATGCTGCCATCCAGGAGGATCCCAAGGCCGACATTCCCGGGCTCCCGCAGCCGTCGGAGAGCGCGGCGGGCAGCGGCAGCCCCGCGGCCACGGACGCCGCCGGGACAGGAGGTGTGTTGGTGAGCAGGGCTGGGACAAAGCTGGGCGGAGCTTGATCCCACATATTCTGTGGAATTAATTGTGTGAGTGTGAGTTTTGTGAGGCACAGATCCTCTGGGACCAGTTTTCATGGAGCATAGTGAGGAGAGTTGGGAAGTTCTCCTCTGCCTGCACAGGCTTTTGGAATTTAGGGCTAATCACCTGCAAATTCGAAGTGATTCCAGGCAAAGGTGATGATGGATGAGCTTTCACTTCCCTTCCAACTCAAATCTTTCTGTGATTTCCGTGGGGAGAGGGGACACCTAATCCCAGTCTCCTTAGGTTAGGAAATACAGGTGGATTTTGTGCCTCTCTTGCTGCACCCAAACATGAGCATCCCCATTTTCTGCCGTCCTGCAGAGATGAAGCCGGAAAGGAAGGAGGAAGAGGGGGAGATGATAGTGGAGGAGGAAGATGAGGGTAAAATCCCTGAGGAGGAGCCAGCCCAGCTGGAAAACGGGGAAAATGCTGAGGATAACGAGTCGGGAAGCACGGATTCCGGGCAGGAGAACGCGGGGGAGCCGCGCCTGCTGCGCTCCGGCACCTACAGCGACCGCACCGAGTCCAAGGCCTACGGCTCCGTCACGCACAAGTGCGAGGTGAGGCCAGCCGGGCTCCTGGGCAGCATCTCCGGGTGCCACCGGGTGCCTCAGGGACACCAGGGCTGACAGTGCCCGTCCCTCCATCCCTAGGACTGCGGGAAGGAGTTCACCCACACCGGGAACTTCAAGCGGCACATCCGTATCCACACCGGAGAGAAGCCCTTCTCCTGCAGGGAGTGCAACAAGGCCTTCTCTGACCCGGCCGCCTGCAAGGCCCACGAGAAGACGCACAGGTACAGGGTGGAGCTGGGGAAAGATGCCTGAAAAATGGGGGGTTTGCTGGGAATGGTTGAATCCTTTGGAAATTGACCGGTGTGTTGGGGTATCCGGGAGGAGATTTGTCTTTCTGCCCCTGTCATAGAGTCACAGAATAATCCTGAGTTGGAAGGGACCCACAAGGATCGAGTCCCACTCCTGGCCCTGCACAGACACCATCAGAATCCCATCCTGTGTCTGAGAGCATTGTCCAAATTGTTCTTCCCTTTTGTGTTATTTCACGGACCCTCCATCCCTGGAGTAGGATGGGGCTTGGAGCAACCTGGTCTAGCGGCAGGTGGGGTCTGGTGGAACAGGATGAGCTTGAAGGTCCCTCCCAACCCAAACCATTCCATGATTCCTGCGGGTCTGGCTGGGGGGTGACGCTCAGACTGGGGCAGGGAGCCCCCGGTGCTGGGTGTGACATTCCCACCTCGTCCCAGCCCGCTGAAGCCGTACGGCTGCGAGGAGTGCGGGAAGAGCTACCGGCTCATCAGCCTCCTGAACCTGCACAAGAAGCGGCACACGGGCGAGGCCCGGTACCGCTGCGAGGACTGCGGGAAGCTCTTCACCACCTCGGGCAACCTGAAGCGGCACCAGCTGGTGCACAGCGGCGAGAAGCCCTACCAGTGCGACTACTGCGGGCGCTCCTTCTCCGACCCCACCTCCAAGATGCGCCACCTGGAGACGCACGACACCGACAAGGAGCACAAGTGTCCCCACTGCGACAAGAAGTTCAACCAGGTGCGGTGGGGAGCGGGGAAAAGAGCGGGAGCTGGGCCAGAGCGGTCTTGGAAGGGAGGTTTGTCCGTGGGATGCAGTTTGGGGCTCCCAGAGCTGTCCTGGGATGGTGGTGTATCCATGAGATGTAGCTGGGAGTCCCAGAGCGGTCCTGAAAGGGTGGGATGCAGTTCGGGTGTCTTGGAGCTTGGAAAGGGTGGTTTATCCATGGGGTCCCAGAGCTTGGGGGTCCCAGAGACCACTCCAGAAGGGATCCATGGGGATTGGGGCTGCTCCGAAGGGAGACAGGGTGGTTTGGGGCTCTCTCCATCCCGTTCTCCATCCCCAGGTGGGGAATTTGAAGGCTCATCTGAAGATCCATATCGCGGACGGGCCCCTGAAGTGCCGGGAATGCGGGAAGCAGTTCACCACGTCAGGTAGCACGGGGATGGGGGCCGAGTGATGGGGCTGGGATGGTCTGGTGGGGGCAGGGAGTGTTTGGGGGCTGGATCAGAGCCAGAGGAAGGATTTCATCCTGGCGTTTACAGTGCCATGGTTGTGCTGCATGAATTCCTGGTTTTCCCTGTGGAGCCACACCCTGGAAAGGAGCTTCTTACCCAAATTTTGGAGATGGGGATGTCTCCTCCCATCTTCTCCCAACCTGCTGCAGAGCCAGGGGGTTGGGATGATCCCAATGGAGTCTCTTGATCCCCTCAAACACTGGGGGCTTGTCCTGGCTGTCCCCCCTTCCATGTTACTGCCTGATCCCAGGCAAGGTGCACCCAACTTCCCTTGCTCCCTGAGTAGCAACGGGCTTTCCCGAGGGAGCTTCTGGGGTGCTGGGAAGGAGGAGAAGGGGGAGGAGGATCCGGTGTCCTTCAGCCTGCCCTGCTCCCAGGTAACCTGAAGCGGCACCTGCGGATCCACAGCGGGGAGAAGCCGTACGTGTGCGTGCACTGCCAGCGCCAGTTCGCCGACCCCGGCGCGCTCCAGCGCCACGTCCGCATCCACACCGGTACGGACCCGCTCCCGCCTCCCCCGGGGCTTCTCCTTCCCGCCGTGCTCCCCACCCACCCTCTCCCCGTGTTTTCCTCAGGAGAGAAGCCGTGCCAGTGCTTGATCTGCGGGAAAGCCTTCACCCAGGCGAGCTCCCTCATCGCCCACGTGCGCCAGCACACCGGGGAGAAGCCCTACGTGTGCGAGCGCTGCGGGAAGAGGTGACAGCTCCCCTTGGGAATTCCGGGAGGGGCGCTTCGGTGATGTTGGAATATCTCCGCTCGCCCTCTGCAGCCGGGGGGAGGTGCCAGGGTGTTACCACGGATTGCGGTGACTGTGGTGTCATTCCCAAAGGTTCGTCCAGTCGAGCCAGCTGGCCAACCACATCCGCCACCACGACAACATCCGGCCCCACAAGTGCACCGTCTGCAACAAAGCCTTCGTCAACGTGGGCGACCTGTCCAAGCACATCATCATCCACACCGGTGGGTACCTCCCAGAATCCTCCCCCGCGCCCAGGCATCACCGCCGACCCACCCCTCATTCCCTGCGCTCTTCCCAGGGGAGAAGCCGTTCCTGTGTGACAAGTGCGGGCGCGGCTTCAACCGCGTGGACAACCTGCGCTCCCACGTGAAGACCGTGCACCAGGGCAAGGCCGGCATCAAGATCCTGGAGCCCGAGGAAGGCGACGAGGTCAACATCGTCACGGTGGCCTCCGATGACATGGTGACGTTGGCCACCGAGGCGCTGGCTGCCACCGCCGTCACGCAGCTCACGGGTGAGCTGGGGGCCCACGGGTGTTCCCAAAGGGAGTTCATCCATGGGGAGCAGCTCGGGAGCCAGCCAGAAGGGAAATTCAGCGGTGGGGTGCCGCTGGGAGGTCCTGGAGTTGTCCTGAAATGGAAACTGATCCATAGGGAGCAGCTGGCTGGTCCCAGAGTTGTCCCCAGAGGGAGATTCATTTATGGGGGTGCAGCTTAGGGGTCCCAGGAGTCATCCCAAAAGGGAAGCATACCTATGGGAGTGCAGCTTGGGGGTCTTGGAGGTTTATCCATGGGGTGCAGCTTGGAGGTCCCAGGAGCCCCCTAAAAGGGAAACTTACTCATGGGATGCAGCTTGGGCATCCCAGGACTGTCCTAAAAGGGGGGTGGATCTCCAGGGAGCAGCTTGGGGTTCCAAGAGCCACCCCAAAAATGAGATTTTTCCATGGGGGGCAGCCTAGGGGTCCCAGGAACCCTTCCAGAGGGGGAACTTACCCCTAGGGACCAGCTTGGGTGCCTCGGGGCTGTCCTGAAAGGGAGGTTTATCCATGAAGTGCAGTTTGAGGGGCCCAGGAGTCACCCCAAAAGGGAGATTTATTTGTGGGGGGGCCGTTTGGGGCTTTTCCATGGGGTGCAGCTTGGAGGTCCTGGAGCCCCCCAAAAGCACTGCAGGTTTATCCAGGGGTGCAGCACCCGAGTCTGGGCAGCCTCACCTCCCACTGGAGCCGCTCCCAGCCTCGGCACCGGGCAGGATCCGGGGCCAGGGGGGGAATTCCTGCCCAGCCGCGCCCTCCCCCATGCCCCCGTGCCCCCTTGTCCCCGCAGTGGTGCCCGTGGCGGCCGCGGTGACGGCGGACGAGACCGAAGCACTTAAAGCCGAGATCACCAAAGCGGTGAAGCAAGTGCAGGAGGCAGGTGAGACCGGGAATACCGGGAATACCGGGCCGGCTCCTCCCATCCCATCTCCCCAGCGCCTCCGGGAATACCGGGAATACCGGCACGGGCCGGCAGCTCCCATCCCGCCCCCCAGTTTTGTGTGTGTTTCTCTCTCCCCCGGCAGACCCCAACACGCAGATCCTTTACGCCTGCGACTCCTGCGGGGAGAAGTTCCTGGACGCCAGCAGCCTGGCGCAGCACGTGCGCATCCACACGGCCCAGGCGCTCGTCATGTTCCAGGCCGAGCCGGACTTTTACCAGCCCTACGGGGCCGCGGGCTGGCCGGCGGAGCAGGTCATCCCCGCCGGGGAGCTCCTGTTCCGCCCCCGCGACGGC